>JAYESA010000009.1:44494159-44759159 GCA_036927795.1 Iris macrosiphon | reverse complement strand
TGACCCTCTCGGTGCCCGTGCGAACCGCTCGGGGCATCGCGTCCTGTGGTGATCGCACACTGCGATCCAAAAACAGGAAAACCAACGCCCTGTTTTACCCCGGAACTGAGTACGCCCCACCAAACGGGACGACTTGGTCGCGTGCGGTCTTTACCGATACGTGCGCATCGTCGATACGGACGTGCAGGATTTCGCAGAAGCTGATTCGAATGTGCGTGCACACCGGAATCAGTGCGTATCCGCGGACACCGCCCCGTATCCGACTTTTCTGTTTGTCGCTGTAACTTAGTGTACACACGTCAGATCGAGACAAAACTTGCGCCATCGGACTCGTAGCAATACGCTGGTCCTGTGAGCCAAGTTTGGTTCGATTATGAGAACGTTGACAAAATCGTGTGTCGTGGGCCCCACAGGCTCCACCCGACGGACGATTTTGAGAACGACTCATCGGAATCCAATTCTGGAAGTTCCGTTGGGTTCGTATCATCGTTCCTGACCTGTTGACACTAAGTTGGACTGATTTTGAGACCTTTGACCCTGACGCATTTTTCGGTGCAAAGCGGCCCACATTTGGACCCCGCCTTGACCCGAAACTGACGTTTTTGCCCTTGTCTCCAAATTGGACTCAAGGACGGGCGTTTCTAACTGATTAATATTTTCTGGACCTGATGGTGATGTCTATTTCAGCAACCGGAGTACTGCCTGCAAACTCCGCTGAAGTCAGAGCTAAATTGGAGACAGAACCCAGGCAAGTATACCTTGCCAAATCCTGCAGTTTTGTTACTTATCTCCTGGATTTATTTTCATTGTCTTGCAAGCTAATTGTACAATTTGCATGTTTCCCTTCGCAACTGTTACTTTCTTATAGTTCTTGATGCTTGCTGATTTATTCCTGCTGCTCTAGTCTTATTTTCTCGTTTTGCATGCATGTACATTATTTGCTCTTTCCTTGGATCACTACTTGTTCCATAGACATATTGTGATGGTTTATATGTACTCTACATTCCTGGAGTTGACTTGACTGATTCTTAGTTCCTAGATGGTTGTTATTGGACATTGACTACACTTGAGCAAATCTCGATTGTGAGTACCCATTGTACTGCAATAGAGAATTGTTCATTCGACTACCTCCTTCGTGAGCTCCCGTTGGGCTGCGAAAGAGACATACTATAGACTGTGAGTCCCCGTTGGACTGCTTTCTATAGGATCGTGATCTCCCATTGAGATGCGGTTACCCCGATTGCTTGTAGTCATATCTGATAGCATCACTGGCATGCCACTGTTTTAGATATAGTGATTTCTCGTGTCTTATTTGCTTGTGTTTACTTTCTTCTCTATCTTGCATGTCATTTACTGTATTTGGCTCGTATTCTTTTGTATCTTGCTATGTCCCCTGAGGACCTGGTTTTGTTCTCCAGATTTAGCAGACGAGGAGTACCGCAGCTTACGAACCAGCACCAGACGAGAGTTTGATTGCAGTTGATGGCCCTGCTTCTTAGTTACTGTCTAGCATGTTTTAGTTATCTTTCTTGTCTTGATTTTTCTTGTTATCGGTAGTGGATTTGTCTCCACCCGACTTAGTATTAATTCTTGCTGGACATTCGACAGTGACTTTACTTTCAGCATTTCATTCAGTTTTGTTTTAGTTCATGTTATTTTGTGGATGAGAATAGTAAACCTGACTAAAATAATACAGCTTAAGTACGCTCCGATGGATCCATTAAATTGGGTTTGTCCATCGGTGTGTGCTGCTGGCCATTGCCACGTGTCCAGTCCCTCGGTATTTTGGGACTGGGGCGTGACATGGTTTTTGTGGTGGCCCATGCAGGTCAACGACTAAAATTGTTCGGTTTCAACTTAGGGACCGAACAGGCCTGCAATAAAGATAGGAAAGTTTTAGGATCTCATCCACTTGCTTGAAACGTTCTTGATATCTATATCGGATTCGAATCAATTTCTTGAATTGCATCCTGCCTTGATTCCTGAACGCCTCTCATTGTTTCTTTTGGTTGCAGAGTTATGGATTCACGAACAAACGACGAGGCTCCTGCAATATCACCACAAGATGTTGTGGTAACCAACGAAGATGAAGCGACACCAGTTGATGAAGGACGATCAGCTCAACAAGCAAGTCATCATGTCACGAGAATCCAGCAAGATAACAATCCACCATCGACACAATTGCCCGTAATTCCACCAGGGCAGGCCATGGACGGGCAGCAGATGTTTCAAATGATCTATGCAATAATGCAAGCTCAACAAGAGGCTTGGAGTCGCAGCTTAGTAACCGTACTAGAGCAGGCACGACGGCCAACAATGGGTTCTATCACCGATTTTCGCCAGCTGAAGCCTCGTACCTTCTCAGGAAAAGAGGAGCCCACAGAAGTTCATGAGTGGCTCATCACCACACAACATCAATTAGAAGCAGTTGAACTCCCAAGGGAACGTTGGATGACTGCCGTTAGAATGCAGTTGACGGACAATGCTCATCACTGGTGGCTATCTGAAGAGACCCGGCTCGGACCAGACCGAGTCACTTGGGAAGAGTTCTCTAGACTCTTTCTGGAGATGTACATTCCAGCCATTGCTCGATCAGAACTTCGGGACAAGTTCAATCGCCTCACTCAGGACAATCTGACAGTGGAAGAGTACAACGCGGAGTTCATTCGTCTGAGTCGTTTTGCCCCTACTTTGATTCAGACAGAAGAAGAAAAGGCTGAGAAGTTCTTCGACGGACTAAACATTGAGCTGCAGAAACTGATTGGATCCGTTGCGCCTACATCTTATCCGGACGTCCTTGCTGCAGCACGACGCATGGAGCGCGTCATCAGGAGAGACTAATCTGAAGAGGTCATCCACATCAGCAACAGTCGGAGTACCACAGGAAGAAGTTGCAAAGAGACTTCACATTCATCAGCCACCAGAAGCATCTCCACAGGCAATACGTGTCTGTCCATATTGTCACAGGCGAGGCCATATTGAGGACCAGTGCAGACGCAAAAAGAGATTATGTTTAGCTTGCGGATCCAGTCAGCATTTATTAAGGGAATGCCCAGAGCATCAAGAAAGAGCACCAAAAGTTAAACAACAAGCGTTACCAGTACTGAGGACAATCTATCCAACATTGGAAGCACCACAAACGGAAGTTCAAGAAGATCTACCACCAGCTCCAGGAGGGTATCAGTCGAGGCCACCTTTGATACCCCAGGCACTGCTCTTCCAGCAGGCTCAGCAGCAGAGGAATCGACGGCAAGGGCGAGGACAAGCCCTCACGATGTCTTTGGAGACGCATAGAACCAAGGAGTAGCTAATGCGCGTAAGTTCTTGTAGTTTTCTGTTTCTAGATCGTGCCTATTGGTTCATGACCCTAGCCTCACCCTGATAATCTTAACTTGTTAATAATAGATAACCTAGTGATAACCTAGTAATTTTGCTGTTAATCTAATATGCTTTAAAAGAATAACCTGTTTTTCTATAAAAACTGTAATTTTCTAGATTTCTCACATTTGGGAAATTGCATAACATTTAATGCTTAGGGAAATAATTTTCCTAAGTATTACTCTCAACCTTGATTCTCCTTGATTTTGTTGTGCTTCGAACAATGATTGCAACCGTGTCATCTCTGTTGACCGGTTATTCTTTGATTGCGAGGACGCAATCCTCTTAAGGGAGGTAGATTGTAAACCCCCTGATTTTCAAGAATTTTTAAATTTGGATTTTTGTGAATTTTCTGGAATTTTCTTGGATTTTTCTGTAATTAAATTAAGGTATTTTAATTATTAAAGGATTTTTAATTGATAATAAATAATATTAAACTATTATGAATATAATATTTTATGGTGTAAAATTAAAAACCAGACATAGGGTAATTTTTTGGGAATTTATTGGAGCCCGGAAGTAATTTAAAAGTCCTAAAAACTATTTTATAATTAAACCCAAATTGAACCCTACATAAACCGGGTTTATTTAACCAAAATAAACCGAACCGGACCGGCCGGTCTACCCGAACCGGTCCAACCCTTATCGGGTCGGATCCGGGTCAGACCCGACCCGCCTGAACCCGAACCCGACCCGGATTCTTTCTCTTCCCCAACGGATCGAACGGCCGACCCTTGACCTTTCGCCTCCGGCCGTTAAGCCACCAGCGGCCCTTCTCCTCCCTGCGCCGCCTCCGCTCCCGAACGCCCGGCTCCTCCTCTGCCCTCCCGTAACCGCCGACGGCCCCTCCATCTCCCTTCCCGCCTATAAGAACCCGCCGCCGCTGCTCTCAGCCCGACCCCGCTGCCCTACTCGCCGGTCGACTCCCCCGCCGGATCTCCCAGCCACCCGCCGCACTCCTCCAGACCCCGCCTCGCCGCCACCTCCGCCGAGCCTCGCCCCCGCCAGTCGCCTCCGCCCCGACAGCACCCCGAGCAGCAGCAGCAGCAGCATAGGGCCAGAGCCTCGCCGCCCGACGCCGCCAGAGACCAGCCGACGACTGCCCAGCGCGCCGCCTCCTCCGGCCCTCGCCGCCTCAGCAGTCTCCGGCCTTCCTCCGGCTGTCTCCGGTCTCCGTAGTTCGAGCAGAACCCCAAACCCTAAAACCTAGGGTGGACACATGACTCGACACAGGACACTTCGCGTCGTGTCGGACACGAGATATCTCGGGTTTTTCAGACCAGTTCAGGTACCCGTAACTTCTTGCTCGTAGCTCCGATTTCGATTCTGTAAATTGCATCGCGAAGCCTGTATGACCCTCTCGGTGCCCGTGCGAACCGCTCGGGACATCGCGTCCTGTGGTGATCGCACACCGCGATCCAAAAACAGGAAAACCAACGCCCTGTTTCACCCCGGAACTGAGTACGCCCCGCCAAACGGGACGACTTGGTCGCGTGCGGTCTTTATCGATACGTGCGCATCGTCGATACGGACGTACAGGATTTCGCAGAAGCTGATTCGAATGTGCGTGCACACCGAAATCAATGCGTATCCGCGGACACCGTCCCGTATCCGACTTTTCTGTTTGTCGCTGTAACTTAGTGTACACATATCGGATCGAGACGAAACTTGCGCCATCAGACTCGTAGCAATACGCTGGTCCTGTGAGCCAAGTTTGGTTCGATTCTGAGAACGTTGACAAAATCGTGTGTCGTGGGCCCCACAGGCTCCACCCGACGGACGATTTTGAGAACGACTCATCGGAATCCAATTCTGGAAGTTCCGTTGGGTTCGTATCATCGTTCCTGACCTGTTGACACTAAGTTGGACTGATTTTGAGACCTTTGACCCTGACGCATTTTTCGGTGCAAAGCGGCCCACATTTGGACCCCGCCTTGACCCGAAACTGACGTTTTTGCCCTTGTCTCCAAATTGGACTCAAGGACGGGCGTTTCTAACTGATTAATATTTTTTGGACCTGATGGTGATGTCTATTTCAGCAACCGGAGTACTGCCTGCAAACCCCGCTGAAGTCAGAGCTAAATTGGAGACAGAACCCAGGCAAGTATACCTTGCCAAATCCTGCAGTTTTGTTACTTATCTCCTGGATTTATTTTCATTGTCTTGCAAGCTAGTTGTACAATATTTGCATGTTTCCCTTTGCAACTGTTACTTTCTTATAGTTCTTGATGCTTGCTGATTTATTCCTGCTGCTCTAGTCTTATTTCCTCGTTTTGCATGCATGTACATTATTTGCTATTTCCTTGGATCACTATTTGTTCCATAGACATATTGTGATGGTTTATATGTACTCTACATTCCTGGAGTTGACTTGACTGATTCTTAGTTCCTAGATGGTTGTTATTGGACATTGACTACACTTGAGCAAATCTCGATTGTGAGTACCCATTGTACTGCAATAGAGAATTGTTCATTTGACTACCTCCTTCGTGAGCTCCCGTTAGGCTGCGAAAGAGACATACTATAGACTGTGAGTCCCCGTTGGACTGCTTTCTATAGGATCGTGATCTCTCATTGAGATGCGGTTACCCCGATTGCTTTTAGTCATGTCTGATAGCATCACTGGCATGCCACTGTTTTAGATATAGTGATTTCTCGTGTCTTATTTGCTTGTGTTTACTTTCTTCTCTATCTTGCATGTCATTTACTGTATTTGGCTCGTATTCTTTTGTATCTTGCTATGTCCCCTGAGGGCCTGGTTTTGTTCTCCAGATTTAGCAGACGAGGAGTACCGCAGCTTACGAACCAGCACCAGACGAGAGTTTGATTGCAGTTTGTTATGTTTGGTAAGGTAAATGGGTAATGGGTATATATATGTGTGGATATATATGTATATAGGTAGATACCTATTTAGATATATATAAATATGATAGGTATCTATATTACCTAGCCTAGATTAATAACTAGGTGCATAATTAATAGCTAGGTAGCTAGTTAGAGGGTTTTAGAGCGAAACCTCAATACCTTGAGATACCGAGGTATCTCAATACCTTGAGATATCCAAGGTATTGGGTTTCGAGCGGGGTTTTTGGACAATAGCCTAGGAATAGTATTGGAGTAATTTTTATATGCTTATGTGTATATATTTACGCGTGCTAGCATAGGTTTTAGCGGGTTTAGGCGGGGTGCGTAGCCTAGGTTGAGGTATCGGATACCGAGGGTATCCCGGTATCTCAAGGAGGCGAGTTTGTGAGTTTTCTAGCTTAATGACCTCGGTTTGACCTAGAATTTCAGGAGCACCCTAGTTTGACCCAGACTTGACCGTAGTTGACTCGGTTGACCGCCAAAGTCAACTTTTGACCTAGTTTTGACCTAGAGTTGACTTTTGGACCCAGAGTTGACTTTTTGATCCAGATTTCACCGGTTTGACCCGTTTGACCTAGAACGACCCTAGAAGCCTATTTTTAGTTATTTTATATCTGTTTAACTCTTTAGAACCCTGTTTAACCTTGCTTTTCGTATTAGGTCCTTGCGACACCAGTTCGGATCGCCAGTTGCTCAGGACGTCAGGCGAGTACATTCTCTGATAGTTTTCATTATTTGATGATTATTATGATTCAGTTTCTAGTATAGTATCATCTGATTATTCTGGCACAACACGGGACACTGATTGATATTTCTGGATTCATTTACTTGCGACACGTACATTTCATGTTTCTGGCCTCTATTCTGGAATCACTACTGGCATCACCTACAGGCATCATTCATGTTCAGGCTGGACTCATCTTGATTTGCGTGTCGGGTCTTGGATCCACTTGTATTAGTCGGGGCGAAGAAATACTCGAGTAGACATGTAAACATTCCTATCTGGCATCATCAGGAATCACTCCCTCTGGTCTAATCTGGAATGATAGCAGCCGCGCACCCAGTGCGCGGTGAGCCGTACTTACCCCTAGCCGTTTACATGTCGAAACAAGTATTTCAAAGACACCGAGTTCATTCTTTATAGTCTGGACTCTCATGCATTTCTTGACTTGTCTCACTTACATGTTTCTGGACTTGACTCACTACATGTTTTTCATGCTGGACTCACTACACGTTCATGTGCACGGACTTGATCTTAGCTTAGATTTTCTGTATCTTGCAGTTATTACTATCTTGCTCTGATATCCATGCATCTTTACCTTTATGCACCAGTTATACATATTTCCTTGTTTTATACTTGCTTCATTCTTCTTGCTACTTGCTATAACTGTTTTATAGTTTTTATCATTTAACTGGAACTGCTGTTAGAGATGTACTTGCTCCAGTCCTGACTGGACATATTTTTTTAGAGTATCCGGAGGATTGGTGTCCGACGTTTTATGGACCTGAGCCTGTCGATGGTGCAGACAGGGACCCTCTAGTTTAGGGGTGATTTCCGGGTTGGTAGCCGGGATCACTGGGACTTTGTTGTTGTTTTTATTAGCTTTTAGCACCGGATTTGTCTCCGATTTTAGATTGAGACCTTGTTTGTATATTATTTTGGATATTGTTGTATTATTATTTGATGTTGTGGTTGTTGTAGTAGTTGTTGTTGGTTAGACTTTATAGTTGTTAGATCTCTGTGTTATCTTATCGTGCTTAGATTCGTGATTGAGTACTTGATTATCATTGTGATATTTGCTCCTCCGTTTGGAGTTGAGATCTTGACAGGTTTATATATTGTTTGTGTGGTTGCCCTCCTTTTGGAGAGGTCATGGCCGATTTTTGTGTGAGATTATTATTTAGTTAGTTGACCTAGACAGCGTTCTACCGCCGATGCTGCGGCGTAGGCTGGACGTACCCACGACTCATGCCCGATTTTCCGGGTGCGAGTCGTGACACAGTTGATGGCCCTGCTTCTTAGTTACTGTCTAGCATGTTTTAGTTATCTTTCTTGTCTTGATTTTTCTTGTTATCGGTAGTGGATTTGTCTCCACCCGACTTAGTATTAATTCTTGCTGGACATTCGACAGTGACTTTACTTTCAGCATTTCATTCAGTTTTGTTTTAGTTCATGTTATTTTGTGGATGAGAATAGTAAACCTGACTAAAATAATACAGCTTAAGTACGCTCCGATGGATCCATTAAATTGGGTTTGTCCATCGGTGTGTGCTGCTGGCCATTGCCACGTGTCCAGTTCCTCGGTATTTTGGGACTGGGGCGTGACAGTGGCAGTGGTCGGAGGGAAGGCTGGGGGAGGGGCGAAGAGTTCGGCGGTGGTCCGGTGGGCGGAGGGTGGCCGTGGTGGGTGTGGGATGAGGTCGGAAAAGGGGTGCTGTATTTATTGGGTTAGGGTTGAGTGGCATAGGTGGTAATTAGGGGGGAGTTTAGGGGTATTTTGGGTTTTTAAATATCTTGGCTGATATTTTGTGGGTCCCACTTTACACGTGGACGGTCCATATTCACCAGCCAATGAGGTGATGCCACCTCACATTGGAAATTTGTATAAAAACCCCTGAATTTCCATAAATTGCAAATAGGTCCTAAAATTGGTATTTTGCGTAATTACGCAATTTGTCTGATAAAATACCCTGTTCCTAGAAAATACTAAAATGCTCAGAATTGAGAGGGAAAAGCCGTGGGAAGGTCCTGAGGGGGTGGGGGTGAGTCTGGGCAGGGGCAAGGCCTGGTTTCTGGGTGATACGGGTCATCATATTTATTATTTAATAAATACTGAGCACGGTGTTCTCTAATTATTTAGAGGCAGGTAGGGCCATAATTTTAGTACGGTGTCAATACACTAAATGTAGTATATTCAAAGTAGAATATTATCGTATTTTTGTTTAGGTAAAACAGGTGCCTGTTGGCCTCAAATCCCTAGGGTTACAGAGATGGGTAAAGAGCGGAAAATTAAATAGAAAATAAATACGGACGTTTGTAACGATATTTGTGCGTCTCAAACGAGGCTCAAAATAAAGCATCTGGGAGTTGCACAAAATTCAGAAAAATAGTCTAACATGTCTAGGGCAGGTATGTGAATTTTGTTTGGGAATAACAGCTAATATAATGTCCTAAATAATCGTGTGAAGGACATGTGCACAAATCAATAGGATATGTAAACAAAATAAATTTTAAAAAAGTTGCAGTAATTCTAATTAGCTAAAATTAATCCTAAATTACTGAAATCTGGTCGAGGGAGTTTACAGAATCATAGTCTTGCACGAGCGCGACTTACGCTCGTGCGACATCACGCCCAGATGGGTCAAGAGATCGCCCCGCGGGAGCGCTGGTGCGGTGATTCGGGCCCAACGGGGACGGACGATTACCTACGGGAGATCGGGGCGTGATAGAGAAAGTCGAATAGATCTCGACCATTCCTCATAATTCTTCCCACGAAATACCACTTTCGTAATTGTATTACCCGGATTGTCATTAGAATCAAGGTAATACGGGGATGTGAGATCGATTCGTGATGCCGCCGGCGTATAAGTCCTGCCATCGCTCGTCATGTCGCTGCCGCCGCCGCCGCTCGAAGAAAACGTGCCCTAGCTGTCAGGCTTTGATACCATGTGAAGAAGTGATAGGAGATAATATTCTAGGTATTCCATTCATCATGATATTACATATATATACATCCACATATCCTAAGTCACTTGGTCAATCACCATAAATACAATTTAATGATAAAATTTAGTCTCAATACCTCAATCACCATATATAGCCAGTCAATCATCATAAATAGCTAATCACCATAAATACAATTTAATGATACAATTTAATCCCAATAACATGTCATTTTCATCTAACCTAAATCCACTTTGGAAGTGGTTTGGACTGGTGAACATCCAAACTAGTTTTTGCTACTTGTGTGACACGTGACATTCTTTGATTGGAAAGGTAAACATACGTTCTAGTTTTGATGGGTGAACAAAAATAGACTATTTCCACCATCAAACCAAATAGGTGGTTTGTTGGCTTTAGTTGACAATTAAAAAGCAGAAAATGGTATAGGAAGCATCAAAGTTTCCGTTATTTGCGTAAAATACACAAATTTTGAAAAATTTACGGATTCAGTCACAATACACACTAAATTTGAGTAATTTGTTTTTTGTTGATTTATGATCTATTTTAAGACGTAAATTGTAATTGGTTTTTTTTCCTAGTTTAGATTTACTTAAGGTTAATCCGATTTGGATTAGAATTTTACTTCCTGTATTAGAACGTAAAATACATGTTTCTGTGAAATACGTATCGTAAAAAAAACTAATCCCATAATTAAAAAAAAATATTAATAAATTTCGTCCTATTTTGGGGGCGTAAATGCTCGTTGCCCAAATCTCATTGAGTGAATGGAGGTATTTAGAGCATCTCTAATCATATTATCTTGTTTTGTGTTGTGATTTCTATGTGATATAAGACACAAAATAATATCTTTTCTATGTGGCAAGATTATATTCACACAAGACAATGAGATAGAAAAATGTTCTCCAATGCAAAAGTATTAAGAATAAGACAATAAAGACTATTTTTTTCACTTCCAAAACAATTTTCCACTTCTTCTTTTTTTATAAATATTTTTATTCATAATTGATGATGTGGAAGTAAAATATTGACAAATCTATTGTCTAGATCTAGACAACCAACTTCACATTGTCTTTGACATATAATTATCATGCCAACTTTATAATTTATTTCATATTTGTATTAAAAAATAAATTTTGAAAATAAGAAATTGTAAATCCTGATTTTTTTTTCAAACTCATGGTTCGCGTGAAGTGGACTCATAAGTCACTGAAAAGAGTAGAAAAACTACTGAAGCGAGTACTTCCGGTGTTTGGTTCGGCAACAGCAAAAGTGGAGAAAAAAAAAATTTTGAAGGGATGGATTTTTGCTTACTGTCGACTCCATTACTCCAATCCCCACTTAAGTAAAAAAAAAATCTAGAAGTGATACACTCTTCACTGTTTAAAGTATAATATGTTAAAGTATTTATATTAAAGTAATAATAAGAAATAATATTTATATTAAAATATAATAAGAAATAATATTTATATTAAATTATATTATTATTATTATTATTTAATAATATATATGTGCTTAATTTATTTATTTAATAAAAAGAATTTAGTAGTTTGGTGACTTCTTTTTATTATTTAATAATAGTCTAATGACCTCTTACTATTATTTTTTTGATTTTTATTAGTATTAGTAATTAATTATTAATATTTTATTTTAATTTTATTACTAATTTTTTGGCGATATTAATTAGTATTAGTAATTAATTAATATATTTATTATTAATTATTAATAGTAATTAATTAAACAATTAGTATAAATAATAACATTGAAAAACTTAATTTATATTATTTAATAATAATAATAATAATTGTGTGAGAAATAATAGTTAATAATAATTAATGATTATATTAATAATAGTTAATAATTATAATAATAATGAGACATAATAAACGTGTGACAAATAATTAATAATAATGAGAAAAAATAATTGTGTGAAAAAATAATTATTAATAATAATTCATTTATATAATACTAATAAATATTATTAGTAATAATAATAATGTTTAGTTAATTTTTTAATCCATACAAAATAATAGTAATAGTAATAAATAATAGTAGTTGGATAAGTAAAAAACTATATCACTTCTCAACTATCACTTCCAATAATTATTTAAACGAAAGAACTAAAAAAAAAATAACCTTCCAAACGAAAAAATTCGTAAATATACTATGCATAACACACGTACTCACACACAAATTTTTTACTTCTAATTTTTTTTTTTTCTTTGCTCTACTTTCGTAAATTTATACTTCCGCGAACCAAACAGTCTCTCAATGTCTGGGTACTGCAATTGAATTGATTGCTGGGTACTGCAACAAACAACACCAACATGGACAATTAATGGGTCATGATGAGTCAATGGACAACGGCCGTGGAGGCTCACATATGGTGTTGTTTGTCTCCTTGGTGGCATCATGAGGGCTCACGTCACTTTCACCCATGCCCCTATGGCCTCTCTCTCTCTCTCTCTCTCTCTCTCTCTCTTAATAACTAAGTAATAAAGGAGTAATGGTTGGGGATGCAGAACACATCTGCTGTTCTATATTTTTTTCTTCAATTTAAGTTTTTTTTCTTCTTTGATATCGATTAAAATTCATTTGTAATAGAATAAAAATAAAATAAAAATAGAAGACAGAATTTGTAGAACAGTAAATTTATTCTGATTGTCGTACAATAATTTATAATTTACGTCCAAAAAGAAAACGTAAATTAAAAAAAATATTTTTTATGCTCTATTATAGAACGTAAAATTCTAATCCTTTAAATTAGTCCTAGCCAAACCTAAATCGATTTTTTTTCTTACAATTTACGTCCTAAAATTAGGAATCGGCATTGGTCGGACCGGACCGCCCAAGTCCATAAAGTACGGACTCGGGCCGGATATGAGCCGGTTTTTTTTGTTCTAAAGAAAATTTGGACCGGACTTAATTATTATTTATGAAGCTCAAATCCGTCCACAAGAGTCGGACTTTTCGGACCAAGTCTGATCGGACCGAACTAGCTCTATAAAAAATTTCAAATAGATCTTCTCGGATCTAATAATAGACAGCCTAATGTGTAACATCAATCATTAAAACTGCAACCGATCATCATAAATGTGCTATTTTCTGCGAAACGACTTGCGAAATACATTGCAACTTAAATTTTTTGCAAACATTTTCTTCCTTCGCCTATTTCTTTGAAATTTCTTTCATACTAGATTTTTTTTTTTTTTTTTTTTTTTTTGGGTCTGTATTTTTACTATCCAGGTACATCTTCCCTTAAGCCTCTCAGTTTCTCATAATTAATATCAGTAAACTAGCATGGCCAGAGTCGGTCTACAAATAAATTTCAGAAATTTTAGAGAACATCTCTTGTTTTGCTCAATACTACTGTCGGAAAGTGAAATTCCACCTACTGTGAGCATTCGGAACGTACAAAATAAGTCCCATACTACTTCATGTCTTGAGTTTATCCAGATTCCAGACTTCAGCAATGTCCAACTTATGTGATAAATATGTACTGCCACAAGACTATATAAGACTATCCAAACCTCCTGATGCATTCAAATTATAGCAGGATACAGGCTGTCAAGTATAAATTACATGTTAAGAATATATTTGGATCACCCATGTGTTCAAACCATCCTAACATTAGGGTCTTCTCAGACGGACCTCGAGTCGAGCTCGGACGGACGGATGCATAGTCCAAGCCTGGTCCTATACTAATATTGATCGAGTCGGACTACCCTAATGACCGGACTCCATAGAAGACCGAGCAAACTTTTCGGACGTCCATGGACTTCGGACCAAATAATGATCTCTACCTAAAATAGGACAAATCTTCAAAACCTAATTTACGTCCTACATTAGTAGGTTTTCATACTGAATTTACAAATCTGTCAAAGTTTTGTGCCTTTTACACAGTTAATTTTGTTTTAATGCTTTCTGTACAATTTTTTGATTAAAAAGAGGATGAGGTGCACGTCCCCCAGAAGACGACATGACACTTCACATCAGTCGGGCTCCCAAATTCAGAACTGAACATTTTGGCCTTTTCTGACTTTTATACAAAGGAACCACTTTTCTTGAAAGCAGCAACTAAATTCACTTTCCAAACAAATCTCATGTGAACTAAAATACTTAAAACCATATTTAAGAATTCCACTGACTGATCCTCCTACCAAAGAAACCACAAGATCGAACTTTGCCCCACAATTAATTGGCATAAAATGTGACATGATCAACCATAAAGGTTTGGACAAAACCGGACCATGGACCCACTTTTTTGAATTTGAATTCGGTCACCAGCTTCAGTGGTAGAACCAATATTTTTAAAACCAAACCGATGATTGAACCGAAAATCTTTAGTATAGATCTCACTGCTATTCAAATAGACCCTTTACAAGAGCCAAATTATTTGAGATCCGTAAAATATCCACATTTACTTCTTGGTTTGATTTGGTTTGGTTCTGAATATGTTTAATTTGGTTTGGTTTGATTTTACAATTATAAGATCTCTCAAAACCAAATGAACAAAATCGTCCAAATCTCAAGTGATAAAACTTTTTTGAGTTAAAAAATAAAAACAGTGTACCGGTTCAGACGATTCACCGGTTAAATTTTAATTGTAAAAAAAATCGACGGTTCTTAAAAAAAAGGCCGGACGATTTTTTTTTTACAAAATCAGGTCAGACCCGTCCAACCGTCAGTTTGGTCCGGTTCTGACAACACTTGGTAGAACCCTTCAATTCCACGAAGTTCCACTCCCCTTTGGGCCTCCTTTGGTTCGCAAGAAGGAAAGAAAAGAAAATTAATTTACAGTCCGGTGTTTGAAAATGCTCAAAAAATTAAAAAGGACAGTAAATAATTGAGGGTGGAAAAATGAATCCATGGGATGAATAGAAGAACCATTTCCCCTATATTTCTTTTGCTTGAAAATAATTTTTATTTTCTGCTCATTTATTTTGGCATCCAAACACGTGAAAAGAATAACATTCATTTCCCAATGTCCTGATTCCGTGAACCAAATGAGACCTTGGAATATTTTTTCTTTCCTGAAAATATTGGTTGGGTGCATCAATTAAAATTTTTTGGACCATAATACTTTAAATAACACCAACTGAATTAGGTAACAATAGCATCATAAAATTAATGAATAAATATTTATGAAAAACTAAATAAATTAATATTCATATTCATGTATGAACCAAATATGAAAATGAAAAAAAAAATGAACTTTCTAGACTACATATTCCAAACATAACTAAACATAGGATATGAGAATGCTGAATTTTTTTTCCATGGAAGAAGAGAATTAGAAAGTGAATTCTTAGGATTACAAAGGATTATCACGTGTGAAACTGAAACCACTGTGATGTTCACCATAAGTGGAATGGTGATATTCACACAAGTTTTGGTGGGTAAACAAAAGTGGACTCACACCAATAGAACAGTTCAGTCCCCATGGAAGCCAATATTTTTTAGTGGCTTATTCAAATGAAAAAGTTTGCATAACATACACACCTATTGCTTACCCTTCTAACTGGAAAGCACCAAAAAACATTATCTGGAAATACATACTGCGTTTCCATCAATTCTATTATTTAGTTTGATATAAATGATGTAATTGGTGCACCATTTCCTCCAAACAACACCACATACGAGAAAATCATTTACATAATCCCCATTGATTCTCTCTTTATTCAATGTCATTAAGTTACAACCAAACGATAAATTTTTATTTACTGCAACAAAAATTACAACCATGTAACTAATAAATCAGACTCCAAATAATGGATTTGTAAATCCCGCAACATTATTTACATCCAACCAAACAATGAATTTACAACACCACATACAACAACAAATGCAACATATGTTCCATAGGATTTCCCCAAGTTTATTGGAGAGTATGATTTGATTAATCAGATAATTGTGTACCAAGGAGTTAATATTACAATAATAAGGCTTTTGTACAGCAAATTACAATATCTGTACAACCGTTAGAGGAGCATGAGGCCACTCTTCTCCCAAACTGTTATATACTTGTATATTAGATTGTAATGTCAGTCATTACCAAAAGACTTCCAAATTCTCCTAGTGGTACTCTCAGAATCAAATGGAAAGAAGCTTGCAATTAATTAAACTCCATAGACACAAGTTGTTTTGACTAGATCCTACTAAACACAGTTCAGATGATACAACTCAGGATCGAACAATCAGGTGAAAATCTAAATCTCACTGCTGCCTAAAAAAGGAGCTTGTCCTCCCCATCCATCCTGGTCAAAACCTATAAATTCTCATGCTCTTCCCACGGAATTCCGATATGTTTACATAATTTGTGTCCATCACCATTCTCTACCGTTGGCCATAATGAACCACAACTTTCTTCTAAGAGCCAGTGTGGAAATAGCTCATACATGAATATAATTATTATCCAAGGAAGACGAAAATGAATGATTCCCTTGAGCACTACACATACATGTCAAGCGAGGAAATAGGACAAAGGGAAAGGGACTGTCATCCTTTTAGATTATTACTAATCAATATGCAAGTTGGCTAAAAGCTTACTACAAAGCTCTCCCACCATAACCACCACTGCTCAAGTTGCTAAGAATCACATCTACATATATGATAAAGATCTCGTGATAGCCCTCGCCAGCAGCATTCGACTATTGAAGGGGGGCATAGCAAGCGAAATCATACAGCTTAATATTCAAGTGCTTCCAGTGGGTCCCAAATGAATTATTAGAAGTCCAAATTATAAATTTGGGCCACTAACCACAACCAGCTTCACAATTAAACTTACAAATTTCACTCAGCAGTTTAAGCACAAATAGCTTTTTTTATCATACTAAGGCTCTTAGGCAAACCTGTTATTGGAGTCGACATATATTCGATCTCCATGAACCATGATTGCAAGACCTAGGTATTCTTCAGACTTCAAGGTCCTTCCAATTCTGGAACTACTTCAGCTACAAAATAGTAAAATATATCAGGGATAATGTTAAGAACGTTGACCAAGTATGAAGACGTGACTCCCATGAGCACAATTTCCCAATTCATAATATAGAAACTATAGCAACGTATGGATGTTGCTCAGTAAGGCCTTTGGAACTCCAACCATCATGCGGCATGGCAACCCTGCGTAACCAGCAAGCTCATCTCTTATCTAATTAATGAAGCAACCTGACATGAAATTGATCCCATATCCCCATATCACAATCCCAAGAATGTAAAAAAGTAATGGCAGAAGAAACTTCTTCATCAACTAAATCTCCTACGAAAGCTTAGGAAACTTGCATGCCACCACTACAAACATTCATTAGCTGCATTCAAGAGTCCAAACTCCAACCTGTGTTGGATGCTAGCAACAACATTATATATATTTATGCTGCTAGCACATTAGAATTAGTATACTTTCACTTAGACACTCAATTTTCAACTTCACAAATGCAGATGCTTATCATAGACAAGGCATGCACCTATCTTTACTCCAACACATAAATTAGTTCTTGATAGATCCCTAACAATTGATGAACATGCAGAAGCCACTCATTTTACTCCAATAAATTTTATTGGTACAAACTTCTCAGGTAATCCCTTACCCTTAGCTATTCCTACAGCATGTTTAGCAAACATTGTCACTCTTACCAGCTTTTGAATGAGACTTTCACATCTATAATCTCCACAACATAGCTCAAGTTATACTATCAATACATAGACTGATGGCTCATCTTTAAACTTAGAATTGCATCTGTAAGCCTCTACTTAAACATCCATCTGCCCGAGTATTCCCTATAGAAAAAGGGAATATTCTATGAAACCTTCTAATGGCCAGTCGACCACATGGAAAACACTAGGGCATAACTTTCAAAAGGGAAAGCTCAATAACGAAAAATCTCAACCTCACTGTTACTAACCAAACACTGGTGTATCAAGCATATAATGCAGAGTTTTACTAGCGAACACAAGAAATAGTTGAGAAACAGATAGAAAGATCAATCAAATAGACAGCAAATGGATGAAAATGCCATATTTGGCTGGGAGGAAGACTGGTCATCAAGTAGTTACCAACCAGATGGGAAAAAGCCACACTGCCTGAAGCAAAATTCCAATACGTATAACAATGGCAGTGCAAGTGACAAGAGAATGAATATGCTATAGGAAAAGGAATCAATTCCGCTTCATGGTTGACCAGAAAGAACCTGCAAACTAAATATTAATCACAAGATTCACAACTATCTATAAGCTCAGCATGCAGACCTTTCATGTAGGTAATCATGAAGCACATGCAGCTCAGCTAGCATAATGAGAAGAAAAAATTAATCTACAAAACAGGCAACTAGGCTCAAAGACCACACAAATTAAAGTATGTTATTCCACAACTAGCATTAGAAAATTGATACAATAGTGAGCCCACTGATTCGGCAAAAAGCAAATATCGACCCACTGAATTGGTGTAAACCAGCAAGATAAATTTGATAACATATTAGCACTGATGCAGACAGCATCTACCTGAAGGTGCACCAAAATTCTGGAAGATTGACCTAGGAACATTCACCTATATTTCCTAGAGTACAAGGCTGCTTAGGTAGCTGCTCAACAACACAAGTACCCCTTGGTTTTTAAAGCATCAAGACACGTCAAAACTACTACTAGTAAACTATGAATTCCCCTCAAATCCTATTGTACCATAAAGGGCTATGTCCGATGTGTAAGTCAAGATTGTCATAGTTGTTAATCATAAGCCCTATCAACCAATCTTATTGTCATCATCCCTCTAGTTCTGAGGGATAGGCGTGTGATGAATCCTAATTTTGTTAATCACCAACTTCAACCTTATGTTGGTAATTCACCCTATTTCTGAGTCATAAAGTCATAAACACATAATGAAACCTAATTTTTAGGTTAAGCATAATCCTAAGGAGTCAAGGACTCATGTACAGGTTGAGAAAACATCATGGTGTGGTACATATAATATCAGCCAAGACAATAGTTAAATAACATAGGCGATAAATTTTGAGCCAAAAAGATGATAATTTTCATGTAAATACTTAATTAACAAATAGGGAGAGAGTTCCAATCTTGAATCCATACATATGTGCCAAAGTGGTGCTAAGAGGAAGGAGAAAGAGACATAAGTGGTGCTAAGAGGACGGAGAAATAGACATAAGTGGGGATATCTGAGTTTTGTGTATATATATGATGATGGAAGGAATTCTTGTAGGCCACTTCAGCTAACAGAGAACATGCATGGCAATAACCAAATTGGTACATGCTATCCAACTGTCTTATGATAAAAATGATATCTCATTTCGGATTGTTGTCGCAACAAAGCAGCAAATTTGTATTATTATCTGTTCTTTTATTTAACATGTTTTGTTGTGGGGCAGAAAATATTGTCGATCCTTTCACAAAAAGATAAGAATGTCGTCTGTATTAAGAGAAAAAGGATTTAATGTCATAAAATAGACATCGTCCGGGGAAAACCAACCTTCTAATTGAAAAACACAGTGACACAAGGTTCATTGGGTAAAAATGAGCTGAATGGTTGGCAAGGAGAACAAACTTTTGGGTTCAACAACCCTGGCCGAGGTTCAGTTGCGCTCAAGAGAAATGGAGGAGGAAGAGCTATTGCTCTGAAGTCTGAACGAGTCCAACTGTAGACGATTTGTGAGGTTGCAGCCTTGTAGGATACCTTTGATGACTCACCTAAATGAGTGTGGCAGTACAGCCCTGGGGAGAAAAAGTTCTGCATCCCTAAGCCATCATGAATTTGTGGAAAGCTCTATAATGTGTGTTGCTAGCTGATATTTTAATTATAGGACCTAAATCAGGAACTATGTTCAGTTTGGTTCCTTTCAAGCTGAAACCTGGAAGGTATCTTCACCTGACCACATGGTAAAATACGCTAGTGCTTAACATGCAAAGGAGTCTTGAGATAGTGTGTTTTCAAGATAATAATAGTAATATTAGTTACTGATATTTGAGTAAACTTTACTTGACTGAACCTCAAGAGTTGTGATAAAGTCCAAACAGGTTCTAAAAGTATCTCTTGACAAGTTATGATCTCTCTTTCTAACATTACTATGCTCCTCTGTAACACAACTTATGTAAATGGTTCACTTATGCAAGAAAGGAGAGAAAAATATCTTTCAATTAGACAAAAGAATTATCTGCCAAGTGTTAGCAATGAGGAGGCTTCTTTTGATTGGAGTAATACATTAATTTGTGCATGTATACATAAGTCGATTGTGTGGATCAGACATTTTGATTAAAATAATATATCATAACTACATGTATCTCCTCTAATGGATTGTATGGTAGTCGTAACTACATCATATGTATCATTTACAATATATCCTTTTTAATATCAATAGAGCTGCTATACTTGTTTCTTCTCCATCCACCATCGGATACTTTATCATAAGCATTCTCTAAGTCAATGTAAACGCACATAGATCCCTCTTCTTCTTTCTAAAGTTTACCCTTAATCTTCGAAGTAAGATCTTGACTTCCATAATAGATCTCGACTTCCATATGATTGTATGGTAGTCGTAACTACATTGTATGTATCCTTTACAATATATCCTTTATAATCTCAATAGAGCTGCTATACTTGTTTCTTCTCCATCCACCATCTGATACTTTATCATAAGCATTCTCTAAGTCAATGAAAACGCACATAGATCCCTCTTCTTTCTAAAGTTTACCCCTAATCTTCAAAGTAAGATCTTGACTTCCATAATAGATCTCCTAACATACAACCAAATTAATTCTCTAATTCTAGTTTCCTTTCTTAACCTTTGCTCACTTTCCCTCCTAGAGTTCCATGATATGGCTCATAAGCTTAATCCTAACTAATTAACTATTACAGGTTTGAAGTAAATCCTAGCTCACCCTTGCTCAATTGACACTGCAAAAGGGATCTTGTTACCTACATGATATAACTTGAATTTGCAGCCACAAATTTTCATATATATTAGGTCAATGAGGAAGATTAGACCTATTGCACTCTAGATCTGAGATGTCATATGAAGACCGACTTGATCGGATTTAATCATGAAATCATTCTCATACCGATATTAAGCAGTGTGCTAAAATTCGGCATGTTCGGCCGCCTAGGCGCTAACCCTAAGCCGAACCAAAAATCCTCTATTAGGTTAGGGAGAACTTGGTGGCCTCTGGAATACTACTCGTAGGCCATGGTAATATTCCAGACAGGGACAGTCCGTAGGGTTGGATTGTCCTATCCGGAGTTAATTTCAATTGTCCCTTGACCTTTATTGTGAGCAGTCTGGGGGGTCATCCGTGACTCTGACCTTTGGTGGGATCACTCTGAGCTTGGGGGTTGCCCTAGCAGAGGTGGGGTTGCCGAAACCCGAAGTCTTGTTCGGCTTATCCCAGGACCGGCTCTGGTTCCAGAAGCCACTGTTAGGGAGAACTTGGCCAATCTTAGGGAGAACTTGGCCATGGCAGTATTCCAGAATCCATTGTAAGGGAGAATTTGGCCATGACAATATTCCAGAGGACATTGTTAGGGAGAACTTAGTCATAGCAGTATTCCCCTAGGCCCCATGGTCTAATTTTTCATATAGAACATGGCCATGGCAGTATTCCATAGACCACCGTTAGGCGTCTAGGCGGCACATAGGCGGCCTAGGCGGCCCTCCTCCGCACCGAACCGATATAGCAATTTTTAGAACATTGATATCAAGAAAACGTATACTACTAGTACAACAACAACAAAGCCTTTATCCCAAATATTTGGGCTCAGAGTTGCGCAACAGTAACCATGTGAATTATGTATCCATCTCCTCGCACGCAGTTCGACCAGCGCAGCAATTCATCAGTTCAAACAACTAATTACATGATAACGATACTACTAATACTACTAATAGTATCCACATATAAGGAGAGTGAGAGTCATCATCAACAGCAGCAGCAATGTCATGGAATTAGAGGTCCGTATATGTTCCATCATAATAATAAAGCAGGCAAGGGAAAGAGTAGGTTGATGATGATAATAATAGTAACAACAACAATAGTAAAACTTAGCGATGATTGATTGATTGATTTTGTTGTTTACTTCTTGAGGCTTCCCCTGACGCCGGGCTTGGTCTTGGAGGGCTCGGCGGCGGCGGCGACGGCAGCGGTGACGCGGGTGGTGGCGTGGAGGTTGTTGAGCTTGGACTCGTCGAAGGGGATCTTGGGGTGGCGCGCGTCGTGGTGGATCTGCATCGTCTTCAGGTCGGGGGCCGTCACCTTGCACAGGGGGCACTCCAGCTTCGCGTGCCCTCCCTTCTCGATCCCCGTCCGGTCCGCCAGCCCGGCCTTCCCGCCGCCGCGGTTCGTCGTCGCCGCGTCCACCTTCGCCGCGATCTCCTTCGCCGTGTGCTTCTTCGGCTTCGCCTTCCCCGTCATCGATTAATACACTACAACAATAATTGGAGGAGAGAGAGAGAGAGAGAGACAGAGAGAGACTGAAGAACCCTAATACATCAATTTTTCTATTCTTTTACTTGTATATATATTATTTGACGATGATCATAATTTTAGGCTCCTGATAAAGCACTAAAAAATAACTCAGAGCAGTCCAAATTTTTATAGTTGATAATTATAAGTTTATCACTTCCAAAAATTATTCACTGGACTGTACATTTTTAATTAATTTTTTTATAATCAGAACTATCAAAATTTTGACAGTCCTACCAATTTAAAGGATTGTCAAAACTTTGACAGTCATTCCAATTCGTAGTACTGTCAAAAAAATTTGACAGTCCGGAAGGGAAGACTACGCGAGGTGACACGAAGGCGGGGTTGCGTGGAGGCTGGAAGGGGGGACGAGGCGGAGGAGCGAGAGAGGGAGGAGGAGGTGGCGGCGGAAGGCGGGAGAGGAGGCGGAGGCGCGCGTCCGGTGGAGGACGGGACCGTTGTTGCGCGTGGGGGCGACAGTGAAAGACGGGGTCGCTGCTGTGCGCGGGGGCGGCGTTGAGCGGTTGGAACGACGGCGAGCGGTGGAGGACGGGACCGCTGCTGTGCGCGGGGACGGCGGCAAGCGGTGGAGGAGCGGGAGGAGGAGCAAGAGGGGGGAGGTGAAAAGGATGGATAATCCTAGTAAATTTTGGACTAGTCTGAGAAAAATTTCTTCCTAACTGGAATAGCACCAATATTGAACTAGTCCCGAGTCATATATGTAGTGCCTTTATCAACTAGATTTTAGAATAGGATCAATCTTTTTCTTTCCTATCACGTGAGATGCACGTGCCCCTCACGGACTTTTTTTGTTTATTTTATTCATCTTGGGCCAAGTGCCGGCTTACTTAATTATCTTAATCTGGATTAGATAAGTTTGTCTATAGTGGAGAGCTACTCTGGATGGATTAGGGATTGGGATTGCTTTCTTTTGGAAAAAAATTTGAGAAACGGTGGTTTGAAGTCAAAAAATTGTTTCTCAAGTAGTTGGAAGATGTCGTCAAAAAAATTTCATACAAAGCCAAATAAAGTTGTAAATGGTTTTAAGTAGTCTTAAAATTTATTTAATAATTAGTTTCACTAAAAAGTATAGTTTAAGGGCACGTTTAGTTCACGGAATCGTGGTCTTGAAAAAGAAAGTAATTTTATTTCTTATGTTTGGATGCATGAAAAATAAAAAAGCATGAAGAAAAAGAAAAATGATTCACAAAGAATATATATATATATATATCAATATCAATTTTTTAAATAAAAAAATAGTAAAGAATTAATTTTCTTTTTTTTCTTTTCTACGAACCAAACGGGACTTGACTTTTTGAAAATAATTGAAGGTGTTCTATTTACGAAAGTAACTTATGCTATTATTTTTGAAAAGTAATGGCAATCCAAAACTAAGACTTAGGACTCGTTTGGTAACTGTAAAGTGGGAGATGGACAAAAAATTCCATGAAATGACGTATCAACTTCCATGTTAGCGGAAAAGGACCGATTGCCACATTCACTAGATGGTGGTTTCTCCATTTTTTTTTGTTTTGTTTTAGTGTAAGTATATAACTAATCATTGTGTAAGTATATAATTAATAATAATTTTATTTAATAAATTGTGTAAGTATATAACTAATAATGATTAAATAAAATTAATCATTTGTAAAAATAATTGTTGCTAATTACTAATTAAACTAACTAATAACTAATCAAAACTAAATTAATACTTTAAATAAATTTTATTCTATTTTTCAAAAGATAAAAAATTATTCTTAATTAGCATTACAGGTTAGTACATAAAATTTATTCGTATTAACTTTTTTTTATTTTTTAACTTATGTAGCATGACTCCCGAATAATAATTTATATTAACTTTTTATTTATTATTTATATAAATTTTTATTCTTAATTAGTGTTATCTGTTATTTTTTTACTTATTAATTTTTGTTCAGTTATTAAAAGTTATACCTCTTCTCTCTCTCTTTTCTCTTGAAAAGCCTTTGAATTGCTTAGTGAAGTTTGTTTTTCTTTTACTTGAAAACCGATCCAAGATTATATCGGAAAACTTTTGAAATGTTTATTTATGGGAGAAGATTTTACAACAGTATCCCGTATTCCAACTGCTGCTAAAGTTTTTTTTTTTTTCCTTCAAACAGTTCAAAGTTGTTTGATAATAACAATTTATCAAAACAAAACAACAAATCGCTTTAATTTTGAAACAATTTTTATACCATAAAGCCAGAAGGAATACGAACACATGCAAAGATAATATTCGCTTCTTGAAGGCTCAGTCTATCCCCTTCTACTTGTCTAAACTTGTTCACAACAACCGACTACTTCACCTCGAAATTCAAACCAAAGGAGCATGACAACAGAATCGTGCTTTAGACACTACTCGTTAGCATTTGTTCTTGTAAATAGACTTATCAAGTCATAATAGAATTAGGCGACTGTCGTATAAGTCAATAAAAATAGATTTAAAGAAATTCAAAACTTAGATCCAAAGCGAGGTAATTTTGGAAGGAAATTACTAGGGTAACACACAAATATTCGAGGACAATACACAATTTTCTTCTCACATAATTTCATCTTCCTCTTGCAAACTTTTTTTCGAACACAATAATTCGGTTGTGTACGACGAAAGATTATCAAGATTCTAACCGTCCTTACAGTTTTTAGGCATATCAGAATCTTGATAGTTCTAGGACAAAGAGTTATTTCTGTCATAGGATTGCCCGGATTCTGAAAATTTTGACTATTATTAGGACCGTTAAAATCCTAACTATTGTTCACAATAGGTTGTAAGAAAAAGTTGTGTGAGAGGTAGGAGAATTTGGATGGTTGAAATGGTATTTTGTCCCTACCACTTTCATAATTTAAGAGGGCATTTGGTTCAAGTTTTTGAGGTTGAAAATGAGTTTTGGATTCATTACCCATGTTTTGTTTGTCTAGGATTGAAAATTGGGAGAGTACGAGAAACTTCATATTATCATTGTTGTGGAAAAGTAAAACCTAAGGCCCCCTCCTCCCGCTGAAATAGTTTTGCTTAACTAGAAATGTTGGGATGTTTTGTTTGGACAGTAATGCCCTCTTTTTTACTTTTAAAATTTTAACTTCTATCCCAAACATATAAATTTAGGTAATAGATACATTATAAAATTAATCAAATAATATTTACGAAAAACTAAACAATTAAGATTCTTATTCCTGAACCATACATGTGAATGAAATAACTGAATTTTTCGGACTACATAATCCCAACCTAACCAAACTTGGGTATGAAAATGTTGAATTTCTTACCCAAAGAAAATAAATGGAAATTAAACTCCTAGAAATATAAAACCTACACACACACCTCACTTTGGTAATTTCCTTTAAAAATTACTTGTATTCACAACTTTCTTCCTTGATGAAGATGTCTAGATATAGACGAGCTATAGTAAAAAGACTGAACCTCAATTTGACGCAGCAGCACAAGATGCTTCAACCAGAAGAATTAATCCGCCTATATAGATCAGAAGTAAACCATGTACCATCCTGAATTATTTAGCACTACCAATATAGGCTTCAATCTTATTGGACCACAAATCTCTGCAAAAGAAAAGTACTAGAACAGAACTTTAAGGACCCACCAAACATCACCAGCATAGCAGCGCCAGCATCCCAATAAGCGTTGAAGGTGTCCATCTTTGCTCACCTCTGATGGAAGTTCACATTTTCACTCAAGATTACCAACTGTCAAACCACCTGTCAAAACTAGTGTAAATGTTCACCAAAACACTTCCAAATTAATTTTAGTTTTAATAAAATAACATATGGCAACCCTTAAGTAGGAACATACATCATATTTTTTGTGGATGAACAAAAAATGTAGTCGCCACTGACTACCAGTTGCGCATGGGAAGTGCCGCACTGAACTCAAAATAGCAACACTAAAAGTTATGCAAGAAAAGAAAATACTAGTTTTTCAATATCTTAACAAAATGTTCAAAGAATTGTACGATTGTCGATTATAACATAAAATCCTCTCATTAGGTTGACGGTACTACTGCTGTAAAAACAGAAAAGGCCCCAAGCAAGGGGGCGGCTGTTAACGGATTTCCCCATCTTCTCCTAGTTCTCCGTCTTCAAGCTCCTCATAAGCACCATTTCTCCGGGACCCCTCTCGATCTTTCTTGTGCCTCTTGTGCCGATTTTCACTATCAGAATCAGTATTGTACCCATGCTGCACGAGTTGACAACGATTTGAATCACAAGAACAAACTTGATATCTGGAAAGTCAATTAATAAAGAACCATAGTGCCTTTTGACAAGTTTAATACCTTCCTCGACTTCTTGCGATCGCTGCTATGCCGCCGCGACTTCTTAGACTCCTCTTTCTCTTCCTTCTCAGAGCTGCCATCGTCAACTGTGTTGTGATGACGTTTCCGGTGCTTTCTATCTTTATCCTTCTCCTTTTTCCTGTCCTTCGCAGTGTGGCCGTCTGCTACATCAAGACTTTCACTCTCCGTCTCATCTTTCTTTGACCGTTCCTTCCCCTTCTCCTTTTCACGCTCTCTCTCTTTTTCCTTCCTCTCTTTCTCCTTCTCTTTCTCTTTCCTTCTTTCTTTCTCTTCTCTTTCCTTTTCTTTCTTTGCCTGCGGATCACAAATCAGAAAAACAGAAAACAATTACACATCCGTTGCAGGGACCATATATCGTGTCTTCCAAATTAGGGTGTCTATAGTAACTGGCAAAATAAATAAATTCTCAAAAATAGAAATAATAAACACTGCAATTGTGTAGCCAAGCCTAAAATCTTGGGCTATAAAGGCTTTGGTGTATTATCTTTCTTTAAAATGATGAGGTGCAATAGAATTCATCAAATATGAAAATTTATTCTATATTTCAGCATATTAAAATTACAATTCTTAGACTCATCTGAAGAGTGAAGACGCATCTTCATCTTATTCTCCAAACAAATAATTATATTCTATGATTCTATCTTATGTTAACACGTACAAACATATTTAATATTTTCACATAAATATGCATTCTAACCATCTTGCTTATCAATATTATGATCTTTAATTTGAAGAAAGGAAAAAAATATTCACTTAATGCAATGTGATGTGAAATGTGAGAAAATGTTATCAAATATATCTTGCAAATATGTCATTAACTCGTGGGAACGCTTGACAAATGTATGGACACGCCTCTGAGAACTGTCAAGGTTAGACATGTGCCTGATACAAACAGAGCTTCAAAATAGAATCGTTAATGCCATACACCTTGCTTCCGTTGAGGTGCACATAAGATGTGTACAAGTCCATATGCCTAGTCAATCTCTTTTCGAAGAATTTTACATCAAGTTTAAAGACAATACATGCACTTGAATGACATGATGCGTTCACTAGTACGAGCATACATGCACTATGGCTATATACCCTCGTAAAAGTGATAACATGGTATACATGCACTTCCCAAAACAGGATAGCGGCTATCGCACCTTAATGAAGCATATACTTTGATGTCATGGACATATGCACTTGTTCAGTACATATGTGCACTACGATTCTATCTTATGTTAACACATACAAACATAGATAATATTTTCATATAAATATGCATTCTGACCATCTTTCTTATCAATATTATGATCTTTAATTTGAAGAAAGGAAAAAAAATTCACTTTATGCAATGTGATGTGAAATGTGAGAAAATGTTATCAAATATTCAAAGTCTTACAAATATGTCATTAACTAGTGGGAACGCTTGACAAATGTATGACACGCCTGTGAGAACTGTCAATGTTAGACGTGTGCCTGACACAAACAGAGCTTCATAATAGAATCGTTAATACCATACACCTTGCTTCCATTGAGGTGCACATAAGATGTGTACAAGTCCATATCCCTAGTCAAATCTCTTTTCGAAGAATTTTTACATCAAGTTTAAAGACAATACATGCACTTGAATGACATGATGTGTTCGCTAGTACGAGCATACATGCACTATGGCTATATACCCTCGTAAAAGTGATAACAGGGTATACATGCACTTCCCAAAACAGGATAAGCAGCAATCGCACCTTAATGAAGCATATACTTTGATGTCATGGACATGCACTAGTTCAGTACATATGTGCACTATGACTACTGCCCATGCTGGCACACAAGTGTTGTACCAGTGCTTATATCGTTTCCAAACCTATATGGCTCCCAAGGCTGTTAACATATCGGATCAGGGTAGCGTTAGTTCGGAACCCGTTACTCCTACCCATACAAGCTTCAGGGACAGGTGCCGGTCCACTATAAATAGATGAACCTAGGGCTTTTATTTGGACCCTAGGATCCAATCTGGGACCAGAACTCGTAGGGTCCTGTTCCCAAAGCTAGACCTGGTCCTCTAGATGGGTATGGTTTGGATCCACATAAACATTACCCAAGCCAGTTCCGGTGCAAAGTTAGAGATGAGTATATGAATTGTAGGCTTACCTTCTCCTCTTCTCTCCTGCGTTCCTTCTCTTTTAGCTTCTCTTGCAAGTGCACAACATATTCATCAAATAATTGCCTCGCAAAATCCTCTTCATCAATGGACCTGAAATTTCACACTTCATTATCCATGATAAATTAAGATGACACCAGAGAAGTTAAAGATTGTGTAGCTTCCGATACAAATACCAAGAATCACCTGTATTCTGGGCTTTCTTCAAAGAGTATTTTGCAGTCCTCCCATAATGAAGATGCAGTTATCTCCTATGTTAAAGCCAAGTAGGTCGAAAGATTCATATCAGCGATATTAGATGGGACACAAGGCATGTTAGAAATGTTACAGCAAGGATCTGTACCTTTAATGAGTAAAGAAGATCCGAGAAATTATCTGCAAGACGTTGGCGCTTTTTAGCTTCCTTCTCCTCCTTCTCTCTCTGTCTTTCCATAAGCTCATCAAAGACAAGCTGCAACAAATACAACACTCAAATTAGATCCAGAATATAGTTAATAACTAGGTTGCCTTGATTATCCTCTTGTGTCGCATGTTGTATCTTGTATTGTAAGATACACCGTTCCACAATTAACTTGATTGGATACTAATATTAACCCTATATATATGGATAGATTTAACACATTGAACAATAGTAAGGAGCACCGCCAAGCACTAAGCAACAATTTCATCATAAATCTACTAATTATGAGCAAAAAATAGAACATTAGCATTACATGATGTTACTATTCATAGTATAGCATCATTGTACCAATAGGAACTTACTCTTAACAATCACTATGTTGATATTCAAATAATGTTTTGTTGTGCACTCTAGTTTCTAAACAATATATAGCTTATAATATCCCCAGAAAAGAAAGTTAGAAAAGGCCTTAAAATCCCAAAAAAAAGCACTATAGTTTCTAAACAATATATAGCTTATAATATCCCCAGAAAAGAAAGTTAGAAAAGGCCTTAAAATCCCAAAAAAAAAGGAAAACATAGTGTTCAAGAAATCTAAAATACGAGAAATATTAATAAATAAATAAATAAATAAATAAATAAATAAATAAAAAGTTTCTTTCTATAAGAAAATTAGTTGCATTAGTGGTTGAAGTGCCAGAATGCTTGATCTTATCCTTGAAGATGTTAAATGAGGTGGTTGAAGATGCTAGCAGGGGCGACGAAAGGAAAACGCCCATTGAAAGTGTTGTCTGAAAAGGAGGCTGTTTTCGACAAAAAATTGTAATGGTTTTCAAATGATTATATGGGTATTGAGGTCCAGTTTTAGAGTTGTATTACTGAGACATTAATTACTCATCATCATTCAAGCATTCCCCCATGAGAATGGGTCAGCTATGAAGCAAAAGAAAGCTCCATATAAGATTTGATAAAGTTGTATTGTTGGTTGTTGACTTGACGTCAACCCTCTAAGTTTGTGCCAAATTTCTAGCCAAGGTAACTATGAGCATGAGAAAGTCATGCCATAAAAACTAGGTGGCCATTTGGCAGGTAGGTAGACCTACCTTTCTAATTGCAGTTTAAGCTCATGCAACCAAGGAGTACCCTCCAAGTTCATCTAGACTATGAAGAGTCTAGATGAAGAGGTTTAAAACGTTCAAATTCATGTTACCCTAGTAATCTTCAAACCGGATATACACCACATCGGTGATACATATCGTAAGGTGCAATATAGAAAGTGTATTATAAGATAAATTTCCCCATAGTATCGTTTTTAGGTTGTATTGTTGTACCATTTTGTAAGATATGTATTTGTAAGATATGTATCGTATGGTAAGATACTGACGACAGAGTTAATAAGCAAAGACCTTTAAGACCATAATCTATAATTTCACCTCAACCTTTTACAAAGGTGCTCACTTTCAATTATTAGCATGACCAGAACTGCAGAAGATTAGTTTAGCAAATTAACCCCTCCTACTTTTAAGTCTTTCCACGATCCCCCAGTTTTAGCAAAGTAGCCTATCAAACTATAGTATCTGCATATACATATGAACTTATATTATGCAAAAAAAACCGAACCATACAGATTTACTTTCCAGAAACAAAAGAATAATTACCACAGAATCTAGTGCATTCACCAATAGAGTTACAAAAAAATGGTCTCCATAAGAACTTAAGACAGATATGGGAGGAAACAAACACATGATGACGAAGACAATAAAGAATAAGTGGAGAAGGGGTGATACAACTAAGTTCCAGCCCAGGAGCTTACCTTCAGGTTTATCTCTGATATTCCTTTTATAGTTTCATTAATCAAAACAGCATCCTTGAAAGTTTCAAACGTCCATGTTGACATCAAAGTAATCTTGAAATCCAAATCCAACATTAGCCACCTAAGATTAGTTATAATCGAAAAATGATTTGTTTCATTACCTTTTCAATCTTCATTGCCTCTTTAACTTGTGCCTTGTCATCATGGTACTGCCAGTAAAAGTGTAAGTAGTCAGGAAATAAAACGGCAGTCGACCAAAGATGTAACCTAAATGGCACAGTAGAAAAAATCAAGGTTCGCATTATCGGACAATACCCATCCGTATCATTTTTGGCCTATCCCGATCCGATACCAATACCAACTTTAAGACTCTTTCCCGGTCATTTCAAAAAAAAAAACAAGGAAAAGAAAAAAGGATAAATGAAAGGAAAGAGGTGTCGACATGATGATTCGGCGTATCGAAGATCAACATGCTCCAACCTATCGAAAAAGCATCTCTATCGACATATTGTAATAATTCCATTTGTCGAAGTTGTATATTTATATATTCATAACATCCATCAAACTTAATAGTATTCCCTTGAAAACTAACCTCAAATAATGAATAATACATACAATTATGCCTAAATACATGAAGAAAAAATAGTTTTCTAAAAATAATAATTTTTTACTTTTGGAAAGGAAGAACTGCGATATTCCGATTTGAAACATCTGAAACCACCGATATTAATACACATAAGAATGGCCTGATACAGATTCGATACCGATACTGTGAACCTTGGAAAAAAAAATATGGTTCAAGAAAATGAAATGTCAGATAAAACTAGACCTTTGGTGTGGCTAAATATCAGGGATTTTTGGTATAATGTTACCATATCATACAACTGATCATGCAAAAGATAATGGAATGGTACTATACTACTATGACATCCACTATAATACCAATGTGTCATAAGCATCTCACTTACGGAAAAGTAAATTTACATCTATAAATTGTCCACAAGCACCGGCTTGAGGATATCGTAACTCACGAGATCTTTCAAAGCAAATAACATCATGATGTTTTAATTTCATCTCTTTGTATGGTTTTTACTATCCTAATCATGGTTTTGGTTTTAATAGGCAAGTTACCAACCCAGGTGGGTTTAATAGGTTCACTGGGCTACCCTGAAACAAGTTTCTAATTCCTAGGATGAACACTGTACAAAGGAAACCAGCAATGAACTTTCAAATCACCTTCTTGAACAGATTGACTTCATTTTTAATTTTATTGTCCTTATGTTTGATGTTAGGAACAAGGTTACAGGCTACTTTTCGCCTTTGGTTTCTATGAAAATTTTAGTATTATACTAGCATCTAAAGGCTGGATTTTAGCTTACATTAGTACATGTGCTATATATTCAGTTTGATGTAACCCTTTTAAACAAGGCTAACATCTTGAATATCTTAAGTTTTATATCTACTCAATCATGACGTGAACACCACAGGATAATTCCATATGTTTTTTTTGTAAAAGACACTGCATAAAAGCTATATCTAGACTTGCAATGCTTTAGTAGAGTAATGTAGTACACATGTTATCTGTTTACTAAGGATCATATGTTGCCTTTTGATTTTAACCAACCTATGTATGATTCTAGCGGCTCTAATATACATATGAAGAGAACATATATAAGCTGTATTGGTGTTTGAACAAATGGTTATTTAAATGTTGACAATTTGAATCAACACAGAAAAAGTATGACTTCGCACTGATGCAGAAGATTTGAATGTTTACCTGTAGCGAAGTTTACATTTTAACATTTAATAACCCATACAGGGGGTATTTTCTTATTTACATATAATAACTCAAGTACACAGAACAAATAGATGCACTCATAACGAGCGATAAGAGAGCCACTAGGTTTCTGTGTTATACAGAGGATATGGCCCTTAACACAGCTGAATGGAAAGAAGAAGAAGAAGAAAAAGAAAAAAGGGATTCAAGCAGCCGACCCCAAAATTGGGATAAAGGATTTGTCATGGTTGTCTATGTAACGAGGATTTCCAACCGTGTGCAATAATAAATGCATATTTTTAATGTGATATCCAAAGCTCGTTTTACCGTGAAAATTTTCTATATTCTAATATGCCAAAATTCTGACTTATATTTAACAACCTTGAGGTTTATCCTCTTAGTTAAATTCTAACATAACATGCTATAATCTGAAATCAAATAGATGACAATTAATTATACGGGATAATAAAGATTTTAGTATAATTAATGACAATATATGGTTCAATTTTATGATTTAAGTATGTATTTGTTTCTTAAGAATTGATAATATAATTTCTCAGCAATTTCATGTTTCAGTCAAATCTACCGTCTTCATATGGTTTATGGATTGCAATTCGATCAATAACATATTTTGACCAACTAATAAGAATTAGTTTACTGCACCAAAGCATATACCACCCACCATCCTCGTATAGCTCCTTGGTTGCTATGAATTTTCTATTTAGATAACTGGCTGTTACAGATGCCACTAAAAAGTGAGCAATTCATAAAACAAATATACTAGGTCTCAGAAAGCAATTAAAGAGTATGCACTATACTCACTAAACTAAATATGTGTATATCACAATCTTCAAATATTATAAAAATCAACCTGCTTCTCCAGCTCCTCTGTGACATCTTCAAAGAGGTCTTTTGGGGTTGAACCTGACGTGTTTGATGATACCGCCAAGTAGGGTGAAGAATCCTTGACCTGCAAAGCAAATTTATTCTAAAATAAGAGGCAGGATAACAATAGTGTCTACAAGGCACAACTTTTAATATCTTACCTTCATGCAATACTCATGCCAATGGGTTTTAGCTGTAAGATTGCCTCCAGCAACATCTGCTTCCATCAGCTCACGGAATGCATCACGGTTTTTGCGCTCTGTCCGTCTTAGTTGATCCTGTATTTTTTACTGAACGAATCTAGGAGAATGTTCTGAATCTCCAAAGGATATTACGAAAATGAATATCATACCTTCTGCATCCTTTTCTGCTCCTCCTCTTCCTTCTCTAGATCATGAATATATTCCTGAAAAAACATTACAATCAACAGAAGTATCTCCTTAAAATCTATACTATATTAAAATCACCAAGTATTTTCTCCCAGACCAATTTCTGAACACTAGATAGGCTAGATTATATCATCACACATTTACATTATGGCATCAAACTTGATAAACACAGGTAATCTTTAGATGTTCTAGACATGTCAGATGACTCAGATTCTAACTGGGAGCCCTGGAGGAAGTAAACAGGAAATTTGTTGAAACAAGAATTATATCATCTAGTAATTTACTAAATTAGTTAAAACTATATCTCCTTCGTGAATGAATCTATCCTACAGAATAAAACTTTACAGTTGATCATTAAATCAAATCCCAAACAATCGTCATTTCAAACTTTTAAATGCAAAATTACTGAAATCATAGACAAGACCCTAAGAAGATACCGATAGCTTACTACTCAAACTAGTTGCTGCGCAACTGAATTTATCCTCCAACCTATCACGTTTTCTAAATGGATTAAGGTTTTTAATGCTGTGGTAGTAAAAGAATAAATCGGTGGACGACTGATTGCAATTGGATTCACATCAACTGGGAGATCAGCCAAGTTCTTGTTTGGTGCAGGGAATTCATCAATCAGTTGCACTCTCAGAACCTACCTGCAACTTCGCTAACCTTTCAGTCCCATGTAGTAACTTGTTTGACCTCCTAACTGATGGAAGTCAACTAGTCATCAAAATTACACACACACACACACACACACACACACACACACACACACACAGAGAGAGAGAGAGAGAGAGAGAGAGAGAGAGAGATTTGTTTTTTTTCCTCTTCTTTACCGGTTATTAGAGTCAGTATAGGAAAAGCTTGAAGGGAAGGGGAGTTAGGACTGGTGGAATAAGGTTGTCCCCCCCAACTTTAAGATGTAAAGGGGGTAATTTTAGGGGGTCCACGGATGGGGAGAAAACATGGTTACCAAAGGAGCGTCCAGGCTCAAAACAATGATGGGAGTCTAAAACCCAGGCAACGCACAAGCCTGCACCCAGCCATTGCATAGGCAGGCCTAGGCCCTAGATTGGGCCATGATCTAATACTTTCTTTCCCCAACCCTGAGCAAGTATTATTCTGTGTAACCCTAAAGAAACTACAGTAGCCACATCAGCAGGGAGTCTATCGGCTGATCAGGCATTCTTATGCCATCTTCCTTATTTTGTTTTTACTGTTTCTTCTCCTTTTCTGTGACTTCTTCTTCCTTTATTTTATTCTTCCAATCTTTCTTTTGTTTCTTCCGTTTGTTCTGATTCTTCTTTGACTTCTCCTCTGGGGTTTTTTGTTCTTCTTCTATGCTTTCTTCTGTGGGTTTTTTCTTCTTAGTCTTGCTGTGTTTCTTCCTTTCCTATCAAAGTGGTTAACATTTCTTTATTTAATAATATTTTAGAAAAGTATAGATAATTTATTATTCTTTGTAGTTTATCGGTCAGGCACAAGCCTCACTGTGCGCCTCGCACCTAGGCCACAAGGATCTTCGCACCTCAACTGTGCTTTGTGCTTCCTCATGTTGCAATTGAGTCAAGCGGAATAAATTATTTGGGTAAACTGGCCATTCGGTTTCAAAAGTTTTGAAAAGGGACTATCAGTCAGGTATGTACAGGGAAAAGCCTTCTGTGGGGAGAATGAGAAAAATGAGAAGAAAGTGTCAAGTATTTACACCTCCTTACATTTTGGAAATACACCTTGGATATTCATTTTAAAAAACAAACTTTCATTTTTATAAACCTAAAACTTGTTTTCAACTAAAATTCAGTTGATGACTATAGTGAAGAAATTTTAAATCATATATATATATATATATATATATATATATATATATATATATATATATATATCATGTTGTTACCCTGCAACTTGCATTTTTTTAGAAACTGTTGTACCGAAATACAAAGTATTGTACTTGTACCTGTGCTTCATAGATCCCAGCTGAAGACAACATAACCACTCAAATGAGGCTTTTAATAAAAACCGTAATAAAAAACTTGACACATTAATCTAAAATTGTAATAAAGCTAACTGAAACTCGTTTATCAAAACAAGACCCGGACACATTTAGGACACATTTAAGACTCGTGTGACTTAATTTCACAAAATCTATCTCAAAAAGGAGTTTATTGCTAAAGAAAAAACACAAATTCAGGAGTTTATTGTTTCTAAGATTAGTATTGTCACCTATTTCATGTTACATACGTCAAGATTGTTGGGTTAGCTAGAATAGCTTACAAATATTGACGCAGACATTTATTATTTTTGTTAAAAAAATAAAATCAGAAAAAGATGATAAAGGAGTAAGAGGATAATAACCCTTTTGTATTTTGATATTGTATAATCCCCACAAAACTTCAATATAGTCACAGATAAACAAATTGATATGAAACAATAATTTTATGGCAACACTTATTCACATTATAACCTATAGTTACTGAGGATCTCTTCAACCAATGTTGCCTCCATTATTTCTACAATGAAAGGGATTGGAGGTGTTTTGTTTCCATTTAATATTTGCTCAATGTTGGTATATTGAAATGAGTTCACTGAAGTTGTTAATTATAGTCTAAATTATTCAATTTGTTCCTGTCATACAACTACATAATATTATTATATCATGTTTATCAAATAGGATCTTCTTTGACACATGCACTTGGTGAACTTGCAAATTTACTGGTATGACAATATTGTGAAAGATCACCTGAAAAATCTCCAAACGATCAAGTTTCTCGAGACGAGAACATCTTTCATCGTCCTCCAGTCGGTCCTGCACTTTTCTCCATTGGCTGTTTACCTGCAGATAATAAGAACAAAAAAGACCTTGTAAACGAGACTTAACACCATTCTAACTTGATAAGGGAAAATGAGATTGCTTATAGAAAGGACCTTGATAAAGTCGCATGATTCAAGAAAAGCTTTATATTCAATTATATTTCGTTTATGCTCCTCAGCCGCCTTTGCCCTTTCCTTCACAAAGATCAAATAGTCACCAAAATAGTCAATGGCAGTTACAATAAAACTTTACTAGAATACTAATGATAGTAAAAATCAGACAAAAATATGTTATAACAAGAAAAGAACACATGATCATGACCAGCTTCTGTAGCTGTCTTTGGCACAAAATATTGAGGCCATGTTCAAGATGGTGCCAAGGATCAAAGAGATAATGGAGAAAGATAGCAAATTAAAATATCTAAAATATGCAAAGATGGATCCTTCACCATAATGTATGTACAATGTCAACAATTACAACCCTTGATTTCTTCTGAAAAATACATATGCTATCAGGGGAATGATAGAATAATCAGGGGAATGATAGTATAATATATTAATATTGAGACACCATGGTTTAAAGATCAGAAACTAAAACAGCAGAAAGTAAAGAGGCATATTGATTACTTGGACAATAGGAAATACAGGAGCTTGTAAAACGTCTATGATATACAAATTTCACAATTATGCTAATTTGGAGGATTATACAAAAGAACTTTAGATTAAATAATGCAAAGAATTATTTGTTTTGTAGAAAATTCATGACAAAATCCTCAATTACCTGGTTTTAGACTTTTAGACATGACTCTACCTTGGAAAATAAAATATTGAAAACGAATAATAGGAGAAAAGCTACACCAAAAGTTTCAACTTAATAGTTAATGACATGAAACGAGCTCTCATCCTCTCTCATGAAATTTATCTAAATCTGAAAATTCTTCCAATCAAGAAAAATGTATCAAGCATGAAATTGAAGGGCACCAAGTTACTGGACACTAAAACAAAAGAATACATCGTAGTCTAGTTACAATCATTTACTCATCCTAGGTATTTAGATCAAAAGAGGTTCCAACAATGAATTTTCAAGATTTAGAGGTAGAAAGAAAACAAATAAGTTAATTCGATACATGAGTGCATGCTGCAGAGTATAGTGTTTCTGTTTTACAATGTAAAATAGAATACCCAGAAATTATGTCAAAATTTTCGTACGACAACATAAGACCAGCCATGTTGATGGATCTGTATTGTTGATTGTCCTCTACTAGTCAGAATGATTAGTAGGAAAGGAAAGAACACAAAAGTGACAGAAGATCACAAGGAGTAGCTCGTGCATCTACTTGCTTTCAAAGAATTATAATGCATGTGTTTAGCTATACATCATCACCACCTATAAACCATCATCACCTATAACTTCCAGAGTACATTTTGTGTGCATATTTCATGAACAGACGGAACTTATTCCCCAAGACTTAACAAGTGATATCCGGCCATAAATGCAATGAAAGAAATCATTTGGAGTTTTCACTTTGTGCTTCTTTCATCATAGAGCTATTGATTTATCAGAAATGTGTATGCGATGAACTCCTTATGAAAATATCAGCACTTCTGAGATACAGTCAACTCCCTAAGCTACTATCAGTGCTTCAGAGATAAATATCATTCCCAGCAAGCGGTCCTACCATCTTGCCCCTTCTTGTAAACTCTCAATCTAGGAGACGTTTTGAGGGTTACTCCTTGGTTAATTGACCTTACCTGAATGATCGTTTTTGCTATGGTTTCCTGACCAACACCAAGACCACCTAGATTTACAGTGGAACCCATTTCTTCTCCATAAATCCTTGGCTAAATCACAGACTTAGAAATATGATGTCAGTTAGTTCGCCATAATATTTTGTTGGAATTGTGAAACATAACCTACAAATTTGATGGGAACAGGACCAGATGATGGAGATGATAGTGATGATGGATTGTCACTAAAAAGTTAACACAGTTCCATTGTCATCGTCATCCAATCTTTCTTTCCTCATAATGAGTAATGAGCATAAAGGGGGGCCTTGCCAAAGTTTTATGACTGATTGTCAAAGTTACAAGCAAAAGGGGGGCTCTGCCATAAAACCTAGGGTAGGTAAACCTACCTTTCTGGTCATGAAAGTTAAGCTCATGCAACCAAGGAGCACCATTCATTCCACTATACTATAAAAGAGTCCAGAAAGGTTACTCACATAAAGAGATTTAATTGGTAATGGTCAAAGAAAAAAAAATATTACTTGCTCACAATAAGAAGAATTAAAGTTTCGCTCTAGTATAGATAAGGAATAAAAATAAGATCAAGGTGGGTACTGAAGAGAACTGCATATAATGAAAAGCAACAAAGGGAGAGCTGCCTTTATCCCAAATTTCTATGGTCATAATGAGAAGCAACTGCATATAAGGAAGAAAAAAACACTACAAAAACATGAGGAATTTGGATGACAATTGAAGTGATGGTTCCCAGTATCAAGACAACTGTACACCAAGGGGTAAGCCTAACCTTCACCTGAAAGTTCCTAAATTACCCCCAGGTTCATGACAACTATGGGAACTTATCAGTCAGCCAAACCACTGGAACCACAATCAAGTTCTTCTAGCTACATTAACATTAGCAATAGTAGTTAACCTCACCCATCAAACCCGATTTTCATCTAATGAGTTTACTGTACAGCAAAGGAAAAAAAATCCATCTTAAAAGTAAAATCTGAAAGGTAAGCTCTTGGCCCCATGGAGCTTAGCAATATAGGAAACTTTGAAACATCTTCCACAGAATTACAAGATAATTGTTAGATTCATATTTAGCGCTTCTACTTTGTCTTCTTTAGTCCTATTTAAAGCCCCTGATACTACACCAAAACTCCAGAGTTCAGTGAGGTTGAGGGTTAAATGTTCACCTTATTTCAATACACCCCCGTAGTTTGAATGCCCATTTTGGGCTGAGAGCTAATTCATGCAGCATTACAATATTTTTAATAAAATCCAATTAAACTGCTGTGCTCCAGGGAGGTTGAACTTAGTTTGGTCTAATGCCATGTTAAAATCCCTGCTATTGCATCAAAACTCTAGAGTTATGCTGCAGGTTGAGTTAAATATTTATAGTACACCAAGAAGACTCACATCTGATAATGTAGTAAGTGGAAACTATTAGCCATCTTATATATATATATATATATATATATATATATATATATATATATACTTTAAAACCTCCTCGATAAAGTACAGTAATCTTCTCTTGCTCTCACTACATGGTATCAGAGCCAAGTTAATCCTAAATTTGGTTCCCCACTTAATTTTCTCTCAGTCTCTACAATAATCTTCATCAGAAGATTCATAAAATTATTCACAACCACAAGATTAAACGTCTTAGGCCACAGGATATCCATAAAAGAACTGTAAATCAAATACATACAAAATAGTGACTAGGCCTTCTAACTGTTAGATCACACCATTCAAGCAAGCAGAACACAAGAAACGAAAATAGGTTAACCATTTTGCTTCACAGCGTAACAAGCTTTACATCATCTTATTTATTTATAATCATATTTAACATCAGTCTAGAAAAAATAATGAATGTAAAAGCATAGGTTAGAACCTTTTTCTGGAGCTCCACTAGATAATTCTCAAATAGATCCTCCCGATCCCGTGAGCGCTCAACAGCACTGAATCGTTCATCATCTTCAAACATGGTCACAGCTTTGCTGAACAGTAACAGGTATTTCAAGTAGTCAATATCCAAAAAAAGAGGCAGTTCAACAAAGAAGATATGAAATCTAATTTTATTAAACTGTCAACTATCGGCCTGCGACAAGATAATTGTGCTGACACATCAAGTACAGCAACAAGAACAAACCTCCACCGAGTAGACGATGTGAGTTCTTCGCATTCCTACATTAATGAAGTATAAGAAGACTTTAGAAATGAGTAAGTCTCAAAATACTAATAGAGACCCTTGAACCTGATTGTAGCTTACTTCCAACATCCTAGTGAAGTCTTCCCGAGCTTTTTTCTGCTTGATGCGCCTCTCCTCAGCTTCTTGTTTTTTCCTTTGGCCCAAGTACTGAGAGTAGAAAATTGAAGAAAATTAACAAACATAAAAAAAATTATGAAAACTATTGAGGATACTTCGCCAGATAGAAGACTAGCTCGCCAATTAATAGAAATGCATACCTCATTGAATGCTTGCTTCCTCTCTCCAAGTGTCTTTAGAGCACCATATCTCTTGTCATTTATAATAACTCTCATAGCCTAATAACCATTGACATCATACTTAAACATAAAAGATTAAATGCAATTAAAAGAGAGAGAGAGAGAGAGAGAGAGAGAGAGAGAGAGAGAGGAGGGGGGGGGGATAACAAACCTGCTCCCAGGTCCAGTCAGATTCAACATTTACGGATTCAAGCAGTGATTTGAAGGCATTCTTAGCTTCCTGAAAGAATATTAATAATAAGTTCCAATCTTCCTCTTTAGTGAAGAGGAATCAAAAACATTAAACCAAATAAGCTACCAGCTTGCTAGCAAAAACAAGAGGTTCTTCATCATCTGGTTTTTCCTCCAATGGAGTAACATTAATTTTTCCAGCTATTGGCATCCCCCTTTTTGCTTCCTGCAACAAACATCACATAGATATATTACAACAACAACAAAGCCTTTGTCCCAAATATTAGCTAAAAAAATTGGTTACGTTGAAGAGAGTCAATTCCTGATCCACTGTCCACGTACATTTAGTGCATGGTATACCATATTATAGTCCCTTGAATTAAAAGGCTACATAAGAAGAATGTCAAGAAAAAGTATCTTTTTAAGTTTTAACATATTGGGTAGAGATATGCAGGAGATTCTATGTTGCATGGATTAGGCGATGGGTTGTCCTTTCCTATGTTCGGTATGAATCGGGTGCAGATTCAGGTAGAACACAGCTGGATACATGTCTGTCCCAAAACAGTGTTGAATTTGGGCAGGATTTGTCTTGTCTACGGTCCGGATTTGTCACTGTTCAGATTGTTTGTTATATGTGTCCTTCCCTAACAGGATTGAGGAGAGATAATGAAGGAAATAAAAATAATGTACAAAGAGGGAGAGGTGAGGGGAAGAAGGGAAGAGCCCGGAGCTTATCTGGATACCAATGCAGATCAAGAACTCGAAGCCGACAGCAAACACAACACTGGTCTGAAAATGAAGATATCGACTAAGAACCTCAACATCGAGCTCCACCTCTGGCACGAGTAGGCCTAACATATCTCTGATAGATTTCAAACTTAGCGCTGGATTTGGTGGAGGAGAGGGAAGCAGAGTTGCAAAAGGAGTGAGTAATTCTTTTTAGGTTTAGGACTTCCTCTTTTACCATTTTCGTTATGTAGGGATTTTCTCATTGGGGTTCGATGAAATAGAGGAAAAGGAAGGAATGGGTATTTCTAAGAGCCCATGTCTTCAACTCAGCCTTTTGGACATGATGAAACAGAGGAAGAATAAGGAGAGTGTATACACACACATATATAGCTCGAATACCTTCAACTTTGCACTATATTCACTTTAAAACCATAGCAAGTTTTATCACAACAATACTTTGAACCTTTTTAAGCAATTTCATTTTTCTACCCTCCATTGGTCCATCCTTCAGACCTAATATATTTAGGACAATCCTATCCTAAAGATAAAGATTAAAAAAAGTTACATCTTCAAAACCCTAACCAGCACTTTCATCTTCTTCCTCCTCCATCATCCCTAAACCCTAAGACATCACCACCTTCCTCCTCCTTAAACCTTGACTAAGACCACCATCTTCTTCCTCCTCACTAAACCCTAACCCCTCACATCCTTCTTCTTCCTCGTCCCTGAATCCTTTGAAAGATATGCTAGTTTGTGTGCATATAGTAAGTTCTAGGAGTCCACACTGCATTCGCTTCCTAAAGTTTTCAAGAAAATTTTACAATAGAGAAAAAACAATTTAGAGGGAATTCCATTCTTCTAAAGCATAGAATATATTAAGAGAGGATTAAAACCTTAAGCAATGGAAAGATCTTCAAGCGGGCCATAGACAGATATAAGAGGAGAACAAAACAAGATATTTGGCTTCAAATACATAAGCAACAAGAAACTACAAGCAACAGTAGATCTAATGAGGAGGAAAAAAAAAGTAATACTCAAAATTGAACACAAAGTGGGAAGAATAGTCAATGAAACTTTGACATGATCAGCTGAATGCAGAAATGTAGTGCTCGTGATGAAAGTTTATAACAAGCATAAGGGGAACTTTTCAAATGTGCCATAGTTCTTTAGGATTAGTTGTTTGTGTACCTCTTGGGCAATCAACACTATTTTAATGACCAGCTCTAAATAGCTTACATGTGGAACTCACGACAAAGAAGCTAGTGCTTAAAAACTTGAAGAGTCATATTAAATCAATCATCATGAGATAAATGATAAATCAAAAAGAACCAATGGTTTAACGACCTTAATCCTCTGAAGTAACTCCTTAAAACATAAAACTATACTTCCCTTTATCCATCATACCAGCTTATCTCATTCTCTAAGTTTTTTGATATGTCTTCACGAAAAGGCATAGTTCCGGAGTTAATGGATAACTAGGATATACAAACTAAACAGCAATCATAAGTAAATTGCAATATTGACGTACCTCCAAATCCTGGGCAGAAGCTCCATCAAGAACAGGTGGGACATTTGGCAAAGCAGAGCTCTCATTACTGCCACTAGAAAAAATTTAAAATGAGGGTTTCTCCATTTAGGAAGAGCAGATGGAAAGAATTGATAAAATAATGTATCCATACTTTATAGTATTTATGGTAGCATCCACTGCACTAGATCCCATGTTTACAGCAACAGATGGTAATGGCGTAACAGGGCTACTAATGTGTGACCCTCCAACAGCATCTGTTGTTCCAGACGAAGAAACAGGAGCAGCAGAAGGTACAACAACAGCTGCAGGTGTTCCTGAAGCTACCATAGCATTTGGTGTGACTGAGCTAAAAGCCGACATTGGAACTGGACTAGATTCTACCGCAGATACCACTTGAGGAGTCAAGACACTTGTAGTGGTTGTAGAAGGAACCTCAGCAGAAGGAATGTTTAAAGATGTAGTGCCAAGAGAAGATGCCCCAGCTGCTTGCTCCCTAGCTAACTGAAAATACAACAAAATTGAAGCATTAAAAGAGTTGGCAACTAGAATTCAAAAGTAATAACCTAAAAATAAGAACTTTTGATAAAAGGGCCAAACTGAAAACCTTGAGATCATCAGGAAGTGTCCATTTGGATTGTTTTGTGACCTTGTTATAGTAATATCTGCAAATATACAAGAAAAGGATAGGTTAGAATAATTTACTAAAATAACTTGTCCTATCTCAATCCACGTGAAGGATCCAACAAGCAAAAAGGAAGAACTCACTTCCGTCCCTCTGAAGTAGTGAATTCCTTCCATTCAGTTGATGCATCGGCCCTCTGTGATAATTAAAAAAGTTGAATAAGCCAGAAACATTGACATTAAATACATTCAAAAAGGCAAGGGGAAAATAGATAACATAACAAGAGCAAAGTCACTGATAAGGTCAGAAATTTAACATTTAATTTGTATCCACCCTGCATATAAACAACATATGGGGAAAGGATTTTGCACTTAACAAAAATGGATCATGACTCTGGCAACCATCAAGTTTCCAAGTTATTTTGATGAACTATATCAGTAATTTGATACTGAACATTTTGAAGATAACAGCCATTGTAAAAGTTCCAAACCTTATGTCAAAGGTGACATGTATAGAATTCATGATCCTATCAATGATGTCATAAATTTACAGTTTATGGCATTGTGGAATATAATGTAGTCAAAGTAAGTCGTTACGTTACCACCTTAAAGAGAGCTTATGAATAAACCAACAGACACAAACCAGTTAATAGCCTCCAAGGTAACCAATTGGAGAAAATAACTAGTTTTTCAATCGACATAACTTCCAGGAGCTTAGACCTCAACTCAAGATTGCTTTAAACTGGTAATTTGGCTATACTTCTGACTCAACAAGAATTATAGGTTGTGTTGTATTGAAGCCTAATCCCATTTTAAGGATGAGATTTTACAATGTTTATTGCAATCTTAGTAAAGTTTGGATCTCAGGATTCACATAGCGCAACGTCAAAAATGTCCCCAGAAGCCAGACATAGGCAAGTGGGATATCAGAGCTCTTCAATATACCACCTCAAGAATCTTGTGAGAAGTGGAAGTCTTACTTTAGACAAAAAATTACCATCTTTTCCCAAGATAGTTAGGGCTTCATAATCCTATAAAAATTGTGTAGACTACCCTTGGGACTCACTTATTTTGCTGAAGAAACAAGCTAGAAGCTTGTAAGAGTCCCTACAGGCATTTGCCTTAAGACTTAGGGTGCCTTTGGTTGATAAGAAAATGAGAGAAAGGGAAGGAAAATTAAATTTGATCATATGTAAATGTGATTTAAACACGAAACACTTCCCCTTTCCTTTCCCTCACTTCCACCAGACCAAACACAGCCTTAATAAACAGGGAACGAGAAGGACTGGAAATAGTAGATGCTCTAGCTGTATAAATTACCAACTGAATGAAGGGGAAATCATGAAAAGCTGGAGACTTCCATTTGTAATTTATAACAAATAGTAGACATCATCTTATAGTAACATTGTCAGACCTTACTACATCTTGCGTATCTTTACAGATCTAACATCATGAAGATAAGGATTCTTGGATAATGATCACACCACTCTCCATCAGATAACTTCTTGATAGCAATAACCAAAATTTACTATTACAAGCATTAAGCATAACAACCATTCAGTCTCTTCCCAATAAAAGTTGTCGAAAGTTCAATGCCAGAATGCCTACTGGCACAAAGTGCCAAAGAGTAATAAAGGGATACCTTCTGCAGTAGTAGTTATATAAGGATTTTGGATCCATCGATTTAAATTTTCATACTAACTCAGCAACCGAATGTAACATGCACAAAATGGCATATACAGAAAGACTCGTATTACATTTGCATTACGACTCAGCAAGAAAGAATCAATGTTCTAAAAGGCGGCCGCCTAGGCGCTAGGCACCTAGTGCCTGCCCAAGGTCCGCCTAGGCGCCCAACTAATCCCCCGATGCGCGACTATGCATGTTTTTTTGGATTTTAGGGACTTTTCTGCAACTTTCAGTAGGTTTTATGGAAGAAGAAAAAAAATTTAACCGCCTCGATCTAAGCGGGCTAGGCGCTAGTCGGCGGGTGCCTGCCCGACTTGCGCCTAGCGTTTTTCACAACCTTGGAAAGAATACGATAAAAAGAAAGGCTTTACCCCAAACTTTTGAGGTAAGTTGTTTGAATCACTTTCTTCCATTCAGCTCCATAACACTTAACAGAAATCACATCATATCCTGCTTTAAAACTTTGATCCATGTTCATTTAGGCTACCTCCAGTCCTAGCTCCTAGCAGCTCCATTAACTACTATTTTTTCGCTCCTTACCGAAGCATTTATTGTTATGCCTTATACATGTCCAAACCACCTAAGATCATTCTATCTCCTCAATTGGCAAAGCCACCAACTTCCTATGAATACATTCATTTATTGTTCTATCTTTTAATGTATTGCCACTCTCCATCTTAGCATTCACATTTCAGATATGCTAATTTTCTGGACATGTTTAGAAGGAAAGGATGTACCCGTGAAAAAGAAGAAATAATGCCCAAAACCATTAGCCTGTGTCAAATATAGAAGCTACTTTGAGGAGCCAGGATTTTAATGAAAATATTGAAAAACCAAAAATGATAAAAAAGAATAAAAGAAACTAAGCATTGCCACAGGTAAATTAACAAGCATACATAATATTTATCATATCGTACCTCTCATGTGAGTAAAGATATCATGCACCTGGACCAACTTCACAGAGTTATTGAATTAAACAAATTATTGAGCATAATTAATTATATTCCCTAACCATATACAAGTCACAACTGAATGAAATTAGAGTATACATGGCGAAAGGAATGGTCATCATGTTGAAACTTATGTTATAAACATAATTCAACTTGTGAGGATACACAAAAGATCAGACATCCCATAAGCATTTAAAATACTGCCAGAAAAAGACACAAGCAACATTACTTTGAGGAAGAAAATAATCGCATTTAACACCATATTAAATTACGATGCAGATCATGGTTACAATCTCAATGCATAAGCGAGCAGGCTTGCATATTATCAAATCAAACTAACCCTAGGCATGGATTCGGGGATAGGAACAGATGCTTATTTTGGAATCTCAATGCAGGAAGAATTAACTTGCGTCATTCAAAATCACAAGAAACAACTACAAAAACAACATGAGCAAATTAAGTAATGCTGCCTTATTCATTTGATGAGGTTTGAACTACGGGAATTTACTATAGATGTAGTGAAGAATTCTATGAAGCCCAGCAGTTTAAGGAAGACAGCATATTTTTCGCAATAAGACGTACATTGGTGCAGTTCAATAACTCAAGAACGCTAAACAAGATAAATTATTTGGTCCCGAGATTTCGGAAATGATTGAAAAACAAAAGGTCATTTTGACTTGATAATGTAGAAATCAAGCTAAACTAGGACATGACATTAACAAGTGCAGTTTACGATCAAAAACACAAATTATTAACACTTCTGTCTGGCTATTGTCCATCAATAGATGGTTTGCAGTTAGTAATGAACCTTTTAAATGTTATAATAAAAAGGAAGTAATGATTACACAAATATATAAGCAAAAACACTCAATTATGCGAGATTTAAGAATACATTTAACCAATACTAGCATCTTCTTACTGTGGATTATTGTTAGAGCAAAATGTGTGTGCTAATTATGGATTGTTAGCAAAGTTCAGGTAGCTAATACACTACTGCATAATGGGAAAGGGAAAACAAAAACATTAAATACCTATTGATTGTTGTTACAGCAAAATTTACCATAAAGCATTTACTCTGTGTGTGCTACCTAATCGTTTCATTAATTAAGCACACGTCAATTTGAAAGTTCAAAGTATCAACAAGAGGAGGCGAAGCGGAACATTTGAACCCCAATATCCATATTAAGCTTTCTAAATGTACGAAGGCAATGCAGCAGGTGTTCTTAATCCCTAATTTCTATTGACCACCCTAGTCATAGAAGAAGATGAAGAAATGTCCCTTCGTTCTGGAAATAAAAGGTCTGCCTTGAGAAAAGTGAAACCTCGCCTTCAAAATGACCATATAGAGCAGTCAGATTTTGTTCCGGACATGCCAAAAGATTTCTACAAACCAGTAGAAGAACATGGAAAGAAACAGAGCATCCACATAAAACAATTTTCTTGAACTTGAGTACAGTTACAATTGTAAGCACTTGTAAAAGTAATAGCCGTAACTAATAGTTCGCATGGCGACAAAGCAAAGGGATGACCGTTATAGAGTATGAATAAAACAGGGATGACACAACTAACCTCGATCGCTGTCATCAACTCCGCGGGTTTTTCCCAACTAGACTGCCTGGTTTTCTTATTATAATAATACCTGAATGAACATAAATAAACACAGAAGATTAACTAACTGAAAATGGAAATAGCATACAACCCAGGAAATATCAAACCGTCGGATAGTCACAATTAATTATTAGCAGGAAAATATACGATACATGAATAGCATCTATATATAGCTCAACATAACTACCTTTTTCCATCTGCAGCAGAATGCTCTTGCCAATCCGAGGCGGCCAGCTCACTCTGGGCAGGTTGTGCACCGTTCACCTGCATTTTACAAGGGGAAAAAAACATGATTGAACAATGAAGCATTCGGGTCGACAAACCAACATCACTTAACGATTCGTGAAAATTCTCACAGGAGGCAGAGCAGTCACAGCTGGAGATGAAGAATGCTGCACGACTGGCATTCCGCTGTGCTGCATCTCGGACGGAGGCCAATGCTGTCCTGATCCTGGCACTACGGGTGCGTGCATCTGCGATGGTGGAAGGTACTGCGAAGGGGCACTGACAGCGTTCGGCGGCTGGCCGTAAGACGTCGCAAACTGCGGTTGGTTACATAGAATATATGTCAAATAATAACAATTAAATAACACTTCTTTACTCATATGTCAGGATTCTTTTCTACCGTGTACGATGAAGAAAGAGCCATAGGCGCGACCGGCGGGGTCTGCTGCATCTGCAGCGACCCGGAGGCGGGCGGCATGCTCGACTGCACGTACGGCATCGGGACGGCCTGTGACGAGGGCGGGTGCGTGTAGTGGGCGGGCATCCCCGGGCGGAACGGCTGCGGAGCTGCCGGGTTGAAATGGTGAACCGGCTGGGCCGAAAGCACGGGTCTAAACTGCAAATTCCCAAATCAAAAAGGGTGTCAACAAAAAAAAAACACATCTTTGAGTAAGCAAAAGCAAAGAAAGGAGGCTTTCTTTTCTCCTTTTCTTCCTTCTTTTCTTACTTGCATATGCATAGGCGGACCGAAATTTTGAGGAGCTCCCGAGGACTGTGGATTGTTCGCCATTTGCAAAATATTGTTCAAGCTCCTACTATTTCAACGCAAGAGCAGAAAAAAAAATGAGGTTATATGCAAAAAATCAATTGCAAAGAAAAAGAAAAAAAATCAAGATCGGAAGAATGAGGAAATAGAACAGTATTTACTGCTGCTGATGCCGGCGTCCGCCACCGCCGACGATGTTATGGTGAAATTAGGGTTTTGGCGGTGCTGTTCCTCGCTCGATTGCTAGCTGACGAAGAGGGGGAAAAAATAGGGGGGTTTCTTGGGGAGATTGGTGTTGTTTGATCGAGAGCCCTAATCTCGAGCAAGTGACAACATGGACACATGCGAACAAATAAAACCCTCGTTTTTTTTTTTTGCATGCCTAATCGGATCCAGCTGTACCCGTACCCAAACCCGGAACCGCTTTAGAGACTGTTTCGTCCAAGGAAACAAAAAAATGAAAAAATGATTTCCATGAGGTACAAATATAGACTGTTTTTCTTCCAAATGAGGTAAAAATGTTTTGTGTTCCGCCTCGTTATATTTAGAGCAAATAGGGCTATTGTTTATCAAAGGAAGTTATCTATTTGCCTTTTAATTGAATGTGGCAAACTTTCTTTTTTCAGCAAAAACTTTCATGTTTTGAAAAAATAATTAATAATTGTACGTTATTTTTTTAGCTGTGAATTGTTGTCGATCGGATTAATACGTCGTTGTAAAATAGTATAAGCTTAGCAATATATTTTTGAATGAATTTTGTTGTTGAGAAGGAATGATCTTTATCGTACCTGTGTTAGTTACCAGCTTGACGTTGATGAAGATCACGAATCGTGGAGGAGTTGGATAAATAGTATTCCACTATTTATAATAACATAGACATGTAAGTGTACGTAGCCCTTTTAAGTGTGTGTGGTAAAATTTCTTTTTCGGTAAAAGCTCACTTTTGGAAATAATAATTAATAATTGTGCGACATTTTCTTAGTTGTTACTACAAAAATACTGTTAAATAGCAACGGATCTCAGCGACAAAAAATAATCCGTCGCTGAGTCAGCGACGAACTTTCGACGAAATTATGACTAATTTATTTATGTAAACAAATTATATTATTTTTCGTCAACAAGCCGTGGCTAATCCGTCGTTGTTACGTTAGCGACGGAATAGCGACGAAAATATCTGTCGCTGCGAAAATTTAGAATTCCAGAGCGCGTTCCATTTTCTCCCATTCTCAATCTCTCCCTCTCTCTCGAGCTCGCACCCCCTCCCCCCGGCTCCGACGAGCCCCTCCTCGACCCCCCCCCCCCTCTACGGCGACCCCCCTCCGGCTCCTCGACCGCCTTTGTCCGCCTCCGCCCCCTCCGCCCCTTCCTCGACCCCCCCCCCCTCTCTGCCCCCCTCCATCCACCTCCACCCCTCCTCGAACCCCCTCTCTCCTGGACCCCCTCCTCGAACCCCCCCCCTCTCCGGCCCCCCTTTCCTCGACCCCTCTATCTGCCCCCTCCTCGACCCCCTCTCCGGCCCACGCTCCGTCAGATCCCTTCCTCCTCCGTCGAAGGTAAGCTCTAACCTAACCCTGTATTTTGGTTAATTATTAATTAGCATACACGATTTAGGGTGTTGGACACGTAGATGAGATACTGGACACGGACACGAGAACATAGACATGGACATAGATACACTAAAAATATGGTATAATATATAAATATATATAGCATAGACATGGATACAGGATTTTACCATCATATTGATATTCATCTACATGGATTTCATATATTTTACATGATTTGAAATAACATATGGGGCACTCTTATAAAATACGAATACTGATCAGAAGTCAAGACCCCCGATGTGTCGGATACGAGCATATATATGTCCAATACTGATCAGAATCCCTATTGAGATAATTCATCGATCATGTGGTATGCACGAATCAAAAAAGAAGGTTTCATATGATTTTCTCGAGCAATAATGGATAAAATAGGATTAAGGATCAAAGAGAAGAAGAATTGAACTTCTAGGAATCAAAATTACTTACCGATGTTATAACTGGAGCTCGAGCTTCGTCCTTATCACTCCGATCGCGCCGATCGGATAAGAGCTGCAGGTAGTTGACCGAGGCTCAACCAAACTATCTTCACGAATTCACGGCGGAGCGCGGTGGAGCAACCAGAGGAGACAGTCTCGCGTCGGTGAAGGAAGGAAAGCATCGGAGGAAGAAGGAGATGTAAAACCCCTAATTTTAATAAACCGTATTAATTATTTAATTAATTATGTAATTAATTTATAGTAATTATGAGCTAAATAGAAGAAATAGAATTTATTGAATTTTTATTTTTAGGTAATTGCGCATTTAGAGGTTTACGGAGCAATTATAATTTTTTCTTAATTTATTCCATGTAGGAGATCCTGTGGACGACTGGTAGATTAATTGTAGGCTTTAAAATAAATTTCTAGAATTTTCTATATATATATATATATATATATATGTATAATGTTTTTTAAAAAGAATTAGAAAAGAAAAGAAAAGAAAAAATATATATATAAGAAAGAAAAAAAAGAACAAAAGAAAAAGAAAGAAAAAGAATTTAAAAAAAACTAAAACCCTAAACCCTTAAAAATCCTACCCTACCCGCTAACGTTAACCCGGCTCGCTATCACTTCACCTCAGCAGCAGCAGCAGTTGATTCCGAACGCGCGCACAGTATTCATCCGACCCCCCTGTATGTATATATATATATACTATGGGATTGAAACCCTAAACCCGAACCCCTCTAACCATCTCGACCGCCGCCCAGCCATGACCCAGAGCCGCCACCGGAGCCCAGCACCGCCCGCCGTGACCACCGCGCGTCCGCACAACCCCACGACAGAATTTGAACAGCAATGAAGCTCTATTCGCGCCTCGTTTCCCGCGCCGTCGCTCGACCAAACTCGACTCCGTCTTCACCGGTACATTCATGACCCATCCCTCTTCCAATACCGCGTATTAGTTTACCTCGAACATCACGTAAACCTAGGCAAAATCTCAGGCCAAGTTGGCAAAAAATGGCTTTTAGATCACAGAAAACTGCGGTAACCACCTATGTTCAAGGGCTCGTATCTCCCACCACAGGGATCCAATCCTAGAAATTTTTTTTGCTATGGAAAGACCACCTGACCGAGATCATTCTCTGTTAATTATATTATTTTATTGTGTGCTAAAATCAAAAATAAATTAGGTTAAAAATTCAGAAAAACTTATTTTTGAAATATTAAAATTTGCGATACTGAGCGCACCCCGCCAAACGGGACCGCCCCATCATGTACCAAGTGCACCGAAAGGTGCGCATGGTATACCCAGATATGTGGGATTTCGCAAAAATTGGTTCGGACGCGTGTGCGCGTCGAAATCAGCCCGTATCCGCAAAAAGGTCCCGTATCGCGACTTTTATAAAACACCACGTTATTTAGTGTACACTCGTCAAAACGCGACGAAACTTATGCCATTGGACTCGTGGTATCGCACTGGTCCTGTGACCCAAGTTTCACGCAATTCTGAGATAGCTGACCAAGTCACCTATTGGCGGGCCCTACGGTTTGACTTTTTTGGCGAATTTGGGTTCGGCTCACCGGAATCCAAAATTGGACATATCGATGAGTTTGTACTGACTTTTAGAATTTATTTGACCTATAATTTGTCCCATTTAGAGACTTTTACCCCTGACACACTTTTCGGTGCAAAGTGGCCCACATGTGGAGCCCGCTTTGACCCAAAATTACCGTTTTGCCCCTGTGTCCAAATTGGACGAAAGGATAGTGATTTCTTGCTATCTCGCTTATTCTGGGAACATTGGTGATGTTTATTTCAGCATCCGGAGACATTCATTCTGAGGCCGTAGTTTCTGACTCTTGGTGTTTGATATCTGGACGTTATATTTTACAGCTCTCTTGCCAGGCAAGTATACCTTGCCAAATTGCTTACAGTACTTTGCATGCTATTTATATTTTTGTATATTCATTGCATTTCTATATATTCATTGCATGTGTAGTTTCTTTCAATCATTACTATATATTAGATATGTTGACACACACATGACACTTAGTATCATGAGAGGACAATCAGTAGGCGTATGGGCTTTAACTACTCTGGTAAATCGTAGTATCTAGCACGCACTATGGTAGTCGTGTCCGATGGTCGCTACCCCCGCGGTAGGTCGGCTGATGGAGTCACGATGGTCGCTACCCCCGCGGTATGACCGCTGATGATGTTCTAGACGTGTGTGTGAGTTGTGAGATTTAGATCGAGTAGCCTACCCTTGCCTATACGTCGAAAAGTTGTCCTCATTTGCATTCATATAGATTATCTTATACAGTGTACTTATATATTTTTAAACATTATGCATATTTACTGTAGTCAATTGGCTTGCTTCTATGTATCTTGTTACGTCCCTCTGAGGACCTGGTCCCTTGCCAGGTATAGACGGCCATGGGTATCCGCAGGAGTACGTACCCGGACTTGACGCATTACTTTCTGCCGAGGAGATCTTACCCACCGAGCATCATTGATTATCTCTAGCGATGGATCTTTTAGCTGACACTCTTATATCATTACTTTATTTTATATTGGAGATTTTACTCTTCTCTCTCATTTTAGTTGTTATAGTCATTGGTAGTGGATTTGTCTCCACCCGACTATCATTGTTGGATTATTCAGACTCTTTATTCTAGTTTAGTTATTTCCTTTTTGTGACTTGTTGTGTGGATGAGATTAGTATATTTGTGATTTGTGATACTATATATACCACATGTGAGTTTATATTCATATTACAGCGTACGTGTGTGTTATGGTATTCCATATATTGGAGTCGCCATATACATACAGCTGACATGCTTACGTATTCCTAGTCCTACGTATTTTAGGACTGGGACGTGGCATGTTTTTGTGGTAGCCTATGCAGATTGAGAGTATATTGTCTTGGTTACGTTAATATACCGAACAAGCCTGCAATTAGGATTAGAGTATAGGATCTCATCCACAATTGACTATGACTCATCCTTCTTCCAATCTATGCTATCTAAATAATCGCATGCTGCTCGATTCCCATGCTTCCCAAATAGTTCCTTGAGTATAGCCTTCTCCTAGAGTATAGGAATCCCTGTTATTAAGATAATAATTAGGATAATAATTCTACCAAGAATACAACTAGAATATTGACACCTCACTAAGTTTAGAATATCTAGTGAACCCTAGCATTCCTTATCTATAGATTGGTTTACCATTATCCCTTGATGTATTTATGAAGACTTAAGAGTAGTGTAGACACTACTAGAGTTAATTAGAAATTTAACCATATTGTTTGACCCTAGTATTGAGGGACCACTAGAAATCCAAGGTTGAATATTAGGACCAAACCTAACTTTCATAGTGAGACAGTATTATAGAACTATACATTTAGATTCTTGTCTTGATATTAGCAAACAGTACCCTAGGAAGCCAAGGGGAAAATAACATTTCCCTAGATCATACCTCGAACACAAATATTAGCAAACCACCTTCCCCTTAGAGAAACCATGACATTACCTAGAGTCTTTCTATTTAAATTCAAATCATGTTCCTCTGAAAACTCAGCGCTCGCTATTTGTGCGACAACTAGTTATGTTCTTCTTTTCTTTCAACTCATGCCACCTAACCCTTCCATTCTTAATATCAACCCTTTTGTTCTATGAGCACTATGATTAAGACTTAAGATGACCGATACCTTTTTAATGCAATAGGATACCCTAATAAGTACCAAGACCCTTCCTCGTAAACCTTAGCATGAGTTTCTACTGTATCCTTAAGACGGTACAATATTAGTTAATTCTTTTAAGTTGGGTAGTATGCCTCACAACATAGTATCACATAGCCCTCTTGACCCATTGATGAAGTATAACTGAATGACACCAACTATAAACTTGCATAAGAAGATAGTGTTTATTCAGACAGTAGAACTTAGAGGCCATACCCCTATTTGGTCGACTAACAACTTAGACAAGGAGTTAGTATGACAACTGTAGAGACTGTAGAGTCTTATCTTCTTTGTAAACTTAAATTATTTTGTAATTTATCTCATCATAAATCTAGCGTACTTATATTTTCTGTACTACCTTGACTTATGCCGCTATTTGTAAACCCCCTAATTTTTCAGGAATTTTTAATTTGGATTTTTCACAATTTTCTGTAATTTTTTAGGATTTTTCTACAATTAAAACTAAGGTATTTATAATTAAATGATTTTTAAATGATGTTAATTAGTATTAAAATATTATAAAAATAATATTTTTATGTGTAAAATGAAAAATTAGACATAGGGTAATTTTTCGGGAATTTATTGGACCCCGGAAGCATTTTTAAAGCCCTACAAACTAAGTTTAAATAAACCGAATTAAACCCTAGAAATAAACCCGATTTATTTCCAAAATAAACCAAACCAACCCAGACCTGGTTTAACTGAATCGAACCCAACCTTAGCGGGTCGGGTCAGATCTAAAGTCGACCCAAAACCTGAATACCCGAAACCCGCACTTAAACAATAGCGGATCGGGTCGGATCCGAAGTGAACCCGACCCGGACCCGAAACCCGGCCAAAAAAACCCTAATCTGAATACTGTTCCGACCCTGCGGCGGCTATCCCTATTTAATCCCCTCAACCACCGCAGCGGCCGCTCCGACCACCGCCTGAACCCTAGCTCCGCCTTTCCTCTCTCTCCGCCGTGCCCGACGCCCTAGCGACCCTCTCCTCCTCCTGCGCTCCTCTGCCACCGCCGCCCTTCGCCTGACCCTCTCCCCTCTCAGCCCCTCCTTCGTCCCCGGCGTCTTCCTTCTGCTTCACTCCCCTCGCCGTCGTCTCCTCGACCGCGGCCTCGTCGAACCCCAGCGCCACCGCCATTGTCCAGCCACCCGCCTGAGCAGCTCCAGCGCCGCCTCTCCCCGCCCCGACGACCCGCCAGAGACCCGCTCCGCTCCGCCTGAGCAGCCTCCGTCGAGCAGACCCTCCCCCGGCGAGCTCCTCCGGCCAGCACCGGTGAGAGATCGAAACCCTATGTAAACTCCCTCGACCAGATTTTAGTATTTTAATATTATTTCTAGTTAATTAGAATTAGTGTAACTTTTTAAAAATTTATTTATTAATATATTCTATTGATTGTGCACCTGTTTGTTACACAATAAATTAGGGCACCACACTAGCTGTTAACCCTAAACTAATTTCACATCCCTGCCCTACACTTGCTAGACTACATTTTCTGTATTTTTAGCAACTCCCAGAAGCCTCGTTTTGTGCTTCGTTTTAGTCGCACAAATATCGTTACAAACGTACGTATTTAATTCCTATTTAATTTTCTGCTCTTTACCAACCTTTGTACCCTAGAGATTTGAGGACCAGTAGGCACCTGTTTTGCCCAACCAAAAATACGATAATATTCTACACTAATTGTATTACAATTATCGTATTGACACCGTAGAAAAATTATGACCCTAACTGTCCCTAAATAATTAGTGAACACCGTGCGCAGTATTTATTAAATAATAAATACGGTGACCCGTATCACCTGCAGAATCAGACCCTGACCCTGCCCAGGCTCATCCCCACAGCCCAGGACAATTCTCCAGCATTTTCCCTCAATTCTGTGAATTTTAGTAATTTTTAGAACCAGGTGATTTTCCAGACAAATTGCATAATTGCGCAATTTCCCAATTTTTGGACTTTTATGCAAATTGTGAAAAGATTAGGGTTTTATGCAAAAATGTATGTGAGGTGGCCTAACCTCATTGGCTAGACAACCTAACACCTACATGTGGCATTATTATCCAGAAAAATCTATTAGAAAATATCCTAAATTACAAATTACTAAAATACCCAAAAGTTCTACTTATTTACGAAAATGCCATTAGGCATAAATCCTATATAAACCCTAAACACCCCCCCTCTCTCTCATTCCCGACTCCCCTCGGCCAGCTCCGGCGACCGCCTACCGCCGGACCACCGCCAACCCCTTCGCCCCTCCCCCGGCTACCTCCCCGTCCATCGCCACCCTCTCCGGCCACCGCCTCCGCCGTGGCAAGCCACCGCAGCACCCCTCCCCTCCCTGCCCGACAGCAACTCCTCCTCTCCCCGACGCCCCTCACGGCCACCCCGACCACCGTGGACCACCGCCACCACCACCAAACACCTCGCCACCTCCTCCTCCACCGACCTGACCTTCCCCCACCGCTCCACGACGGCCTCCGCCGCCGGCAACTCCCCCGCAAGCCACCACTGCCTTTCCCTGTCATCCTCCTCCCCCACCTCCCCGACGCTCCCCATCGCCACTCCGGCCACCCCCGACCTCCGCCACCACCACCAATCTCTCCGCCACCCTCCCCTCCTTCGATCCCTCCGCCTTGCCGGCCGTCTCCGCCGCTGCTCCGCCGCCGGCAAGCCCCGCAGGCTGCTGCTGCTGCTACTGCTGCCAACAGCTACTGCTACTGCCGTTGCTCCCCCGGCCGGCCGCCGTCGACTCCGCCGCCGTCCACCCGCCGTCGACGACCAGTGGACCCCACCTGTCAGTAGGTAAAATCCTAAACCCTAATAATTATGTATTTACATATATAACCCTATATGTATATATATATATATATGTATATATATATATGTATATATATATGTATATTTATATGTTTAATTATATATATAGGTATTATACTATTAATATATATTACATATATACTGTTATTTATACAGTGTATTATACTGTATATTATAGTATTATATATATTTACCAAATATATGTATATATATCTATTTTTCTATATATGTATATATATATATATGTATATACATATATGTATATTTATATGTATATATGTATAATTATATATATATGTATATTAATTTCTAAATATATATATATGTATATATATATATATATCAATATGTTATCATATATATATATATATATATTATTATTATTATTATTACTGTATTTACTAAAAACAGTATATATATTTACTTATATATATATATATATATTTTGTTCATTTTAATATATGTATTTAATATGTATATGTATATATATATATCTACATATATACTCATATATGTACAACTATGTATATATATAGGTATATATATATATATAACTATATATATGTTATGTAATAATTATTATATCTATGTATTTATACTATGTATATATATATCAGATATATGTATATCGTATACACTATATTATAATTATTATATTACTGTGAATATACACAGTATATATATATACATAATGTGCATTTTATTTTTATTATTTATATGCAGTGTATTCCTTTTATTTTATATGTATATAAATATCAGTGTTATATATACACTGGTATATATACTACTATATATAACTGTGGTCACCTATAGACCCTGATAATATTGCTGGATAATACAGCTTATATTTATATATTTCTAATTCTTGCACTGTCTTTAAATTCACTATATATATTATTATATATGACAGTGGTCACACATATAGACCCTGATATTATTTATATTGCTGAATAGTACAGCATTTATATATATATTTAAATTCTGTTCTGTCATTTCATTTTATTATTATTATATTAACAGTGGATAAACCCTGCTAAATATTATAGTATTATATATCTATATCAGTGGATATACCCTGCTACTATATACCTGCATTTTTTTCTGTTCTTTATATGCTATACTACTATACATATATTATATCTATATATATACATACTATATATATATATCTATATTATATATATTATATGCTATATCTATGTGTATATATATATACTATATATATATATAGATGTGTATACTTTTTATACCACGATATTCACGAACCCTGTATCTTTAACAGGAAATAGTTCCAACACAGCCAGTGACCTCCTGTCACCAGCACCTTCAAACCTGACTGCGAGATCAGGTTATCAAAAACACTATCAGGGAGTAGGCAAGTATACCTTGCCAAGTACTGTTTAAATTTTCAATATTGTATACGCTCTTATTTCTGTATTTCATATACCATGATTACCTGAGACTGCCTTGGGTACAGTCAGTTGATATGTTGACATTTAAAATCATATTACAGACTCACCAACAATTATGAGAATATTCTAATATTCTCCTAGACCCTATCACGGAAATACGCAACATGGTTGCAATGCATATTGGGATGCGAGCTACGTATTTGATTTGCTACCAATACGTGTGACCCGCATCACGGATTAGAATAATGCAGAAAATATACGACTTGACATTTAGTTACATTGGGAGGGGAGAACAACTAAAATACGTATGGGACACCCACCTCTTTACCATGTGCCGCACTCGACGGAGTGATACGGATGATATAGATATGTATTCATGTGACCATTCTCATCGTAGATGGAAAATTGTATAGTGCCCTTGAACGGGGGCATATGTGGCATATACTAGCCTGTCACTACAGATTGGTGAATTACGTCAGCATATGTCTAGCCACACATTTCCCATACGTATTAGGTTGTCTCAAATTGCATTTCACATAGATGGTTAGCACCCTGTATTTATTTTATTCAGTAATTTCTATTCAGTATTTACATACTTGGCATGTTATTTTCTTGTATCTTGTTACGTCCCTCTGAGGACCTGGTTCCCTGACCAGGTTTAGTTGAGACATTCCACCCCACAGTACCTGGACCTGGACTGGAGTCTGGACATGCCCTTGAGATGGAGTTAGAGGAGATGCCGTCAGAGTCTACCTGAGTACACCTGGAGTTGGAGCTACATATTTTGAGGATGTTGCACTAGTTTATCTTATTTCACTTCTGCTTACTTTGTAGTGGGATTGTTCCCACCTGACTTTATCTGGGTTGTATATGACATTTCAGATTTAGCATCTATATATATATTCAGCACTTTCCCTATTATTCTTGTGGATGAGATAGATTTACCTGTATTTAGACTTGTAGTATTTTAGGACAGCGTAGCACATCACTTTGGGTCCATTAAATTGGGTAATCCCTTAGTGACGTGTCAGCTGGCCAGTGACACGTGGCCTAGTTCCGTATATTTTTGGGACTGGGGCGTGACACGGTTTTAGTGGTGGCCCATGCAGGTCGAGTTAATTGCTAATAACATGATATCATGTTCAGCAAACCTGCAATAGGAGAGGAATACTAGGTCTCATCCACACTGACTCCATCCATAAATTTTGTATCCTGCTTGATTGTCATCTATTAAGTCCTTCGTACTTTTCTAAATTTTTCAATTCTTTTCAGAAATATGGACATACCCGGGGAAACTGCGATTGATGGAACTGACCAAGCAACAGACTTCTCGCCAGATGTCCAAGGGACACCAATCCCGAGAGACCAATCTCCGAGAAGGATGCTGGTCAATCCAACAACCTCGTACCTTCACCAAGATCCGACCCAGGAAGCAACACCAGTCCAGCAAGAAGGGCAACCTTCTCAGGCTCCAACACTGCAGGCGGAGATACCTTTGCCTCCACCTCCAGTTCTTGCAGCCCTGATGCCACAATTTGAGGGACAAACTCAGATGTTCCAAGACATATTGCAGGCTCAGTGGCAACAGACTGAAGTCCTGAGACAATGCCTAATGACGATTCTAGAGAGGACAACTGCTCTAGCACCAGCCCCTGTCCAACCAGCTAGCACTGTTCGAGGCTTTAGCCGGATGAGCCCAAGAACCTTTAAGGGCAATGAAACTCCGGAAGAGATCTCAGACTGGATCTCCAACACGGAAATACTGCTAGAAGGTTCACAACTTCACCCTGACCTATGGATGACCGCAGTAAGGACCCTACTCCTCGGTAACGCCCATCACTGGTGGGAATCTATCGAGCGCAGCACGGGCAAGAACCATACTTGGGAGGAATTTCTGGAATATTTTAATGCAAAATATTTCCCAGCCACAGTCAGAGATGATCTGTACTCCCAGTTCCTGCATTTGGAACAAGGAATTATGACCGTCGACGCTTATGATACAGAATTCAGTCGACTAAGTCAATTCGGTGCCATCTTAATACCTAATGAGCTGAAGAAGGCTATGAAGTTCCATCACGGCCTTACCTCCGAACTCCAGGGGCATACTACCACACAGTCAAGAATTTCTTACGAAGAAGTTCTTTCAGAGGCAAGGATACAAGAAGCCATTGGTCGAGAAGCAAGATGTTCAAATCCAACCATATCTGCCATAGACCAGACAGGAGCAGGAGGACCAATCCATCACCTGAGAAATCAGGCACAACACAAGACAGGGCCATATCAATACAAGGAACTTCCGACTTGTCACTATTGTGGCAGGAAGGGACATTATGCCAAAAACTGTCGAAGGAAGTATAGACTATGCTTGATTTGTGGAGATAATCAACATAGGGCCAGAGACTGCCCACAACACAGAGAAGCAACACTTCGGACTGGGCAAGGACCAGCAGCACCAGCCCAGGGAATGCAACCTCCTACTAGAGGTCAGCATTCCCCAGCATCTGGAAGATTTCAGAGGGGACCACCCTTAGCCACCCAAGACATGCAGTACTACCTAGCCAGACAACAAACCATTAGACGAAGGCACGAGCAGGCCTTTGCACTAGCTGCAGTTGCAGAAGAACCGGAAGGTGAAACCATCTCAGGTACCATTATAGTCGCATTATTACCAGCAAACCGCATTATTTGATTCTAGAGCTACACTGTCTTTCACATCTAGTAGTTTCGTACCCATGCAAATAGTCAGGTTTACCGGAAGAGGCATTGTTCCAGTTACCAACATTACTAAAGCATGCTAGTAGTCATGTATAGTAGCGTAATGAGGACGCGATTCCCGGTACTTTCAATACCAAACTTCGATGTTGTCTTAGACATGGACTGACTAAGCCAGTACAAATGCTATCCTAGACTATAGGAAGAGAAGCGTCATCCTTAGACCACCAAGTTACCCATTCGAATATCAGGACTAAGCAAACACATCTAGGTAGATTGCTAGACGTTGATTGTTAGGCTCAAAACATGTGAATGTAGTAATAGCTGAATACTACAGGTAGTTTCCAAATTAGTTTTGATATACATGACTTATTAGGATAGTCAGTAACTTCTAATCTTGTGTTTTCACCTACCCGAGAAACTATCAGACTTGGAAGAAGAGGAAAAACTAAGCTCGAGGTACATCAGACTCTTCGATGTGTTGGAACGCATCAAAGAAGTTTACAAGATAGCATTACCTCAGACATTGGAAGAAGTACATGACGTCTTCCACATATTCCAATTAAAGAGGTACGCTCTGGATACAAGTCATGTGCTTAAATGCAGACAACCTATAGTGTATATTAAGGTTGTAGAACTTAGAAACCACACCTCTTTTGGGTCAACTACCAACCTAGACTAGAAGCTAGAGATTATAGAATCTTGTCTAATTGTGAATTTGAATTGTTTTGTACTTCTCACATCATAATCTAGCGTACTTATATTTGTTATACTACCTTAAATTATACTCTGCTATTATAGCCTAGTTTTGCAAGCTTATTCCTTATCAAGCTTGTTCATTAATTATGTATTATTGGAGTACTACACTAATACATTTCAGAATCAGTGTATGACGGTCTGATCAACCATAATGCACTTGATTCACCTTCGCATAACTACTTTAAGTGGATTGAGATATAATGTTTGGTAGACAGGTGTACTTACCCTCTGCGCATATCATATCAGCTACATAACTGTGCTAATACGAATATGTGAATAGGGAGTACCAGAATAGCATTTCCATCCACAACTGCCTTGACAATTCCTATTGAATTCTTAAACGCCTTGAATCTCCATACTTCTAATCCATTACCCCCTTGAACTCTTGATTACTGTTTTCCGTCTTTCCTTATTTCGGAAAGAAGAAACCTCGTATATAGTATAAATATGAAGTGTATTGTTTCCATAGCCATTTATATAGTTTCTTGGAGAATTACCAAACCCTATTAGTAGATTAGATTACAGTTTAAACTGTTCTTATTTTCTTAGAATGACTTTCGTTACCTACCTTACGTTGTATTACGTTCCTCTAGTTCATATTGCATGAAAACATCATGCACCAGGTAAATCAACCTGGAAACGTGTAGAGGATATCCGATAATGTTTCCCCCATCTATTTCCAGATCAGGGTATGTCCAATATTTCAAACTTAATCTTTCTTAATCTTTATATCAATCTTTCGTTCTCATTATATGTGTGTTTTTATTTCGAGGACGAAATATTCTAAGGAGGGTAGATTGTAAACTCCCTCGACCAGATTTTAGTATTTTAATATTATTTCTAGTTAATTAGAATTAGTGTAACTTTTTAAAAATTTATTTATTAATATATTCTATTGATTGTGCACCTGTTTGTTACACAATAAATTAGGGCACCACACTAGCTGTTAACCCTAAACTAATTTCACATCCCTGCCCTACACTTGCTAGACTACATTTTCTGTATTTTTAGCAACTCCCAGAAGCCTCGTTTTGTGCTTCGTTTTAGTCGCACAAATATCGTTACAAACGTACGTATTTAATTCCTATTTAATTTTCTGCTCTTTACCAACCTTTGTACCCTAGAGATTTGAGGACCAGTAGGCACCTGTTTTGCCCAACCAAAAATACGATAATATTCTACACTAATTGTATTACAATTATCGTATTGACACCGTAGAAAAATTATGACCCTAACTGTCCCTAAATAATTAGTGAACACCGTGCGCAGTATTTATTAAATAATAAATACGGTGACCCGTATCACCTGCAGAATCAGACCCTGACCCTGCCCAGGCTCATCCCCACAGCCCAGGACAATTCTCCAGCATTTTCCCTCAATTCTGTGAATTTTAGTAATTTTTAGAACCAGGTGATTTTCCAGACAAATTGCATAATTGCGCAATTTCCCAATTTTTGGACTTTTATGCAAATTGTGAAAAGATTAGGGTTTTATGCAAAAATGTATGTGAGGTGGCCTAACCTCATTGGCTAGACAACCTAACACCTACATGTGGCATTATTATCCAGAAAAATCTATTAGAAAATATCCTAAATTACAAATTACTAAAATACCCAAAAGTTCTACTTATTTACGAAAATGCCATTAGGCATAAATCCTATATAAACCCTAAACACCCCCCCTCTCTCTCATTCCCGACTCCCCTCGGCCAGCTCCGGCGACCGCCTACCGCCGGACCACCGCCAACCCCTTCGCCCCTCCCCCGGCTACCTCCCCGTCCATCGCCACCCTCTCCGGCCACCGCCTCCGCCGTGGCAAGCCACCGCAGCACCCCTCCCCTCCCTGCCCGACAGCAACTCCTCCTCTCCCCGACGCCCCTCACGGCCACCCCGACCACCGTGGACCACCGCCACCACCACCAAACACCTCGCCACCTCCTCCTCCACCGACCTGACCTTCCCCCACCGCTCCACGACGGCCTCCGCCGCCGGCAACTCCCCCGCAAGCCACCACTGCCTTTCCCTGTCATCCTCCTCCCCCACCTCCCCGACGCTCCCCATCGCCACTCCGGCCACCCCCGACCTCCGCCACCACCACCAATCTCTCCGCCACCCTCCCCTCCTTCGATCCCTCCGCCTTGCCGGCCGTCTCCGCCGCTGCTCCGCCGCCGGCAAGCCCCGCAGGCTGCTGCTGCTGCTACTGCTGCCAACAGCTACTGCTACTGCCGTTGCTCCCCCGGCCGGCCGCCGTCGACTCCGCCGCCGTCCACCCGCCGTCGACGACCAGTGGACCCCACCTGTCAGTAGGTAAAATCCTAAACCCTAATAATTATGTATTTACATATATAACCCTATATGTATATATATATATATATGTATATATATATATGTATATATATATGTATATTTATATGTTTAATTATATATATAGGTATTATACTATTAATATATATTACATATATACTGTTATTTATACAGTGTATTATACTGTATATTATAGTATTATATATATTTACCAAATATATGTATATATATCTATTTTTCTATATATGTATATATATATATATGTATATACATATATGTATATTTATATGTATATATGTATAATTATATATATATGTATATTAATTTCTAAATATATATATATGTATATATATATATATATCAATATGTTATCATATATATATATATTATTATTATTATTATTATTATTACTGTATTTACTAAAAACAGTATATATATTTACTTATATATATATATATATTTTGTTCATTTTAATATATGTATTTAATATGTATATGTATATATATATATCTACATATATACTCATATATGTACAACTATGTATATATATAGGTATATATATATATATAACTATATATATGTTATGTAATAATTATTATATCTATGTATTTATACTATGTATATATATATCAGATATATGTATATCGTATACACTATATTATAATTATTATATTACTGTGAATATACACAGTATATATATATACATAATGTGCATTTTATTTTTATTATTTATATGCAGTGTATTCCTTTTATTTTATATGTATATAAATATCAGTGTTATATATACACTGGTATATATACTACTATATATAACTGTGGTCACCTATAGACCCTGATAATATTGCTGGATAATACAGCTTATATTTATATATTTCTAATTCTTGCACTGTCTTTAAATTCACTATATATATTATTATATATGACAGTGGTCACACATATAGACCCTGATATTATTTATATTGCTGAATAGTACAGCATTTATATATATATTTAAATTCTGTTCTGTCATTTCATTTTATTATTATTATATTAACAGTGGATAAACCCTGCTAAATATTATAGTATTATATATCTATATCAGTGGATATACCCTGCTACTATATACCTGCATTTTTTTCTGTTCTTTATATGCTATACTACTATACATATATTATATCTATATATATACATACTATATATATATATCTATATTATATATATTATATGCTATATCTATGTGTATATATATATACTATATATATATATAGATGTGTATACTTTTTATACCACGATATTCACGAACCCTGTATCTTTAACAGGAAATAGTTCCAACACAGCCAGTGACCTCCTGTCACCAGCACCTTCAAACCTGACTGCGAGATCAGGTTATCAAAAACACTATCAGGGAGTAGGCAAGTATACCTTGCCAAGTACTGTTTAAATTTTCAATATTGTATACGCTCTTATTTCTGTATTTCATATACCATGATTACCTGAGACTGCCTTGGGTACAGTCAGTTGATATGTTGACATTTAAAATCATATTACAGACTCACCAACAATTATGAGAATATTCTAATATTCTCCTAGACCCTATCACGGAAATACGCAACATGGTTGCAATGCATATTGGGATGCGAGCTACGTATTTGATTTGCTACCAATACGTGTGACCCGCATCACGGATTAGAATAATGCAGAAAATATACGACTTGACATTTAGTTACATTGGGAGGGGAGAACAACTAAAATACGTATGGGACACCCACCTCTTTACCATGTGCCGCACTCGACGGAGTGATACGGATGATATAGATATGTATTCATGTGACCATTCTCATCGTAGATGGAAAATTGTATAGTGCCCTTGAACGGGGGCATATGTGGCATATACTAGCCTGTCACTACAGATTGGTGAATTACGTCAGCATATGTCTAGCCACACATTTCCCATACGTATTAGGTTGTCTCAAATTGCATTTCACATAGATGGTTAGCACCCTGTATTTATTTTATTCAGTAATTTCTATTCAGTATTTACATACTTGGCATGTTATTTTCTTGTATCTTGTTACGTCCCTCTGAGGACCTGGTTCCCTGACCAGGTTTAGTTGAGACATTCCACCCCACAGTACCTGGACCTGGACTGGAGTCTGGACATGCCCTTGAGATGGAGTTAGAGGAGATGCCGTCAGAGTCTACCTGAGTACACCTGGAGTTGGAGCTACATATTTTGAGGATGTTGCACTAGTTTATCTTATTTCACTTCTGCTTACTTTGTAGTGGGATTGTTCCCACCTGACTTTATCTGGGTTGTATATGACATTTCAGATTTAGCATCTATATATATATTCAGCACTTTCCCTGTTATTCTTGTGGATGAGATAGATTTACCTGTATTTAGACTTGTAGTATTTTAGGACAGCGTAGCACATCACTTTGGGTCCATTAAATTGGGTAATCCCTTAGTGACGTGTCAGCTGGCCAGTGACACGTGGCCTAGTTCCGTATATTTTTGGGACTGGGGCGTGACACCCTAGAACCCGGACACAGTACTCGGACACGGCCGAACAATACCCGGACACAATTTGTGTCGTGTCGCAACTCCTCGCGGACACGAAGAACATCATTCCATGTAGCCCTGTTCAGGTAACCTGTTCTCTCTCCTCATTGTTCCATTTTCCGTTCTGTCAGTTGTGACGCGTAGACTGTGTAACCCTCTCGATGCCCGTGCAACCCGCTCGGTGCGTCGCGTCCTGTGGCGATCGTGAACCGCGATCAAAAAATAGGAAAAACAATGCCCCATTTTTACCCGGAACTGAGTACGCCCTGCCAAACGGGACGACTTGGTCGTGTGCGGTCTTCACCGAAACATGCGCGCCATTGATACGGACGTGCGGGATTTCACATAAGTTGATTTGGATGTGCTTGCACACCGGAATCAACTCGTATCCGCCGACAACGCCCCGTATCCGCCTGTTCTGGAACACGTCGTAACTTTGTGTACACACGTCGAATCGAAACGAAATTTACGCCATCGGACTCATAGTAATACGCTAGTCCTGTGACCCAAGTTTGGTTCGATTCTGAGAACGTTGACCAAATTACGTATCGTGGGCCCCGCGGCTTCACTTGATGGGCGATTTTGTGATCGGCTCATCGGAATCCAATTCTGGAAGTTTCGTTGGATTCGTATCATCGTTCTGGACTTGTTGACACTAAGTTTGACGAATTTAGAGACCTTTGACCCTGACACGTTTTTTGGTGCAAAGTGGCCCACATGTGGACCCCGCTTTGACCAAAAACTGTCATTTTTGCCCCTGTGTCCAAATTGGACTTAAGGATAGACGTTTCTAGCTATTTGATATTTTCTGAGACTGTTGGTGATGTTTATTTCAGCTTTTGAATGAGTACCTACAGGATCCACTGGTACAGGGACAACTGTTGGTATTCAAACCCCAGGCAAGTGTACCTTGCCAAAACTTGCAGTTCTTGTTACATATTTTCTTGTCTTATTTATATCTAGTACATGCTTAACCTAGGACCGTGTGACTTACTTAGCGTCCGATTAATAGTCGAGTGCCAACACCGTACGCGGAGTTGTGTAAAGTCACCTAGAGATGGATATCGTGACCCTTTATATTCTCGTGCTTGCATTATCAAGTACGTCATAACCCAGGACACCTGACACTATTCATGAGACAGAATCTTTCTGAGATATTAATGGTGATTCTGTATAGGATACAGGTTTTATGACATATTCTTTTGCTTAGATATGACTTGTTGCATTAGTATTGATCCCGCGTGGCATGGACATGAGACGTCGTGGACATAAGACTTATGATTACATTGGGTAGGGAGAGTCACACATGCTACATGTTGATTATATTATGCCGACGTCTTAGTCTCTCTCCGAGCTAGATAACCACATGATATCACTGCTACCGGCTCCCCGACACAGAGCTTGTAGTGGCCTCAGCCTGAGTTATAGTGTTGCTCTCATCTTGCATTTCACTTAGCTTGTTATATAGTGTTCCCCTATTGTTTCATTTATTGCTGGAGAGTCACACAGGCTACAGGTTGATTATATTATGCCGGCGTCTCAGTCTCTCTATGAGCTAGATAACCCTATGATATCACTGCTACCGGCTCCCCGACACAGAGCTTGTAGTTATTTCAGCCTGAGTTATAGTGCTGCTCTCATCTTGCATATCACTTAGCTGGTTATATAGTTTACCCTATTGTTTCATTTATTTCTATACTGCATTATTTTGGCATGAGTTATTTTGTACCTTGCTATGTCCCCTGAGGACCTGGATCCGGATTATGTTCCCAGATATAGCAGACGAGATCGACCCCGAGGTATACGGGACCGGAGCATTAGCAGGAGCAGGAGCAGTACCAGATCCAGTAGACGAGTGATCCCTGAGGGTATCTCCTGAGTATATACTGTTCCATACTCAGTATTTGCTGTGGTTATCTTTATTCTTGTATCTTGACAGATGTATCAGACTCATTATCGGGTTATTTTTCGAGTTTATATTTTATTGAGATTGATCTTGTTTTATGATTCTGATATTGTTGTATTCATATCTGTGGATGAGATTAGTATATTTAGTAGACCTTATTATTGTTTTATAGCTTAAGTACATCCTGATGGGTCCATTAAATTGGGTTTGTCCATCGGTGTGTGCTGCTGGCCATTGTCACGTGTCTAGTCCCTCGATATTTTGGGACTGGGGCGTGACATGGTTTTTGTGGTGGCCCATGCAGGTCTTCGACTAAATTGCTTTGGTTTCAACTTAGGGACCGAGCAAGCCTGCAGTAAGAATATTATAAGTTTTTAGGATCTCATCCACTTGCTTGAATCATTCTTGACATCTATATCGGATTCGAATTAAATTCTTGACTTGCATCCTGCCTTGATTCCTGTGCGCCTTTTATTATTTATTTTGGTTACAGAGTTATGGATTCACGATCAAACAACGAGACTCCTGCAAGACCACCACGAGATGTTGTGGTAACCAACGAAGATGAAGTAATACTAGTGGATGAAGGTCAATTCGCTCAACGACGCAGTCAAGCAAGTCAGCATGCCACGAGAATCCAGCAAGATGACGTTCCACCATCGACGCAGTTTGCTCCACCGATGCCTATCTTCCACAAGGGCATGCTATGGATGAACAACAAATGTTTCGAATGTTCTATGCGATGATGCAAGCCTATTAGAAGGTTCATGAAGAAGCTCAGCAAAACCAAGCGGAGAAGTTCATCGACATATTTAGCTCTAAGCTACGAAAGTTAATCAGCTTCGTTGCACCTACCTCTTACTCGGACATTGTTACTGCAGCACAGGCCATGGAGTACATCACCAGGATAGAGTCCAGCCAGAAGCGGCCACATGCACCAGACCAAGCACGACAGGAAAGAGCTGCAAAGCGACCACATATGAATCCACCACCGAGGGCAGCACCAAGAGCCTTAGTTCTTCGTACTTGTTACTACTGTGGCAAGATAGACCATATTAATAAGGAGTGCAGACGCAAGTTGGGACTGTGCTTGATTTGCGAATCTAGCAAACATTTACCCAGAAGTTGCACGATGCATCGAGGAGAAGCACCAATGGTTAACCGACAAGTATTACCAGCACCGAGGCCAGCTTATCCAGCATTGGGAGCACCGCAGACGGAAGTTGGAGGAGCCAGACCACCAGCTCCAAGAGGATATCAGCAGAGACCACCATTGGCACCACAAGCAGCACTCTTCCAGCAGGCTCAGCAACAGCAGGGGAATCGACTACAAGGACGTGGACAAGCCCTGGCGATGACCTTGGAGAACGATCAGACTCATGGAGTAGCTAATGTGCATAAGTTTTTATAGTTATCTGCTTCTAGATTTGCTTTAGTTTGTGCCTGTTGGTTCGTGACCTAAGCCTTAACCTAGTAATTTTGAACTTGCTAATAATCAATAACCTATAATGTTTTATAATTGATAACCTAGTATGTTTTTAAGTGATAACCTAATTTTTCTAAATTGTAGTTTTCTAGATTTTCTTTATCCGGAAAATTGTATAACTTTTAATGCTTAGGAAAATGATTTTTCCTATATGCTATTCTTACACCCTCAACCTTGATTCTCCATGATCGTGATGTGCTTCAAATAATGTTTACAGCCGTGTCATCTCTGTTGACCGGTTATTCTTTGATTGCGAGGACGCAATCCTCTTAAGGGGGGTAGATTGTAAACCCACTGATTTTTTCAGGAATTTTTAATTTGGATTTTTCATAATTTTCTGTAATTTTTTAGGATTTTTCTGTAATTAAAACTAAGGTATTTGTAATTAAATAAATTTTAAATGATGTTAATTAATATTAAAATATTCTAAAAATAATATTTTTATATATAAAATGAAAAATTAGATATAGGGCAATTTTTTGGGAATTTATTGGACCCCAGAAGCATTTTTAAAGCCCTAAAAACTAAGTTTAAATAAACCGAATTAAACCCTAGAAATAAACCCGATTTATTTCCAAAATAAACCAAACCAACCCAGACCCGGTTCAACTGAACCGAACCCAACCTTAGCGGGTCGGGTCGGATCTAAACCCGACCCGAAACCCGAATACCCGAAACCCGCACTTCAATAATAGCGGATCGGGTCGGATCCGAAGTGAACCCGACCCGGACCCGAAACCCGACCAAAAAGCCCTAATCCGAATACTGTTCCGACCCCGCGGCGGCTATCCCTATTTAATCCCCTCAACCACCGCAGCGGCCGCTTCGACCACCGCCTGAACCCTAGCTCTGCCTTCCCTCTCTCCCCACCGTGCCCGATGCCCTAGCGACCCTCTCCTCCTCCTGCGCTCCTCTGCCATCGCTGCCCTCCGCCTGACCCTCTCCCCTCTCAGCCCCGACCTCCGTCTCCCCGAGCCCCCAACCGCCTTCGTCCCTGACGTCTTCCCTCTGCTTCACTCCCATCGCCGTCGTCTCCCCGACCGCGGCCTCGTCAAACCCCAGCGCCATCGCCACTGTCCAGCCACCCGCCTGAGCAGCTCCAGCGCCGCCTCTCCCCGCCCCGACGACCCGCCAGAGACCCGCTCCGCTCCGCCTGAGCAGCCTCCGCCGAGCAGACCCTCCCCCGACGAGCTCCTCCGACCAGCACCGGCGAGAGATCGAAACCCTAGAACCCGGACACGGTACTCGGACACGGCCGTACAGTACCCGGACACAATTTGTGTCGTGTCACAACTCCTCGCGGACACGAAGAACATTGTTCCACGTAGCCCTGTTCAGGTAACCCGTTCTCTCTCCTCATTGTTCTATTTTCTGTTCCATCAGTTGTGACGCGTAGACTGTATAACCCTCTCGATGCCCGTACAACCCGCTCGGTGCGTCGCGTCCTGTGGCGATCGCGAACCGCGATCCAAAAATAGGAAAAATAACGCCCCATTTTTACCCGGAACTGAGTACGCCCCGCCAAATGGGACGACTTGGTCGCATGCGGTCTTCACCGAAACATGCGCGCCATTGATACGGACGTGCGGGATTTCACAGAAGTTGATTTGGATATGCGTGCACACCGGAATCAACGCGTATCCGCCGACAACGCCCCATATCCGCCTGTTCTGGAATATGTCGTAACTTTGTGTACACACGTCGGATAGAAACAAAATTTGTGCCATCGGACTCGTAGCAATACGCTGGTCCTGTGACCCAAGTTTGGTTCGATTCTGAGAACGTTGACAAAATCGCGTATCGTGGGCCCCGCGGCTTTACTTGACGGGCAATTTTATGATCGGCTCATCAGAATCCAATTCTGGAAGTTTCGTTGGGTTCGTATCATCGTTCTGGACTTGTTAACACTAAGTTTGATAAATTTGGAGATCTTTGACCCTGACACATTTTTTGGTGCAAAGCGGCCCACATGTGGATCCCGGTTTGACCAGAAACTATCATTTTTGCCCCTGTGTCCAAATTGGATTTAAGGACAGGCGTTTCTAGCTATTTGATATTTTCTGAGACTGTTGGTGATGTTTATTTCAGCTTTTGGAGGAGTACCTACAGGATCCACTGGTACAGGGACAGCTGTTGGTATTCAAACCCCAGGCAAGTGTACATTGCCAAAACTTGTAGTTCTTGTTACATATTTCCTTGTCTTATTTATATCTTGTACATGCTTAACCTAGGACCGTGTGACTTACTTAGCGTCCGATTAATAGTCGGGTGCCAACACCGTACGCGAAGTTATGTAAAGTCACCTAGAGATGGATATCGTGACCCTTTACATTCTCGTGCTTGCATTATCAAGTACGTCATAACCCAGGACACCTGACACTATTCATAAGACGGAATCTTCCTGAGATATTCATGGTGATTCTGTATAGGATACAGGTTTCATGACATATTCTTTTGCTTAGATATGACTTGCTGCATTAGTATTGATCCTGCGTGGCATGGACATGAGACGTCGTGGACATAAGACGTATGATTACATTGGGTAGGGAGAGTCACACAGGCTACAGGTTGATTATATTATGCCGGCGTCTTAGTCTCTCTCTGAGCTAGACAACCATATGATATCACTGCTACCGGCTCCCCGACACAGAGCTTGTAGTGGCCTCAGCCTGAGTTATAGTGTTGCTCTCATCTTGCATTTCACTTAGCTTGTTATATAGTATTCCCCTATTATTTCATTTATTACTGGAGAGTCGCACAAGCTGCATGTTGATTATATTATGCCGGCGTCTCAGTCTCTCTCTGAGCTAGACAACCCCATGATATCACTGCTACCGGCTCTCCGACACAGAGCTTGTAGTTGTTTCAACCTGAGTTATAGTGCTGCTCTCATCTTGCATATCACTTAGCTGGTTATATAGTTTACCCTATTGTTTTATTTATTTCTACACTGCATTATTTTGGCATAAGTTATTTTGTACCTTGCTATGTCCCCTGAGGACCTGAATCCGGATTATGTCCCCAGATATAGCAGAAGAGATCGACCCCTAGGTATACGGGACCGGAGCATTAGCAGGAGCAGGAGCAGTACCAGATCCAGTAGACGAGTGATCCCTGAGGGTATCTCCTGAGTGTATACTGTTCCATACTCAGTATTTGCTGTGGTTATCTTTATTCTTGTATCTTGACAGATGTATCAGACTCATTATCGGGTTATTTTCTGAGTTTATGTTTTATTGAGATTGATCTTGTTTTATGATTCTGATATTGTTGTATTCATATCTGTGGATGAGATTAGTATATTTAGTAGACCTTATTGTTGTTTTACAGCTTAAGTACATCCTGATGGGTCCATTAAATTGGGTTTGTCCATCGGTGTGTGCTGCTGGCCATTGCCACGTGTCTAGCCCCTCGATATTTTGGGACTAGGACGTGACACTATTATAGCCTAGTTTTGCAAGATTACTCTTTTTATCGGGCTTGATCATAATATATGTATTAGTGGGTTTACACACTAATACATTTCAGAATCATTGTATTACGGTCTGATCAACCATAGTGCACTTGGTTCGCCCCTCGCATGACTACTTATGTAGATTGAGATAACATTGACTTAGCTTCTTAGCCAAATGTACTTGCCCTCTAGACATGTCTGGGCATATCGTATCGGTTACATAATTGTACTGATACGAGCATGCAAATAAGAAATTAACAAATAGGATTTCAATCCACAACTGCCTTGACAATTCCCATTTTAATTCTTTAAACGCCTTGATTCCCATACTTCTATTCTATTACCTCCCCCTTGAACCCTTTATTATTGTTTTCCGTCTTCCCTTATTTCAGAAAGACGAAACCTCGTTCTTGGTATAAGTTTGATACATTGATAGTACTAGACATACCCTATAGGCTAATCACATGACTTGGTAATTCTCTTTCATAATTGATTAAGGGCATATCATATATGATATATTTGTGTGTTAGAAACTTCTGAGGATTGAATAACACGATTAAATAATTTGAGGAATAGTTTTTCTAGATGTATAGCCTTAGGTGATAGATATGTAAATTTTAAGTTGGATAGATTATAAACCCCTCACCCAAAAATTAGACCTACTTGGCTTAGAAAGAGAAATTAGGGCTATTTTGAACCCAATTAGAAATAGAACACAGTAATTATTTAATTTTGTAATATTTATATCACTTAGCGCACCTTACCATTGCTTTGATAATTGGAGCACTACACTAGCCATTACCTTTCTACAAACTTCACACTCTTGCCCTAGACATGCCCGCCTTCTATTCTGACCTCTGTGTAACTTATAATTATGCTCTCTTGTGCTACATTTTAGTCGCACAATATTCGTCGCAGACGTTATTATTTAATTCTAAATAAATTTAAACTTTGTATCCTTATGCGTTCCAATCGAAATTGGAGACACAATCTTGACCCATTTTGTACAACCCAAATTATGATATAATTCTACTCTGAGCCCTCTACGTCCATGATACTTGTGTCTCACCTAAATTTATCCCCATGTACTTCTAATTAAATCCAGAACACCTTGCGCATTAATTTTTAATTTAATTAATCTAATTTCTATCTTTGTGCAATTTTCCAATTATTAGCCGCTTTTATGCAAAAATGTATTGAGGTGTCCACACCATTGGACAATACATAAAGAAACCCATTTTTCTCCTTCATATGAATTTTTTTCATGATTTTCGGGATGTGCAACGCACAACATCGCCCCCTCATTTAAACCATATCCTTGCCTTTTAAACAATGTGAATTATAGCCCTCAAAATATCCCCATGACAATTAAAAAATCATGGAGGTTAGGATGGAGGAAGGTATAGAATAAGCTGTAAATCTCTATCTTATACCATCATTGACTTTATACCGTGGTTTAGTTTTAATTTCGAGGATAAAATTTTTATAAGTTGGGTAGAATATAAAACCCCTAATTTTAATAAACCGTATTAACTATTTAATTAATTATGTAATTGATTTATAGTAATTATGAGCTAAATAGAAAAAATAGAATTTATTGAATTTTTTATTTTTAGGTAATTGCGTATTTAGAGGTTTACGGAGCAATTATAATTTTTTCTTAATTTATCCCACGTAGGAGACCCTGTGGATGACTGGTAGATTAATTGTAGGCTCTAAAATAAATTTTTAGAATTTTCTATATATATATATATATATATATATATATATATATATAATATTTTTTAAAAAGAATTAGAAAAGAAAAGAAAAATATATATATAAGAAAGAAAAAAAAAGAACAAAAGAAAAAGAAAAAGAATTAAAAAAAAAACTAAAACCCTAAACCCTTAAAAATCCTACCCTACCCGCTAAAGTTAACCCGACCCGCTATCACTTCACCTCAGCAGCAACAGCAGTTGATTCCGAATGCGCGCACAGTATTCATCCGCCCCCCCGCTGTATATATATATATATATATGGGATTGAAACCCTAAACCCTAACCCCTCTAACCATCTCGACCGCCGCCCAGCCATGACCCAGAGCCGCTGTCGGAGCCTAGCGCCGCCCGCCGTGACCGCGACCACCGTGCGTCCGCACAACCCCACGACAAAATTTGAACAACAACAAAGCTCTGTTCGTACCTCGTTTCCTGCACCGTCGTTCGACCAAACTCGACCCCGTATTCACCGGTACGTTCACGACCCATCCCTCTTCCAATACCGTGTATTAGTTTATCTCGAACAACGCGTAAACATAGGCAAAAACCCAGGCCAAGTTGGCAAAAAATAACAACTTTTAGATCGCAGAAAACTGCGGTAACCACCCATGTTCAAGGGCTCGTATCTCCCACCACAGGGATCCAATCCTAGAAATTCTTTTTGCTATGGAAAGATCACTTGACCGAGATCATTCTATGTTAATTACATTATTTTATTGTGTGCTAGAATAGAAAATAAATTAGGTTAAAAATTCAGAAAAACTTATTTTCAAAATATTAAAATTTAAGATACGGAGCGTGCCCCGCCAAAAGGGACCGCCCCGTCGTGTACCAAGTACACCAAAATGTGCGCACGGTATACCCAGACGTGTGGGCTTTCGTAAAAACTGGTTCGGACGCGTGTGCGCGTCGGAATCATTCCGTATCAGCAAAAAGGCCCCGTATCACGACTTTTGCAAAATACTGCCCAATTAGTGTACGCTCGTCAGAATGCGACAAAACTTACGCCATTGGACTCGTGGTATCGCGTTGGTCCTGTGACCCAAGTTTCATGCGATTCTGAGATAGTTGACCAAGTTGCCTATTGGCGGGTCCCACGGTTGACTTTTTGGGCGAATTTGGGTTCGGCTTATCGGAATTCAAAATTGGACATACCGATGAGTTTGTACTGACTTTTAGAGTTTGTTTGACCTATAATTTGTCCTATTTAGAGATCTTTATCCCTGTCATACTTTTCGGTGCAAAGTGGCCCACGTGTGGAGCCCGCTTTGACCCAAAATTATCGTTTTGCCTCTGTGTCCAAATTGGACGAAAGGGTAGTAATTTCTAGCTATCTCGCTTATTCTGGGAACGTTTCATCATCCGGAGACGTTCATTCTGAGGCCGTAGTTTCTGACTCTTGGTGTTTGACATCTGGACGTTATATTTTGCAGCTCTCTTGCCAGGCAAGTATACCTTGCCAAATTGCTTACAGTACTTTGCATGCTATTTATATTTCTGTATATTCATTACATTTCTGTATATTCATTGCATGTGTAGTTTCTTTTAGTCATTACTATATATTAGATATGTTGACACACACATGACACTTAGTATCATGAGAGAAAAATCAGTAGGCGTATGGGCTTTAACCACTCTGGTGAACCGTAGTATCTAGCACACACTGTGGTAGTCATGTCCGATGGTCGCTACCCCCGCGGTAGGTCGTCTGATGGAGTCACGATGGTCGCTACCCCCACGGTATGACGGCTGATGATGTTCTAGACGTGTGTGTGAGTTGTGAGATTTATATCGAGTAGCCTACCCTTGCCCATACGTCAAAAAGTTATCCTCATTTGCATTTATATAGATTATCTTATATAGCGTACTTATATATTTTTAAACATTATGCATGTTTACTGTATTCAATTGGCTTGCTTCTATGTATCTTGTTACGTCCCTCTGAGGACCTGGTCCCTTGCCAGGTATAGACGGCCATAGGTATCCACAGGAGTACGTACCCGGACATGACATATTACTTTCTGTCGAGGAGACCTTACCCACTGAGCATCATTGATTATCTCTAGCGATGGATCTTTTAGCTGACACTCTTATATCATTACTTTATTTTATATTGGAGATTTTACTCTTCTCTCTCATTTTAGTTGTTATAGTCATTGGTAGTGGATTTGTCTCCACCCGCTATCATTGTTGGATTATTCAGACTCTTTATTCTAGTTTAGTTATTTCCTTTCTGTGACTTGTTGTTTGGATGAGATTAGTATATCTGTGACTTGTGACACTATATATACCACATGTGAGTTTATATTCATATTACAGCGTACGTGTGTGTTATGGTATTCCATATAATTGGAGTCGCCATATACATACGGCTGACATGCTTACGTATTTCTAGTCCTACGTATTTTGGGACTAGGGCGTGACAGGAGATGGTGGGGATCGCCAATGAATAGAGCAGGGCTTTGTCGTCGTGGTCGAGTGAAGAAAGAGAGGGGTTCATGTAAACACCCTCATTTTTTAGAATTAAAATTTATAATTTTAAATATTGGTATTATGAATTACTGAGTTTAAGGGAGAATTTTTAGTCTTTTATAATATAAAGAATTCATAGATTTAAAATTATGTGTAGTTAATTAATTAATAATATTGTGCAACAAATATTTTATTTTTTGTAAAACTATTAATAGAGTATTGTAGAATTTATTGAAGTTCAAAACTATTTTTAGATGGCCATATATATATATATATATATATATATATATATATAAATTATTTATTAAACCCAAACCAAACCAAACTAAACCAAACCTAGACCGGAACCCGCACCTAAAACCCACTAATCCGCTCACCCGATAACCCATTAACCCTACTGCTACAGTACCCCCCCCCCCAACTGATCGATTCCCCTCCCCGAAAAACTGTCGACTCCTTCCATCCTCTCCCTGTAACCTCCTTCACACCCCCCCTATATATACACTACCACCATCAGAGCAACCACCATCATATCCTCTACCACCCCGACCATCGCCGACCGTTGACGACCGCCGGACCGCCGCGCTCCACCGCCGCGAACAGCCGTCAAAGTCAAGGCGAGTAACAGCAGTAATGAGGTACTCAACTTCTCTCACATGTTTCTTCATGCACATGTAAACCCCCTGACCAAAATATAGGATTATAGATTTAATTAGTATTATTCGGGATTAATTATTGGGGTTATAATTCACTACTATGATTTTTTCAATTGTTGTACTTTACCGTTGTTTAAATATCTAGAGTACTACACTAGTTTTTGCCGTCCAATAAATATCACACCCTTGACCTAGACATACTAATCTTCAATCTTGATCTTTGTGTCACTTGTATATGCACTCTCTTGTGCTTTATTTTAATTTTATGATATTCGTGCACATTTTCTAATAATAAATCCAACTTTTGCATCTTTGTCCGTTCCAATTGAAATTGGAGACACAACCTCGATCCTTTTCTCACAACCAAATTTATGACAATAATCTATTCTGAGTCTACTACGTCCATGATACTTGTGTCCCACCCAATTTAAATTCTATGCACTTTCAATTAATTAAAGAACACCATTGACACTAATTTTAACTAAATTGGTACAATGACTACCTAACCCAAAACTAGACCCAACACCAACCCAAATCCCCACTCACACCCTCATGGTTCATACAAAACACCATACACCAATTTCTCTCACTACAACACACTAAACATGGTATTTTTCTACATCAAATCCACTTTTTCCTCTTTGTGCAAGTCATAAACTATTGGAGACTTTTGTGCAAATAGCTAGCCATGTGTCCACCTCCTATTGGTTGGAACAAATGAAAGAAACCCACTTTGGCATGCTTGACCGGTCACATGAGCATCTTTCTCCTCTTTGCATGAAACTATGCAACCTATAATCAATTTTCACCCTCCATTCAAATTCTAATACATCACCTCCACACATTCCTTCATGAAACCCCCCTATCCTTGGGAACCTAGCTGGCCCTAATCCCTAGGCAATACACTCTTTCTCTCTCTCCTCATTTTAAACAACACCCTCTCCCTCTCTCCCTCAACATGCAACCACTATTAACCACCATCACCATCTTCACCACCCCCCAACTCCGACCACCACCCTCTCCTTAACCAGCTTCCTGCCACCCTTACCTCCACGACTACCGCTGCCATCACTGTCACGCCCCAGTCCCAAAATACCGAGGGACTAGACACGTGGCAATGGCCAGCAGCACACACCGATGGGCAAACCCAATTTAATGGACCCATCAGGGTGTACTTAAGCTGTAAAATAACTATAAAGGTCTATGATACTAATCTCATCCACTTAAGATAAATACGATCAATATCAGCATAATCAAGATGAAATAATAATCAACAAGTCTCAATAAAAGTCTCGGGGAACAACCCGATAATGAGTTTGATACAGTAGTTCAATAGACAGGAAATAAGAGTCTAACAATAGAAATAACTGAGTATAATAAACCAAATACTCAGAAGAAATCCTCGGCGATCACCTCGTCCTCTGGTTCTGGTACTGCTCCAATGTCTGCTCCTGTCCCGTATACCTCGGGGAAGATCTCCTCTGCTAAACCTTGGGACATAATCCAGATTCCAGGTCCTCATGAGACATAGCAAGGTACAAGAGTAACTCAAGCAAAAATAAATGCAGTACAATAATAAATGAATCAATAGGGTAAACTATGTAACCAGCTATGTGATATGCAAGTGAGAGCATTAATCATACTCAGGCTGAAACTACCATAGGCTCTGTGTCAGAGAAACCCATAGCAACATTTATCTCGAAGGGCCAGAACTTGTGCCAAAGCTCTGTTCAGAGTCTAAGGCACCTCCAGAAAACTAAATATATATAATATAATCAGCCTTTGATATGGTAATACTCTCCCCACCCAATGTAATCATACGTCTCATATCCATGACACGCAAGATCATGACCTCTAACTGATGTAGTGAGTCACAATGATAGCTAAGCATATGTAATATCTATGTCACGAATCATGTCACGCCCCAATTTTGCCCAATCGATAATCGTCCCCCGGGCATGATGCCGTGCACGCGTAGGGCGCACGTGCACAAGGCCTAGGCATAATGAAAATCTTTAGAACATATGCAATAGAGTACGCAATTAAGATAACATATATTGAGGCATAAAAAAGTTTTCTTTTTTATTGATAATGAACATCTGTTTACAGACTCTTGACCCAAAACGATAAGGATGCCACACATGCTTACAACTTGGATACAAAATGAGATAGCCGTTCCATATATTACATCCTTTACTAGAATTCAAAACACAAAATACCTTGGATGCGAGTCAGCACCATCGCCCTGTGGCTTCCAAAAGTGAGAGTGAGCTCATTTCTGCTTATGTACTGGAGCTACCAAAAGTCGCGTTACGAATGCGTCTTGATTCAGGAAGGGGGTTGGAGAAAGCTTCAGCTCCACGCCGCGTCGCCTTGGCTCGGAGAACTTGCTGCAACGAGGGTCAGTACTTCAAAGAGTACCGGTGAGGGCGAGCTAACCCAACTTAACCAAAATCTATAATGAGTTCATATGAGCATGCAACATTTATTATCATGTGATCTATCTACCTTGGCTTAGTTCAATTCTTCGCATAAGATAGATTATAATAATATAACCAAATGTGCCACCGCTCGATGACTTTACCTGTACCGTCTGAGCTACCTGTATAAAACTTACCATGACCTTCCCTGTCACGAAGACATAGTTAGTCTGCACAGTTTAAATATACATAACAATGACTTGGTTGGACTTGGGATGGGTCGGCTGTTATTTTGCCTCGGGTAGCTAGCCCTTAGCGGACGCACAGACCCATCCAATGCTAGGACTACACTAGCAAATTGTTCTACCCGGGGCAAAGCGGTCCCAGTGCCCCGGCGATCGTTCGTAGAATGATATCCCTTGTATACAAGTTGTCCAAGACCATTATTCCACAACCAACTAAGTTATCATATGAAACACATTTTCAAGCAATACAAGCAAGTGAACATAGTGCGTTTTCCATAGTCTAGGCTACTTTGTGTAAAGATCGTATTTTTCTTCCCATTTTGCACCATACCATGAACAGTTATAGATAAATGAATCTAACTACAACTGACACAAAAATGGTTATGTATATGACGGGCATGCACGCTACAGTATGATCGTTCAGAACAATTCCATATGACAAGCATTATTAGTGTGTCAAGTCTACTTCTTTTCTATTTGACTCAATCTTAATTATTTTAGTATCGTTTGATCGGGATGAACAATGAGTCAATTTATTTAGAATGCAGTCTTGGAAGAAGGGAGCTAATCGAAATAAAGCCACTCACAAGTTGGTAAAGTAGGAGATAAAAGGAAGAGCTTTAAGACTCCGCACGAGCGTCGTCTACCCGATCACCTACACGCACCAACAGACGATCAATATCCCCTGCTTTGATCTCCAAGGTTTGATACGAAATGCAAAATCCTAAGAATGAAAGCAATGAAATCCATTGAAATCGTTCAAGAAAATGCAAGTCATAAAACCAATAAGAAAGCAACCAAGCGGCATCGAAAACGGGCAAGAAAACTAACGCAACGAAAAGACCCCTCTCGACTCTACCGCCGAGTCTTTCCTTGAGGCACGATCCGTTGAATATGGGACCTGATTCCGAAGAAACCAATCCATAACGAGAAAAGGATCTTGATTCAATCTGTCCTGATTGGACGGTCTTAAGTATTTCTTGGCCGCGCTCCCCGAATAGGGGGAACGGGGCATTACATCATAACCATCCAAAAGAAAGTTTTGTCCCGAAACTTAGGAATAGAACCTACCCCTAAGGAATAATGAAGGAAATATTTCCCTCATATCAGATTCGAGTTCCCACGTTGATTCTTCGACCGCGTAGTTCCGCCACAAAACGCGCACTAACGATACTGCCCGATTTCGTAACTGCTTTTTCTTACGTTCCAAGATCTGTACGGGTTCTTCGGCGTACGACAAGTCCGCCTGTAGATCTAACTGACCCAAGTCTACCACATGGTTCGGATCGTGCACATACTTTCTTAGCTGAGACACATGAAAAATATCGTGCACATCTGATAGGGCTGGCGGCAATGCAATTTGATAAGCAACTGAAGTGACTCGTTTGAGAATTTCGAACGGGCCAACAAATCTCGGACTTAACTTTCCTTTTATCCCGAATCTCGTAACACCACGCATGGGCGAGACTTTTAGGAACACATGGTCCCCCTCTAGGAATTCAAGAGGGCGACGACGAACATCGGCATAGCTCTTTTGCCGACTTTGTGCTACTTTTAACCGTTCTCGAATCAGCCGAACCTTCTGCACTGTTTGTTCAACCAGTTCCGGCCCAAGGATTTGCCTCTCCCCAACTTTATCCCAGCAGATCAGTGACCTACACTTCCGCCCATACAGCGCCTCATACGGAGCCATCTGGATGCTAGACTGATAACTGTTGTTGTAAGCAAATTCGGCTAGCGGCAGGTTGACGTCCCAACTTGACTTGGAATCGATTATGTAGAGGCGCAGCATATCTTCTAGTACCTGATTCACCCGTTCTGTCTGGCCATCAATTTGAGGATGGTAGGCTGAGCTGAATTTCAACTTGGTCCCCATCGACGACTGAAGGCTTGTCCAGAAACGTGAGATGAACCGTCCGTCCCGATCTGATACTATGGAAATTGGCACTCCATGCAGCCGGACTATCTCATCAAGGTAGGTCTGGGCAAGGCGATCGGTGCCCCCAAGTACTTTTAATGGCAATAAAGTGTGCAGACTTGGTTAACCGATCGATGATGACCCAGATTACGTCGTTCCCCCCGTTTCGTCCTTGGCAGACCAACAATAAAGTCCATGCTAATGTGCTCCCACTTCCATTCTGGGATAGCAAGATTTTGTATTTCTCTGCCCGGCCTCTGATGCTCTGCTTTCACCCTCTGACAGGTTATGCATTACGACACAAAGAGTGCTACTTCTTTCTTCATGCCGTGCCACCAGAAGACAGTACGAAGGTTCTTATACATTTTCGTGCTCCCGGGATGGATCGCATAGGCTGCATAATGTGCTTCGGTGAGGATTTCCTTTCTGAGTTCTGAATCATTGGGGACGCATAGCCTTCCCTTCACTCGCAACACCCCATTCTCATCCACTGCAAAGTCTTTCGCCTTCCCCGCTTGGACCTGCTCTCGCATTTTTCGAAGGAATGGATCGTCTCTTTGAGTAGATGTGACTTTCTCTATCAGATTGGGTACAAATCGCATCTGAGCAACCCACGCATCACGATAATAAATTCTGAGTTCAATGCCCATTTCTTCTAACTCCCTTTGCAACCTGCGATCGACGGACAGAGATCCTGCAAAGACCCGACTCAACTCATCCGCTACCATATTTCCCTTGCCAGGTGTGTAGTCTATCGTCAAGTCGTAATCCTTTATCAATTCTAGCCAGTGTCGCTATCGAAGGTTTAGATCTGCTTGGGTGAATAAGTACTTTAAACTCTTGTGATCGGTGTAAATTCGGTAAGGCACTCCATAAAGGTAGTGTCGCCACAATTTTAACCCGAACACAATTGCTGCCAGTTCCAGATCGTGCGTGGGATAATTCTTCTTGTGCTTTCTCAGCTGTCTGGATGCATAGGCTATCACTCTGTCTTATTGCATAAGTACACACCCTAAGCCCTGCCCTGAAGCGTCACTAAAGATTTGAAATCCCGAAGTCTCGTCCGGTAGTGCAAGTAACGGGGCAGAAGTGAGGCGCTGCTTTAACTCAGCAAACGATGCTTCACAGTCGACGAACCACTCAAACGCGACTCCCTTCTGTGTGAGGTGATTCAGAGGTGAGGCAAGCTTGGAAAAATCCTTTACGAACCGTCTGTAGTAGCCCGCTAACCCGAGAAAGCTTCGAATTTCACTAACGGATGCAGGTCTCTTCCACTCGATAATGGCCTCCACCTTCTTTGGATTGACTGAAATGCCTCCCGCAGAAATGATGTGCCCAAGGAAAGATACACTGCTCAGCCAAAATTTGCACTTACTCAGTTTCGCATACAACTTATTGTCTCGAAGGGTTTGTAGCACGGTCCGCAAGTGCTCTGCATGCTCCGCCCATTCTTCGAATATACCAAGATATTATCAATGAACACTACTACAAATCGATCGAGGTACGGCCGAAACACTTGGTTCATCAAACCCATAAAGGCAACAGTGGCATTCGTCAAACCGAACGGCATTACCAAAAACTTATAGTGGACGTAGCGAGTACGAAAGGCTGACTTCGGCACGTCGTCCGACTTAATTTTGAGCTGATGATTGTTTGATAATAAACGAAAGAAATGAAACTAGGTTTGTACGAAATCCTTTCTTTGGTTTACAAACAAGAAGTACAATTAATCCTATACGAGGATGTTAAGTACAAAAATTTAATCTGGGTAAATATTGCTATAGGAGTCTGATCTGCAGTCGATCACTTTGTCCCTTGGACCACACGATGACGAAGAAGTGCCGTAGAAGAAGGAAAAGCTTCAAAGATCGCAAGAGGGATTGCATGCTCAATGCCAAAGTCGTCAATCACTCTCCTCTGTCTGTGCTCTAGGATCTTCTCTCTCAATTTTTTTTCTTCGACCCTTCGACCTTTTTCCACCTTTGACCTCCATGGACGGAGGTCTCTATTTATAGGCGTAGAAACTGAACAGCGGAGAGAACCGCGCCTTTTATGCGGCGGTTATCATAACTGCTACCTACGTATAAATGATCTTCTGAATAAGCGTGTGACGCGTGTCCCATTAAAAGATAATGCGTATAACTGCTGCGAAGATCACGGCATGCAAGCCACGTAAGTAACTGCCCCTCGCGTAGAGATGATTGGCGTATAAGCCAAATAACTGTCTCGTTGGTGTAAAAATCAAATAGTTGTTTTGATGGCGTAAAAGCCAAGTAGGCGTAGAAGCCGAATAGTTATCAAGTTGGCATAGAAGTCAAGTAGGCGTAGAAGCCCAGTAGGCATAGAAGCCCAATGCTGCGTGGATAGGTAGCCAGCTTAAAGATAGCCGATTATCCTTGTTTGACTGAGGTCTTGAGCGTATTCTGGACCAAATAGCCTTATCATACACCAATGTAAATATAGCCTGAGTTGGTGTATTCTGAAGAGATAGCATACGTCGTGCTCCTATAGTTGAAAATAGCCAGATCGGTGTATTTCAAGGAGATAGCATACAACGTACTCCTATAACTGAAAATAGCCTAATGGCGTAATATGCAGAGGTGATGATGTGGACGTATTAGCCATAATTATGGCTTACCCAGTCGTTAAAAGTAGAACCAAATCTCATGCATTAAATACAGAGATCTGCCCCCATCACGCGCATTAACTGCAGAGACGTGCTTCGAGTTCTATACGGAGAGCAGCTTTTGATGTGGCGGTTCGTTTCTTCTCTTCCTGATTGTAAAAGCTCATGCTTCTCTGTATAAAGTAGGCAGCGTATTTTCTTGAATGCGTAAAAGCAATTTGTATCAAGGAAATATCACTAAACGACGGTCTGGGGTTCTGTGTAGAATCATTATTACAGCCGTCCTCTCGATCGTCGTGTGGTACTTTCTGTCAGGAGTCAGGTTCATTGTACTGTCTGACAGGTTCATTCAAAGAATTCGAAGCGTTCCTCGTACAACTCATTCGAGGGATACGAAGCTTCCTCGTATAACTTTTTGCTGCATTGAAAGCAGATATGTTCTACACCAAAGTGGCGATATAGTAACCTTTTTACGCCGAAGCAGTCAGGAAATACTGCATTACGCGGGTTGTTCTGGAGCTATATTTTACGCTGAATAGCGTTGAAGCTCTATTATTTTGCCAATGGCTCTGAAGTCATATCTTACGCCACCCAGTGCTGGAGCTCTGTTTATGCGGCTTCCTGCATGTTTGAGGATTTTACGCGTATAATTCCTCAGCGTATTTTCATGCTTCTACAAGACCCCCTTCAAAGTTTTCAAATTTCTCATAATTTGAAACACTTTGAATAAAGCATGAAACGGTCAAATTTGACTCGTTCCATGAGGCTGATTTCTCGGCAAATATTTAGGGATTTATTGGGATTTGGTGTGATCTCCTCTGCCTATATAAGGGCGACTGAGTTAACCTGTTTCTTCCCACATTTCCTTCACCACACAGAGATGGTTGTCGAGCTTCATCGGGTCGACTTGAGGAAGAAGAAGATCATGTTCTTCCAGTATGTAAGGAGCCATAAAAAGAGACGTCTTCGAGCAAATATCATCTGTAATGATAGATCATGGAAGGATATCATAGCTTCCTTTGCTTGGGATGATCAGCAATTTCATATGGCGATTCGTCCAGGAGAGAGGAATGGTCTCATTTGGCCACACAGCTTGCAAGCTGTATTTTCTTCCATCATGGAGCTGGACGATGGTAGGCAGTCTGGCCTTGTCTTCCAGTATTGAGTTGGGTCTGAACCCCAAACTCAATTCTAGGGCATGCCTGCCATGGCGTATGGAGGGTGGGTTCTTGAATAATTTAGACATGTCCAGTTCTGTATCCTCCCGCCATTAATTATTTTTTTTGTTAATCGGCTGCAGAAGCCGATTAAATGCTGTAGAAGACGAAAAAGATCTCCACCAATACGAGAACCTGGCAGAACAGATTCTTGGCATGATCCTAAATGAAAATGAGAAACCCTTTGTAGAAAAAGGATTTTTATCATATGTAATCATGAAGATGAAAAACCCTTTGTAGACTGGATTTCCATCATATGTAATCATGATTAATAAAATTATCTTCTTTTACGCATCTGATGATTTGCCATATTTGCTGTGATGAAGTCTGAATATGTGCAGCTTCGGCATATCTGAATAACTTTACACCGACTCTGATAAAAAGAGTTTCTGGTCTCATCCCGTCTTTTACGCGAAGCTGAAGACGCGTAGAAAGCTGCTTAGCATTTAAGTCGAATATTCGAACTGTCATACTGTTTTGAACGAGGAATCACGTAGAATTCTGAATTGTCACTTCTCTGATACGAAGAATTTGCTATTCAGACCGTCACCTTCAAGAATGTTTTCCCAAAAATCCCTTGAAAAAGGGCGAGAAATGGCCGTCAAACAGGCCATACTTGAATTTGTGTAAAAGACTGGACTTAGGATGAACTTCCAATCGACCCAAGAAGGAGAGCCATCTTCAATGCTGAACTCTGTATGTTCTGGGCACTTGGAATATTTAGTAGCCAAGAAGGAGCATTTCTGCGTAAATCCTTGCGGTTGGCCATATGTAGCAGTTGAGCGTATAATCGTAGATTTGTAGCTTCTGAGTGAAAAGAAAGCTTCCGAGCGTAAAATCATAGATTTGTAGCCTCTGAGCGTAAAGTCGTAGGTTTGTAGCATCTCGAGCGTAAAAGCTACCGAGCATAAAAGCATCCGGGCTTAAAACCATAGACTTATAGTCTCCGAGTGTGAAATCATAGATTTGTAGCCTCTGAGCGTAAAAACTTCTGAGCGTAAAATCATAGATTTGTAGCTTCTGAGCGTAAAGTCGTAGGTTTATAGCCTCTCGAGCGTAAAAGCTACCGAGCATAAAAGCATCCGGGCGTAAAACCATAGACTTATAGCCTCTGAGCGTAAAATCATAGATTTGTGGTCTCTTGAGCGTAAAAACTCCTGAGCGTAAAATCATAGATCTGCTCTGCGCGTAAGTTCTGGATCCACTGACCGTCCGTCTTCTTCTTTTAAATGATAGGATGACGTGGTCCCAAATCATAACCGAATATTAAATATCGAATTTGGTTAGGAATTTGAAGAGTTATCTGAACTCTATAAATACCCCAAAGCCTTCAGAGAAGAAACCCTTCATCTGTCTTTTGCAAAAAACTTTTGTCTCTTTGAGAACTCTTCTTCGCTTCTTCTCTGAGCACTCTGAGTTTTTAGCAATGGCACCGAAACACGCTTCTACAGCTAAGGAAAAGAAAGCTGCCTCCTCTTCTCGCTCCTCTGCTCAAGCACGAGCGACTCCCATTGGGCTGAGCGAACCTCGCTCTGAACGAAGTGTCCCACCGTCAAGCTGTGCACTAGGCATTATAGGTAAAGCTTTTGGGACGAGAAAATAAAGAAAACCCTTCGCACACGTTGTACGTGAACGCGCTAGGTCATCTTCTGTGCTGAGAGCCTCTTTGAGGAAGATGATGCATAGAGATGTTTTATCATTTACGCCCACATTCCTAATGTGTCAGCGTAAAAACTCCATATTTTCGCAGTCTGGCGTAAAAACTTTGACTGTCGAAATTTGGCGTATACTACAAACTTTGAATGTTACGCTCCAGATGAAAATTCTGGCGTAACAACTCAAATTTTGGCAGTCTGGCGTAAAAACACAGACTGTTAGATTTTTGTGTATACTGCCAACCTTGAATTTTTTGCCTCAGAAATAGGTTCCAGCGTAAAAAATCAAGTTTTTTACAGTCTTGGCGTAAAAGCACAGACTGTTAATTTTTGGCGTAAGCTGCAAGACTGTAATATCTAGTGTAGAAACTGACTTATTCTTCTTGTATTTTGTAGTGGACTTGCAGATCCCTTTGTTGGCTGAGGCGATGGATTCTGCTGTTGGGATACTGAACTCGAATTATCTGGAGGATTTGTCCCATGTGACATTTCCTATTTCTGGAACCCAGTATCCTGAAGGAAGGAGAATTCTGATATCGTCTCAAGGAGAACGAATGCTGTTGAGTATGATCAGCGGGGAGCCCCTGACGTATATAGATGGGGACAAATATATAAAATCAGCTTTCCTATTCGGGGATATGATTGATAAACAATCCCAGACGAAGCCCAAGAAGAAAAAATTGGTTTTTACTGCTGAGGGCATGGTCATGTACCTGCCCATGATGTCGAAAGATTATCCTATATCGGTATTCTTCTATGCCACGCATCCCAGGAAGATGTCATGGACCCTGACCCCTGATCTTCACAGCCAGCCGGGGAAGATATTTTATCAGAAAGGATCAGACCGAGGATTATTTGTGAGCCGTCCTTCAGGTCCTGTTATGCCTTTTAGGGGATTACAGCCGGGCAATGTCCCGAGTGAGGACACTTCACTGCTCCAGCCTGTCCAAATATCGACTTTTTGTAATGACTTTATGGGGCATGGAGGAGTATACCCCAAGGTTAATCCTCGGACCAGCGGGTGGCTTAGCCCCGAAAATCTTCGATGGGCTCGTTTAACTGCCTGGGCCCTGAAGCATTTTCAGACGGAGCTGGAGAGCATTGGTCTATTCGCGGCTGTGAGTGCTACCAGTGTTGGGTTACCTCTTAACCCCAACCTATTTTTGGCTTTGATGGAGCGGTATATCTCGCTCACTGGGACTTTCGCCACTCCGCTAGGGGAGTTGGGATTGGCCCTTCATGAGATGGCATAAATTTCAAGGCTGCCAATGGGGGATACTCCTTATGAAGAGTATGTTCCCACAAACAGGGAGCTGAGGGATACAAACCCTCGGGTAGTGGCAGTGTATCAGGAGCTGATGTGCCATTACCTTGCTTGCACCACCTTCTACAATGAGCCCTCTGATTTGGCTCATACCAACAAATGGGCGTCCTATCTCTTCTTTCATCAGGCCAGAGATGCTAAGCTAGACAAAGTCGTGGATAGCAGGGATAAGCCTTTGAACCTTCTGAGCATGCTTAATGCTCAAATAGTCGATGACCTTATTGAAGATGCTGGGGATTCAGATCAAGTTCTCGATGCGGAGGTCGAGGGTTATCCTGCAGGCACTAAAGCCTACAGTTATATGAGGCATTGCCGCAAGTCTCTGTCAAGGGAAGCTCAACTAGCTAGCTTCCTCTCTGTATGGCTATGCCGATTGGTAGTGTAGCGTCCTGTTCTCCCGGTGCGGAGAGCGCGGCTAAGAAATACAAGACGATATCGTTCGATCGGGATAGATTGAATTAAGAACTCGTCCTTGTTATGGATTTGTTTCTTCGGAATTGATTCCCATATTCAGTGGACCGTGCCTCCGGGATCGACTTAGCGGTAGAGTCAGGAGGGACCTCTCCGCTGCTATCTTTTATTGCCTCGGTTTTCGATGTCGCTTGTTACTTTCGTGCTTTGAGTTGGTTTTGGGATTTGCTTGTTTTTCTTGAACGGTTTCGATGGTTTTCATTATTTTCGTTCATTGAACTGCACTTCAATTCCGAGATTGGAAAAGTGGAAGAGGTATTGATCGAGCTGTTCGTAATGCAGGTGAACGAGCAGTAGGCGGCTTGCGAGCGGAGTCGTGAAGCGCCTCTTTCCTTCTCCCTTCCAACAATCTAAGTGAGTGGCGACCATCCCGATTAGCTAGCCCTGCTTCAAAGTCTTCACACCTAAAATGACTTGCATTCTTGTTGCCCCGATCAAACGATACCAAGTAATAACTAAAAGATACCAAGATAAAAAGGGAATAGACTTGGATTGTATTGCTTGTCATTCAACTTGGGAACGGTTACTCATGTGCATGCTTGTTCGTTCAGAATATTCACCATATGCATCAATTTTAGTTAGAATGCATATTCTTCTAAAAATTGTGCTAATTATGAATCATATCTTGTATGCGACAAATTGTTCAATAAGGCTATGCAAAACGAATCATGCAATATTACTTGTCTTGTACAATGTGCTGCCTCAACTGCATAAATGTTTAACTTGTTATGAACGATTGATCACGGACAACTTGTGCACAAGATAAATGGTTCCGCGGACTGTAGCTGGGGCACTGGCACCGATCCGGTCCGGGCGGAACTCAACATTTAGTCTCACGTGATTGACGGGATGCTTGCAGCGCACCATATGCTTTCGCTGCATACATCCTCGTCAATAACTATTGTCCATAATGGCTTCTGGCCAGTGATCCCAATGTGTATATTTAAACCTGTTGTAAACTAACTTGTGTCTTCGTGGCAGGAAAGGCATGGTAAGTATTGTGCAGATAATTCAGCCGGACAGGTAAAATCTACCGAACGGTGGCACGTTTATTTCAGTAAATTCTATATGCTGCTTACTTGTAAATGAACTAAGACAAGATAGAAACCCACAAAATATGCATGCTTCATTAAAACAACGTGTTGATTGGTATAGTTCGGTTAGCTCGCCTTCACCAGTATGTTTCGACATACTGACCCTCGTTGAAACAGGTTCTCCGCACCAAGGCGAACCGAGCGAGGAGCCAAAGTCGTCTTCCCGATCCAGTCCAGCTGTTGGCGCGTCCTGATCGCGCCGTCCTTGAAGCATTTTGAAGCAGGAGCCTGCAACTCTTCATACACAAATGCAGCTCCGTGGCAAAACTGTCCTCCAGCCTGGAGGTCTATATTTTTTGAAGTTTAGTAAAGGGATATAATGTACAGGACTGCTATCTCATTTTGAGTCAACCCTTTTGTAAGCCCGTGCGGCAATATTAGCTGACTCGTTCAAGAGTTTGTAATAGATGTTCATTATCAATAAAGAGAACTTTTCCATGTTTCAAATCTGTGTTTCAATTTATCTGCGTACTCTGAATATGTGCTTACTATGCAAATCATTAAATCCTTGTGCGGGCGCAATCCTAGGCCCGCACGGCGGTCACGATTCGAGGGACGCCTCAACGATTCTACGGAATCGGGTCGTGACAGGTAGTACCTGGCATCTCATCTGCGGATCGCATTCATCGTAACATCTTATGGCCTGCAGTGTGTTTGGTATTTGGGGCAAGACTGGGCCTGCTCCCTGCCATGGTCTGCCGGATACAAGTAGGTCTGAGGGCCATTACTGATGGGCTGCTTGCAGATGAAACACGACGTGAAAGCTTTCCCAGGGTAGAGTTACCATTCCTAAATCTGATTGGATGGTTAATTCTTCATAACCCCAGGGTGATGTCTCCTGGCTCTACCAGTAGTTCGGGAAATAATTTCTTATTGAATTACAAGAATTCCTCTTGGAATGTGACGACCGTGATAGATTGTCGGCGAGCATTAAATTTTGCTCATAGTTGGAATCTCTTCTGTATCGCCCCCACTGTACATATTAGTCAACAGGGGATGAAACTTCAGGATTCAGGTCACGGGAAGACCGTTCTTTCTCTCGAAGCTTTTTTATTGGTTTGTCTGTATTAGACCTTCCCATTTGTTGTACAGAAGTGAAGATCATTGCTTCTTGGAGTCATATCTGCCTAGTCGGTTTGCTCGGCAATTTGGATATGACCAATTGCATGTAGGAATGCCATCACCAGCTTCAAGTCCAGAGGTAGAATTATTGATGGAGCAAGAGGATGGCGGTACTTCATGATGGGTTATACTGGAGCAACCTTTACTGTGCCCGCGACTTCTCTCTCCATGGAGTTGCGCATCCTTCATTCATATGCATAATTTTTTGTGCCCATCAATACCTTCCATCGCGATTTTGATATGCATAAAAGTTTTAGGATGCCCTCTCATAAGTCCACTGGAAGAGAGGAGGTCCCGTCTGTTTCCTCGGATGAGAATGAAGACACCACCGGGGCAGATGAATTTTTGACGATAATACCGAGACGTGTACTAGCTCCGACTGCAGAACCTCTCATTATCCCCCATAAAAGGAAGACTTCTGCTCCGAAAGAACCTTCTCCCCGCAAGAAGAAGCTTGCCAGAGATCCAAAAAGGGCTTCTACCAGGGAGGCTCTTAAAAGTGAGCCTATCGTTTCTCCTGCTAGGGATGATTCTTTGATTAGAGATCCCTCGCCTTTTAGAGAGGGAACCTCCACAGTTCCGGCTGACAGTGCCAGAGATTCTTTGCCTAAGGCTGCTGTCGCTACTACCGCTACTAGTAGTGCAGTGAGGTCATCTTCGAGGCTGAGCAAATTAAGGATATCTTTATCCAGACCAATAATGGGTCTAGCCCCTTCTTCATCTGTAAGTATCTCCAGCGAGATTCCACCCGATGAACCTCGAGTGGATCTGGGTGAAGACATGGATGACTACCCTCATATGTCGTTTGGTGTACCCTCTTCTCCAGGTATGACATCTCGCTTAGCATCATTAAGAAATGATTTAGCTGTACTGGCTGCGGATGCGACATATACACCATCAGTCATGGGTAAATGTTGTCCTTATGCCTCTTTTAGAAAAATTAACATCAAGTTGATATTAACTTTCTCTTGTCTTCTTTTCAGGGGAAGACACCTTAGAGGAAGGCGGAGTCGACGCAACTTTTGACTTTGTTGCGGATACTGCCGACGAAACAGCGGCGCTCGATTTTGAAGGGGCATACTTTGAAGATGTTGCTTCTTCGTCTGCAGCATTTTTGGGTGTAGCCTCGCCCAATACAGTCCCGATATCTTTAGAGGAGGACGAGCCCATTATAGCGGCTGCACTTCCTTCGTCTAGCATGCCAGCAACTTCAACTGTTGTTGGCGTCTCTTCTTTTTTTGCGCCGTCTGTTGAAGCGACAATTGTGGCCACATCTTCTGCCAACATTCCACAAAAGGGGTTTACTAATATCGTGGCCACTCCCAGCGTCCATTCGCATTTTAACATGCTAGTTGAACAATTTACTAGCATATTCTATGTCACTTTAAGATCGTTGATATCCATGGTGCTGGAGAAAAATCTGGGCTTTGATGCTCTGAAGATGTCCTCTAATCTCACCATAGCGCAAATTAGAAATTTCGATGTCGATGGACGAGCTGATGCTTTGGAGAAAATAATTAATGGTTTGGAGCAACCTATTAACAATTATTTGCAATTGTCTCAAGACAATATCGATGATATGATTCAAGCTGAGTACGACTCCTTGACTGCGAGGCTTGCTGGGAAGATGGAAACTCTGAGCAAATCCATCGAGGCACAACAACAAGAGATGAATAAAGAGCATGCCATATTGGGGTATGTCATTCCCCAGCTGGCAAAGTGCGAGGCTGAATATGAGGGAAATGAAACGAGGGTCCGCCAATTGGAAGATGAACTCGCTCAGGCAAAGGAGAGGGCTTTTGCTTTATCGGCAGCTCGAGATGTGTTGAAGGACCGAATGAAAGCGGCTCAGCAGAACCTGGCACATGCGGGTATCATCCACGCAGGTTTTGTACATGCTAGGTCTGAACTATCCCTCCTGAGCGATGATGAGGCACGAATGGAGCGGGCTCGCACTAACATTTTAGACTCCAGGAATGAGAGGATGGCCGCTCTGGCGCAACATATTCGCGATTTGGCTGTTCCTCCTCAATGATGTATTTTTTGCTTCTTTTTGTAACTTGCTCTTTCTGGAGTTAATAAAGAAACTTCATCTGACTTCGTGGACCCATTATTTTTGAATATAAATGATATGCTAGGTGAAAGTAATATCAGAGGTAATATGGACGTGATATACTTTCGGTAAGCTTCAGCTGGATATATCTATTCAGAGGTTATATGGACATGATAGAATATGATCTAACTAAATTTGTATACAAAACACTATCAGAGGTAATATGGATGTAATAGGTTTTGAAGTTCCAAATTAGTTAAACATATCTATTCAGAGGTTATATGGACATGATAGAATATGCTCCAACTAGTTCTTTGGACGTAGTGTTGTCAGAATGAGATCTTCACCATACTCCATTGAGCAAAGGGGATTAAGCATAGTACCTCTTCAGGAATTTGCCGTTGATAGGAGCCATTAACAAGTCTCCATTATGTTTGGCTAATCTGTAAGCGCCGTTTGAGAATGTCGTCTCGATCACATAAGGGCCCTCCTATTTGGGCTGAAATTTACCCTTACTCTTGTGAGTAATGATCATTGGCCTTTTCACAGCTAAAACTAGCTAGCCAACTTTGAACACCCTTTCCTTTACTTTTTGATTAAAAACTTTGGAAATGCGTGCCTGGAAGAACGTAATGCGTTGTTGAGCTTGAAGGCATTTCTCGTCTAATCCTTTTAGCTCTTGAAGCCTTAATAGGTTATTCTTTTCCTGAGTCAACTTATTAGCCAATGCTATTCTGAGTGAGGGAATCTGAACTTCAATAGGGAGAACTGCTTAACTCCCGTAAACCAATAAGAATGGGGTACAACATGTCGGTGTTCATACCGTTGTGCGGTATGCCCAGAGGCATTCTCCCAGTTTTTCGTTCCAATCTCTTTTGTTCGAAGAAACAAACTTCTTCAAGAGTTTAATGATGGTTTTGTTGAAGGCTTCTGCCAAACCATTAGCAGCAGGATTATATGTCGTAGAGGCCATATTTTGTATCCGATTCTTATCGCAAAACCGGTGAAACGCTTGGCTGATGAATTGAGGCCCGTTGTCATGGATTATCCTTCGGGGTATCCCAAAGCGATAAATGACATGATGCTTGATAAAGCTGATCATGTTGGATGTCTTTACCTCAACAAGAGGGATTGCCTCTGCCCATTTAGAGAAGTAGTCCGTGATAGCCAATATGAACCAATGTCTCCTAGAAGACGATGGGTGAATAGGACCAATGATGTCCATGCCCCATGCTTCGAAGGGATATGATGCAATAGTAGGATGTAGATACTCAGAAGGCTGATGTATAAAATCCGTATGAACCTGACAAACTTTGCATTGTCTTACATATTTTACTGGATCTGCGATCATAGTAGGCCAGTAGTAGCCCATCCTCCTGATACGATCCTGTAGCTTAGGACCGGGTTGATGTGCTCCACATACGCCGTCGTGAGCTTCACGGATAACCCATTTTGTATCATCATCATAGAGGCATCGTAACAGTAGTCCATCATAAGTTCGGCAATATAGACTTTGTGAAGAAGCATCAAAATAGAAGTGTAGTGATCGTCTTTTAACCGATACTGCTTCTTTGGGATCTTCTGGTAAGATTCCGTATGCTGTGAAGTCTATGAAGGGACTTCTCCAGCCTCTCTCAGGAGGAACTGTATTTACGGTGTAGCTGCGTTCCATGTGAAAATTATTTTTCACACAAAACAAATCTCTGTTAAGAAGGATAACCGAGTTCTGCCTTCTTATAGGAATAGCCAGATCTGCAGCTAAACTGGCCAGAGCGTCAGCTTCCAGATTTTGAGATCGAGGCACATGCTCTAAGAAGAATCTTTTAAAAGACATGGCGATCTCGATCGTTGTTTGGTGATAAGGAATAAGGTCTAGATTGCGGACTTCATATACTTCTCTGACCTGAATGACGATCAGCTGGGAATCACCAAAAGCTTCCAAATATTCAACCTCCAATTCTTTAGCGACTTGAAGTCCGATTAGTAGAGCATTATACTCTGCCACATTATTAGAACAGGGCTCGCTGAGAGAATATGCTCGGTAGATGACGAGTTTATCAGGAGTTACCAGAACAATTCCTACTCCTGAAACTATGTTTCCCTTGGGACCAGTCCGAGAGGCCTCGTCAAAGAATAGCTGCCATATATTATCTTCCATCGTAGAGTTACATTCTGCAACTTCGTCGAAAATATCCTCGTATAGTTTGGAGGTTTCCGGAATAGGATGAGCAGCTAAGAAATCAGCCAAGGCCTGACCCTTTATGGACTTCTGAGGGACGTACACCATATCATACGGTGTTAATAACATCGCCCAAGTCGCGAGTCGGGAATTAAGAACACTCGGCTTGCTCATCAATACCCGAAGAGGATTGATCCTGGAGATAATGTGAATAGTTTGGCCTGTGACGTAATATCGCGTCTTCTGAATAGCAAACATTAGGGCCAAGCATTCTTTTTCCACTGGATTGTATCGGTGTTCAGCTTCGATCATCATCATGCTTAAATAGTAGATAGCCTGTTCATGACCTTCATCGTTCTTCTGTGCGAGGAGAGCTCCCAAAGAATGATCCATTGCTCGAACATACAGCAAAAATGGTCTTCCTATGACGGAAGGCACCAGAACTGGAGGATTAGTAAGGTAGCATTTGATATCGTCAAACGCTTGCTGACAGGCTTCGTCCCATACAAAGGACACACCTTTCTTCATTAGGCGAGGAAAAGGCTGACATCTTCCAGAGAGGTTGGATATGAATCTCCTGATATAAGCCAAACGACCTTGAAATCCCCTGAGTTCTCTCAGATTACGGGGAGGTCGCATCTCTAGGATAGCCTTTACTTTATCAGGATCGACTTGAATGCCTTTGGCGGTAATGACAAATCCCAAGAATTTGCCGCTGGATACACCGAGAAAGGACTTTGTGGGGTTCATTTTGAGTTGATGTTGGCGCATCAATTCGAACATCGTCTTTAAGTCTTGGATATGAGTACCCTTGAGGCGGCTTTTGACAACGATGTTGTCTACGTAATACTCCACGGTTTTGCGTATATGCTCATGGAATATGTTACTCATGGCTCGCTGATATGTAGCCCCGGCATTCTTTAATCCAAAGGGCATGACTGTGTAGCAATATACCCCCAGTGGTGTGCGGAAGGCAGTATGCTTCTCGTCTTCAGGATACATTTTGATCTGGTTATATCCTGAGAATCCGTCCATGAAAGACATGCATTCAAAACCGCAGGTATTGTCGATCATGACGTCTGTGATGGGAAGAGGGAACTCATCCTTGGGGCAGGCCGCATTGAGATCTCTGAAGTCAATGCAAATACGAACTTTCCCACTTTTCTTCATGACCGGGACAACGTTGGCGACCCAATCGGGATGTTGTTCTTCCCTGATGAACCCGCAGGCTATCAACTTCTTGATTTCAGCTTCGATGGCATCCATCATATCCGGGCGGAACCGGCGTTGGTGCTGCTTTACAGATTTTGAATTGGGCAGTATGTTGAGTTTATGAGTAGCCACTTTTGGATCAAGACCTGGCAAATCCTCATAATTCTATGCAAAGACGTCGATATATTCTTTTATCAGCTGGGTCATTTCTTTCCTTTTTTCTTCGGAAAGATTATTACTGATGAATATCGGCTTTGGTGAAAGTTCATCCCCAATATCGATTTGGATAACTTTATCTTCAGTGGGTAGTTCTCTTTGCTCGAACCGGAGTTCCCATTGTGTATCCATTTGCTGAGCCTAAGAATCATTCTCAAACGGTTCATATTCTTGTTCGTCTGCTTTGAGAGAATCTGTCAATACCATATTTACTAATAATGCTCGTTCGGGGGACGACGAGCCATCTTGAGAGAAGGAAAAGATATCCTCATTTGACTCAGAATTTGCAAGGGGGTGGCATACCCTAACCCAAAACGAGTTCGTTGATAGTAGGGATCACCATGCAACGATATTCGCCTACCTTTTCCATAGTTGAGGCCTGGTTCTGACTTCAGATCATAACCCATTCTTTGTATAATCTTTAAAGCTTAGGGACTATATCTGTGAACCTGTATTTTACCAGCATCTAATTCGTGAGAATCTTCTTGTACCACCGGTCTGTTGCACATGCGACCGAAGACTATTGGGTGCTGATTGCTGCGAGTAGGCGGGATAATAAAGATAGAATCTTTATGTGGCCCATTGTCGTGATGATATTAGATGTTGACGCTACTTCCCACACATACGGATGATAGGAGTCTATAGCTTTCAAGAATTTTTTTGCTATAGGTTCTATATCGTTATGGGGGAAGGATTCCTGATTAGGAAATTAAGCGTCAATATACTGGAAAAGAGGATCTTTATTATCATCAGAAACCACATTCCCGGTTGTATTTACATCAATCGGCTGTTTGTTGCGCCGAAGGTTGATGACCAAAGGTGGAGGCTTCTGGTTCAGAGTGATCACTAGGGGATCCTTTTCTCCTCGTGATTTGGTTCTGTCTAAGTGGATAGTCATGGGTCTTATGACTTTAGGACGGGTAATCCGTCCTTTCACCTAGATTGACAGAGGTTGCTCAACAGACGGTTCTCCTGGCTCCTGGTAGGATTCCTCTTTCATCTTGCCTGACACCTCCTTCATGTAGTTTTGGGTGTACAATATGGCGTCGGAGTAGTAGGACTCAACTCCTTTGAATATCTTGAGATCAGCAAACTCCATTTTTACTGTTCCTTGGGCATCTACATATTTGAAGCATTGATGTAGGGTTGAAGGAACAATGTTGTGATCATGGATCCATGGTCTGTCCAGCAGAATATTATAGGACACCTCTGAATCAATGACATAGCATGTAGCCACTGATCTAAGATCCACGATCTGGATCCTCAGACAAATTTTCCCCAACGGCTTACTTTTTTTGGCGTTGAAGCCCACGATTGTAGTGGTGGTATAAGCCAGTTCGCTGGTAGGAATTCTCAGTGGTCTGAGCAGACTATGAGGAATGATGCTGATCGATAATCCTGGATCAATGTGGATCCGGTCTACCTCCATGGAACCGACATATCCGGTATAATAGAGGGGTCTGTCATGCAGGTTATGTTTCAACAGCATGTCATCTTGAGTGAAAGTGATGTTAGGGACCACTTCCATCACACTATGGCATTGAGAACATGCCACGGGCTTTTTATCGGGAGACTTGAGCTGAGTCAAGCATGCATCTGCCTGCATTAACGCTTCACTCAAGACCTGACGAGTGTCTTTGGACAGCCTTAGGAGCTCAAAAATGGACAATCTGGCTGCTGTATTAGCTAACTGGGCCAGGATGTCGAAGTTATATGGCTTCTCCAAACCTTTGTTTTGAATATTCTTCAAAGGTTTATCAAAGCGCACTTCTTTTTGCTTGCCCTTGTCCGCCGAAGTTGGTCTAGAAGGACCTGCCACTGGTATGACAGGTTCAGGTTCTGAAGGCTTGGCAAGTGAAGTGTTTGTCGTTGCTTCTTCTTGATTTCCTCCATAGTCCTTGAGGTAGGCTTTCCATGATCGGGTTCCAGTAGCCAAAGTCTCTTCATCTGATATCGGAGATATAGCAACCATATGGCATGGTTTGCGCATTGAGTTCTTTCGGAACTTAGCCTTAGCAGCTTGAGTCTCCTCTTCGATCTCTGACACCAGATCAGGATGAACCCACATAATCTCACCACGCTGGGTAGTTAGGGGTACCAGATCATGGTTTTGAACCCTAGTCGGAGGGAGATTAACAATGTTCATCATTGTCCGAGAAATAGGTACAACCCCATCCGGAACTTCTTGAGGAGGCAGATTGCCGAATTGGAGAGAGATCATGTTGGCAGTGACCGTCTTCTCACTGTTGTGCAGCGTGATGGCCTTGGCATCGATCAACTCCTGGATTTTCCTTTTTAGTATATAACACGCCTTGGTAGGGTGATGTATATACCTATGGAAAATGCAGTACTTAGGGTTGTTGGTACTGCCGACTTCATTAGGCCTTTTTATCTCGAGGAGGGTGAGCTTGCCACTTTTGACTAGACAGTCGAATATGCTCGGAATATCGTCATCGTCAAAAGAATATGCTTCAATGGGCCTGAAAGTCCCAGATTTCATCTGTGTGGTTGCCGGAGTGTTTTGCTTGGACGTATTGATCGTTATAGCTTCTTTTCCTTTGGAACCACGAGGATGGTCGTTATTGGAGGATGACCTCTTTCCTTTACCAGAGGTGGAGATCATAATTCCATTGTCACGCGCATTCCGACTGTTGTCTTCGGCGGCTACCGCTGAGATGATAAATGAGGGCCAATCATGGAACTGATATGGTCCTGTGAACACCGAGATTAGTGGAAGAAGGTTCTTTCTGCGAATGTCCACCAAGACAGAATCTGGAACTCCGGGAGGCATTTGCAAAGTGGCCTGACGAAAACGTTCGATAAAAGTACGAATGCTTTCTTTCTTCTTCTGCTTTACTTCGATGAGCGAGGACATAGACATGTCCATCCCTCCTTCGTAGAATCGCGCGAAGAACAGAGTCTTGAAATCTTCAAAGGAAGTAATACAGTTGTCTGCAAGACTACGATACCACTGATAAGCTACTCCAGACAGACAGCCTTTGAACACTCTAGTGAGAAGGGCATCATTTTCTTGCAACAACACTGTCATCATGCTGAAGTAGTTCATGTATTGGCTCGGTGACGTCTTTCTCTCAAACAAAGCCATAGCTTGTGGTTTGTATTTAGGAGGGAAAGGGATCTCATCCCAGATAGCTGGGTAAGGATGGTTGATTCCCAATTTTTTGAGCTGATCTTTATGCTTCAAGGCATCAAATTGGGCTTTCAATTCCCGCACTGCCTGTATCGGATCTTCCGCTGGTAATGGGACCGCAGAGTGGTGAGAGATCAGTTGTATCGTAATTCCGACAGGGGGCAATACATTCTCCGAGTTAGAAAGTGGAGAAGATGCTGACTCTTGATTTAGAACAGGCTCCTGGTTTGTGTTGGATGGTGGTAGGTCCGCCCTCACACGTATTTGAGTCGGAGGAACCGATGTTGGAGCTATAGCAGCTGTATATTGAGTCACCAACATTTGGTGCATACTCTACATCATGGTATACATCTCTTTGAGTGATGTCTCTAAAACAGCAATACGTTGTTCCGTACTTCCTAATGGGAAAGCCTTTTCATGTTCATCTCCAATGGCATAGACTCCCATTTCTCTGGATGCTATTGAAGGATTAGTAGAGATTGAATCTATACTTTCAGCATCCGATTCGGGAAACTGGCGACCCCCAGAGTCGGAATCAGAAGAATACGAAGCCGGTTGTCGTGACCTCGAACGAGTGTTTTGAAACACCCCAGCTTCAATGTTCTCAAGGAGTCTGTCGAATCTCCTTTGGCTTGGAGTTCTAGAGGGATGACGTCTTGAATTTGACCTTCCTCTAGGAATATGTGAAGCCATATTCACTGATGCAAGTGTAGGCTCTTCTTCCTGTAAAGACAAAGAGTAGTTCAACCGGTCAAAAACTGACCGTTTTGCCTTAGAACAGCAATAATTAACTACAACTTTGTGACTATTACAATAGTGCTCCCTATGAGGTGTAATAGACATATCAGAATATCTCTTGCCTTTGTGTTTCTGGATCAAGAAATCGCACAAATCAAGGGGATTAATAGAAGAAGAAGAAGAAGAAGAAGAAGAAGAAGAAGAAGAAGAAGAAGAAGAAGGCTTATTCTGCCTTTTTATATTAGTCGGAACACGGATATTGGGAACCCCAACTCTCTCTCTGCCGTAGGAATACAGCAGTTCAGCCATGTGAGTAGCACATGATCCATGAGGAGCGTATCTATCCACAAACTGGATCTTCTTTACCCCGAGAGACTTGTCCTGGTGTAATCTGGAACTATGCTCATGTTGGCATAAAACTGAGAAAGTCCTCAAACGGCCATCAGCGTTCTGCGTAATCTGAAGAGCGGGCAGATTCTTCTCATGATGACGTAAAAGCCGAGAGGTCGGGAAATCCGCCACTTGTTTTTCTTTGCGGAGATTACAAGGACTCTCTGCCCTCTTATAGGTGGGAGAGGTATTTTTACGCGCGGGGCACTTTTGAAATTTCTAACTCGGCACTGAGGCCTTGCCAGTAATTATGTCAGCCACGTCAGCGACGAGAGACGAAGTTTTACGCGCAGGGCGCGTTTGAAATTTCTGACTTGGCGCTGAGGCCTTGCTAGAAATTATGTCAGCCACGTCAGTGACGGAAGACTGAGTTTTACGCGTAAGGCGCGGAGTTGACTTCTGGATTGGCGCTGAGGCATTGCCAGAAATTATGTCAACCACGTCAGTGATGGGAGACTGAGTTTTACGCGCAAGGTGCGGAGTCGACTTTTTGATTGGCGCTGAGCCATTGCCAGAAGCTTTGTCTGCCACGTCACAGATGGGAGACGGGTTTTTACGCACAGAGCGTGTAGGTTGGAATGCCACAACCTTGTTGATCGGAGAGAGAGAGCTTGCAGGAAGAGTAGAGGATGTCCGGGGCATCCATACGTTACGCAGCTTCCTGCTGTCCTGAACAGATGGGGAATGAGAGCTACCCCCTGCGCGAACCATATTTTCATAAGCCGATTGGTCGAATTGGACGACCAGAGTCTCCTTTGCTGATCCGATGGATACAACATCGTGTTGAGCAACGACTTTCTCATCGGAAGAGAAAGTGGTCCCCAGCAGAGTCGCCATCTTGTGTTTGATAATAAACGAAAGAAATAAAACTAGGTTTGTACGAAACCCTTTCTTTGGTTTACAAACAAGAAGTACAATTAATCCTATACGAGGATGTTAAGTACAAAAATTTAATCTGGGTAAATATTGCTATAGGAGTCTGATCTGCAGTCGATCACTTTGTCCCTTGGACCACACGATGACGAAGAAGTGCTGTAGAAGAAGGAAAAGCTTCAAAGATCGCAAGAGGGATTGGATGCTCAATGCCAAAGTCGTCAATCACTCCCCTCTGTCTGTGCTTTAGGATCTTCTCTCTCAATTTTTCTTCTTCGACCCTTCGACCTTTTTCCACCTTTGACCTCCATGGACGGAGGTCTCTATTTATAGGAGTAGAAACTGAACAACGAAGAGAACCGCACCTTTTACGTGGCGGTTATCATAACTGCTATCCACGTATAAATGATCTTCTGAATAAGCGTGTGACGCGTGTCCCATTAAGAGATAATGCGTATAACTGCTGCGAAGATCATGACATGCAAGCCACGTAAGTAACTGCCCCTCGCGTAGAGATGATTGGAGTAGAAACCAAATAACTGTCTTGTTGGCGTAAAAACCAAATAGCTGTTCTGATGGCATAAAAGCCAAGTAGGCGTAGAAGCCGTATAGTTGTCAAGTTGGCGCAGAAGCCAAGTAGGCGTAGAAGCCCAGTAGGCATAGAAGCCCAATGCTGCATGGATAGGTAGCCAGCATAAAGATAGCCGATTATCCTTGTTTGACTAAGGTCTTGAGCGTATTCTGGACCAAATAGCCTTATCATACACCAATGTAAATATAGCCTGAGTTGGTGTATTCCAAAGAGATAGCATACGGCGTGCTCCTATAGTTGAAAATAGCCATATCGGCATATTTCAAGGAGATAGCGTATAACGTACTCCTATAACTAAAAATAGCCTGATGGCGTAATATGCAGAGGTGATGATGTGGACGTATTAGCCATAATTATGGCTCACCCAGTCGTTAAAAGTAGAACCAAAGCTCATGCATTAAATGCAGAGATCTACCCCCATCACGCGCATTAACTGCAGAGACGTGCCTCGAGTTCTGTACGGAGAGCAGCTTTTGACGTGGCGGTTCGTTTCTTCTCTTCCTGAGCGTAAAAGCTCATGCTTCTCTGTGTAAAGTAGGCAGCGTATTTCCTTGAATGCGTAAAAGCAATTTGTATCAAGGAAATATTACTAAACGATGGTCTGGGGTTCTGTGCAGAATCATTATTACAGCCGTCCTCTCGATCGTCGTGCGGTACTTTCTGTCAGGAGTCAAGTTCATTGTACTGTCTGACAGGTTCATTCAAAGAATTCAAAGCGTTTCTCGTACAACTCATTCGAGGGATACGAAACGTTCCTCATATAACTTCCCGCTGCATTAAAAGCAGATAGGTTCTACGCCAAAGTGGCGATGTAGCAACCTTTTTACGCCGAAGCAGTCAGAAAATACTGCATTACGCGGGTTGTTCTGGAGCTATATTTTACGCTGAATAACGTTGAAGCTCTGTTGTTTCGCCAATGGCTCTGAAGTCATATCTTACGCCACCCAGTGCTGGGTGTAATAGACATATCAGAATATCTCTTGCCTTTGTGTTTCTGGATCAAGAAATCGCACAAATCAAGGGGATTAATAGAAGAAGAAAAAGAAGAAGAAGGCTTATTCTGCCTTTTTATATTAGTCGGAACACGGATATTGGGAACCCCAACTCTCTCTCTGCCGTAGGAATACAGTAGTTCAGCCATGTGAGTAGCACATGATCCATGAGGAGCGTATCTATCCACAAACTGGGTCTTCTTTACGCCGAGAGACTTGTCCTGGCGTAATCTGGAACTCTGCTCATGTTGGCATAAAACTGAGGAAGTCCTCAAACGGCCATCAGCGTTCTGCGTAATCTAAAGAGCGGGCAGATTCTTCTCATGATGACGTAAAAGCCGAGAGGTCGGGAAATCCGCCACTTGTTTTTCCTTGCGGAGATTACAAGGACTCTCTGCCCTCTTATAGGTGGGAGAGGTATTTTTACGCGCGGGGCGCTTTTGAAATTTCTAACTCGGCACTGAGGCCTTGCCAGTAATTATGTCAGCCACGTCAGCGACGAGAGACGAAGTTTTACGCGCAGGGCACGTTTGAAATTTCTGACTTGGCGCTGAGGCCTTGCTAGAAATTATGTCAGCCACGTCAGTGACGAAAGACTGAGTTTTATGCGTAAGGCGCGGAGTTGACTTCTGGATTGGCGCTGAGGCATTTCCAGAAATTATGTCAGCCACGTCAGTGATGGGAGACTGAGTTTTACGCGCAAGGCACGGAGTCGACTTTTGGATTGGCGCTGAGCCATTGCCAGAAGCTTTGTCTGCCACGTCACAGATGGGAGACGGGTTTTTACGCACAAAGCGTGTAGGTTGGGATGCCACAACCTTGTTGATCGGAGAGAGAGAGCTTGCAGGAAGAGTAGAGGATGTCCGGGGCATCCATACGTTACGCAGCTTCCTGCTGTCCTGAACAGATGGGGAATGAGAGCTACCCCCTGCGCGAACCATATTTTCATAAGCCGATTGGTCGAATTGGACGACCAGAGTCTTCTTTGCTGATCCGACGGATACAACATCGTGTTGAGCAATGGCTTTCTCATCGGAAGAGAAAGTGGTCCCCAGCAGAGTCGCCATCTTGTGTTTGATAATAAACGAAAGAAATAAAACTAGGTTTGTACGAAACCCTTTCTTTGGTTTACAAACAAGAAGTACAATTAATCCTATACGAGGATGTTAAGTACAAAAATTTAATCTGGGTAAATATTGCTATAGGAGTCTGATCTGCAGTCGATCACTTTGTCCCTTGGACCACACGATGACGAAGAAGTGCTGTAGAAGAAGGAAAAGCTTCAAAGATCGCAAGAGGGATTGGATGCTCAATGCCAAAGTCGTCAATCACTCCTCTCTGTCTGTGCTCTAGGATCTTCTCTCTCAATTTTTCTTCTTCGACCCTTCGACCTTTTTCCACCTTTGACCTCCATGGACGGAGGTCTCTATTTATAGGCGTAGAAACTGAACAACGGAGAGAACCGCACCTTTTACGTGGCGGTTATCATAACTGCTATCCACGTATAAATGATCTTCTGAATAAGCGTGTGACGCGTGTCCCATTAAGAGATAATGCGTATAACTGCTGCGAAGATCACGACATGCAAGCCACGTAAGTAACTGCCCCTCGCGTAGAGATGATTGGAGTAGAAGCCAAATAACTGTCTTGTTGGCGTAAAAACCAAATAGCTGTTCTGATGGCATAAAAGCCAAGTAGGCGTAGAAGCCGAATAGTTGTCAAGTTGGCGCAGAAGCCAAGTAGGCGTAGAAGCCCAGTAGGCATAGAAGTCCAATGCTGCATGGATAGGTAGCCAGCATAAAGATAGCCGATTATCCTTGTTTGACTAAGGTCTTGAGCGTATTCTGGACCAAATAGCCTTATCATACACCAATGTAAATATAGCCTGAGTTGGTGTATTCCGAAGAGATAGCATACGGCGTGCTCCTATAGTTGAAAATAGCCATATCGGCATATTTCAAGGAGATAGCGTACAACGTACTCCTATAACTAAAAATAGCCTGATGGCGTAATATGCAGAGGTGATGATGTGGACGTATTAGCCATAATTATGGCTCACCCAGTCGTTAAAAGTAGAACCAAAGCTCATGCATTAAATGCAGAGATCTACCCCCATCACGCGCATTAACTGCAGAGACGTGCCTCGAGTTCTGTACGGAGAGCAGCTTTTGACGTGGCGGTTCGTTTCTTCTCTTCCTGAGCGTAAAAGCTCATGCTTCTCTGTGTAAAGTAGGCAGCGTATTTCCTTGAATGCGTAAAAGCAATTTGTATCAAGGAAATATTACTAAACGATGGTCTGGGGTTCTGTGTAGAATCATTATTACAGCCGTCCTCTCGATCGTCGTGCGGTACTTTCTGTCAGGAGTCAGGTTCATTGTACTGTCTGACAGGTTCATTCAAAGAATTCAAAGCGTTCCTCGTACAACTCATTCGAGGGATACGAAACATTCCTCATATAACTTCCCGCTGCATTGAAAGCAGATAGGTTCTACGCCAAAGTGGCGATGTAGCAACCTTTTTACGCCGAAGCAGTCAGGAAATATTGTATTACGCGGGTTGTTCTGGAGCTATATTTTACGCTGAATAACGTTGAAGCTCTGTTGTTTCACCAATGGCTCTGAAGTCATATCTTACGCCACCCAGTGCTGGAGATTTGTTTACGCGGCTTACTGCATATTTGAGGGTTTTACGCGTATAATTCCTCAGCGTATTTTTCATGCTTCTACAATGATAACCCGAACGGAGATCGATTTCCGAGAACACTGTTGCAGCTTATAACTGATCAAAAAGATCGTCTATCCTGGGGAGGGGATATATATTCCGAACAGTTGCTTTGTTTAATTCTCGATAGTCGATGCATAGTCGCATCGAACGATCCTTCTTCTTAACGAATAGTACCGGTGCACCCCATGGAGACATACTAGGCCTGATATACCCACGATCAAGCAGTTCCTGCAGCTGAATTTTGAACTCTTTTAGTTCTGCCGGTGTCATTCGATACGGAGGTTTGGAAATGGGTTGGATTTCTGGAAATATGTCGATAGTGAACTCTGTCTCTCGATCGGGCGGCATACTGGGCGACTCGTCTGGGAACACGTCGGGAAAATCTGCCACAACGGGAATAGACTCAATGTTTGCGCAATCTTGCCGAGTGTCTCGAACGGAAGCCTGGTACCCTACGCAGCCAGAGTGAATCATCCGTCGAGCAGACATCGCTGATATCACCATGCAGGCATACGACGCTTTCGACTGTGGACTGCACGAATAGCAAAATTTGGTCTCGCCAGGAAGACGAAACACGACTTTTTTCTCCGCACAATCGATAGTAGCTGAGCAAGCGCCAAGCCAATCCATTCCCAGAATGATGTAGTAGTCCCCTATGTCTAGAACTATTGCATCAACTGATAATTTCCTTCCTCCGATGCAAATGAAGCCATCACGACAAACTGAATCTGCAGGCAAGCTCGTGCCTGATGGTGTACTGACGCTAAGCCTTAGGCCTAACGGGGTTTGAATGAATTTGTGTTCCCTAGCAAAGTTTGTTGACACAAAACTATGTGTGGCACTAGAATCAAACAATACTCGAGCAGGTACATCATTAAAGAGTAATATACCTGACACCATCGTGTTTGATGCGAGTGCCTCATCCTGAGTCAGAGCATAGACTCGGCCTTGAGCGTTCTGCTGTGTCGTCTGATTTGATCGAAGTACTTGCCCCTGGTCCTGAGGCGCACAGTTTTGTTATTACTGCTGGTTAGGTCCACCTGCCCGACAGTTCGCTGCCATATGCCCCTGACGACCGCACTTAAAGCACGATCCGTTGAATACTCGACAGTTCCGAGCGATGTGTCCAGCACGATTACATCGGTGACAAATGAGCTCGCCACCTTTACCCTAACTTGCACCCTTGTTACCGCCGTTATTGGAGCGCTTAGGCGTATTGTTACCCCCTGTGTTGCTAGGACGCTTGTGATTGAGATTTTGCACAGCGTCGGTGCAAACTGGTGGGTACTGCGGTTCAAGGGAGAGGGGTGGTTTAGGGACTCACGCATGGTGCGGTATTGAGAAACGACGACGTGGGCACGAATGGAAGGTCGCAGTCCTATCTCAAATCTTCGTGCACGTGTCTCTGCATCACAAATATGAGACTTCGCAAACTTTGCAAGTCTGTTGAATTCTGAAGCGTACTGCCGCACGAACATGTCTCTCTGCTGCAGATGGGTAAACTCGTCTTCCTTCTCACGGCGGACGGCTGGTGGAAGATACTCTTCGAAGGCCTTACGGAACACTGACCAGGAGATAATTGTTGTGCCACCTTCACTCAATAAGGCTTGTTTGTGCACGTCCCACCAATTATGGGCGTTTAAACGGAGCTGAAGTTGGGCGCAAACGACTCTTCTGGTTTCATCCATACGGAGCACTTCGAAGTGGTCTTCTAACTCGACCAGCCAATCCAACGCCACGGAAGGGTCTTCGGTCCCCTTAAAGGTAGTATGGCACATTTTCTTAAATTCTGATATCTGTAGGATGGACCCCTTATCATCTGAAAGTGGAGGTTCCGGAGAGCCCTGAGGTCCCAAAATGTCAGCTACAACTGGCACTGCCACGGCGGCCGTGGATGCAGAATAATTGCTGGCGACTAGCGTCGTCACAATCGTTTGCAAGGTATCTATTTGCTTCTGCTGCATTTCGGCCTGAGTCCGTTGCGCCAGAAATTGTACTTCTATTCGAGACTCAAATTGACTCTGTCGTAGTTCGGCTTGTCTCTGTTGTGTTTCCATCAGACGCATCATTCGTTCGAAAGGATCAACATAGGGCACGGCAGCCGGACTTCCTGAGCTGCCTGACGTACCGGAACTACTACCTTGCACTTGCGCCACCACCTGCGCTTGTGCACCCGGCTCAGAGGCCGTTCCTTCAAAGAAAAGTAACTTGTATCAGTATCAAAGTATATTATGGACTCACTATATGGAACGCATCTCATTTTGCACCAATTGACTTCAAGAGTTAACTCGGACGGGACATGGTCATCTTAGGAAAACTTTTCGACTAAAGATCAAAGGATCTGAAGCTATGCTCTAATACCAATATGTCACGCCCCGATTTTGCCCAATCGATAATCGTCCCCTGGGCGTGATGCCGTGCACGCGTAGGGCGCGCGTGCACAAGGCCTAGGCATAATGAAAATCTTTAGAACATATACAACAGAGTACGCAATTAAGATAACACACATTGAGGCATAGAAAAGTTTTTTTTTTATTGATAATGAATATCTATTTACAGACTCTTGACCCAAAACGATAAGGATGCCACACAGGCTTACAACTTGGATACAAAATGAGATAGTCGTTCCATATATTACATCCTTTACTAGAATTCAAAACATAAAACACCTTGGGTGCGAGTCAGCACCATCGCCCTGTGGCTTCCAAAAGTGAGAGCGAGCTCCTTTCTGCTTATGTACTGGAGCTACCAAAAGTCGCGTTACAAATGCGTCTTGATTCAGGAAGGGGGTTGGAGAAAGCTTCAGCTCCTCGCCGCGTCGCCTTGGCTCGGGGAATCTGCTGCAACGAGGGTCAGTACTTCAAAGAGTACCGGTGAGGGTGAGCTAACCCAACTTAACCAAAATCTACAACGAGTTCATATGAGCATGCAATATTTATTATCATGTGATCTATCTACCTTGGCTTAGTTTAATTCTTCGCATAAGATAGAGTAAAATAACATAACCAAATGTTCCACCGCTCGGTGACTTTACCTGCACCGTCTGAGCCACCTGTACAAAACTTACCATGACCTTCCCTGTCACGAAGACATAGTTAGTCTGCACAGTTTAAATATACATAACAATTACTTGGTTGGACTTGGGATGGGTCGGCTGCCATTCCGCCTCGGGTAGCTAGCCCTTAGCGGACGCACGAACCCATCCAATGCTAGGACTACACTAGCAAATTGTTCTACCCGGGGTGAAGTGGTCCCAGTGCCCCTGCGACCGTTCATAGAACGATATCCATTGTATACAAGTTGTCCAAGACCATTATTCCAAAACCAACTAAGTTATCATATGAAACACATTTTCAAGCAATACAAGCAAGTGAACATAGTGCGTTTTCCATAGTCTAGGCTACTTTGTGTAAAGATCGCATTTTTTTCCTATTTTGCACCATACCATGAACAGTTATAGATAAATGAATCTAACTACAACTGACACAAAAATGGTTATGTATATGATGGGCATGTACGCTACAGTATGATCGTTCAGAACAATTCCATATGACAAGCATTATTAGTGTGTCAAGTCTACTTCTTTTCTATTTGACTCAATCTTAATTATTTTAGTATCGTTTGATCGGGATGAACAATGAATCAATTTATTTAGAATGCAGTCTTGGAAGAAGGGAGCTAATCAAAATAAAGCCACTCACAAGTTGGTGAAGTAGGAGAGAAAAGGAAGAGCTTTAAGACTCCACACGAGCGTCGTCTACCCGATCACCTGCACGCACCAACAGACGATCAATATCCCCTGCTTCGGTCTCCAAGGTTCGATACGAAATGCAAAATCCTAAGAACGAAAGCAATGAAATCCATTAAAACCGTTCAAGAAAACGCAAGTCATAAAACCAACAAGAAAGTAACCAAGCGGCATCGAAAACGGGCAAGAAAACCAACGCAACGGAAAGGCCCCTCTCGACTCTGCCGCCGAGTCTTTCCTTGAGGCACGATCCATTGAATATGAGACCTGATTCCAAAGAAACCAATCCATAACGAGGAAAGGATCTTGATTCAATCTGTCCCGATTGGACGGTCTTAAGTATTTCTTGGCCGCGCTCCCCGAATAGGGGGAACGGGGCATTATAAATCCTGTATCCTATACAGAATTACCATGAATATATCAGAAAAGATTCTGTCATATGAATAGTATCAAGTATCCTATGGTATGACATACTTGATATAGCAAGCACGATTATGTATAGGGTCGCGATGTCAATCTCTAAGTGACGTTACACAACTCCGCGTACGGCGTTGACATCCGAATCTTATTCGGACGCTAAGCAACATCACACGGTCCTAGGTTGAACAGATATATCATATAAATAGATCAAGGGGATAATATAAAGCAAGTACTGCAAGTATGACAAGGTACACTTGCCTGGTGTTTGGTTTCCTCCAATTGCTCCGGTAACAACAGGATCTTCAGGTACTCCTCTGATTACTGAAATAATTATTACCATCATGCTCAGAAGATATGAAATAGCTAGGATCGCCTACCCATAAGTCCAATTTGGACACAGGGGCAAAATTGACAGTTTATGGTCAAAGCGGGATCCACATGTGGCTCACTTCACACCAAAAAATGTGCCAGAGACAAAGTTCTCCAAATTCGTCAAACTTAGTGTCTATAAGTCCAGAACGACGATAAAAATCCAACGGAATGTCCAGAATTGGATTCCGATGAGCCGATCACAAAATCGTCCGTCAAGTGGAGCCATGGGGCCCACGATACGGAATTTTGTCAACGTTCTCAGAATCGAACCAAACTTGGGTCACAGGACCAGTATATCACTACGAGTCCGATGGCGGATATTTTGTTGCAAAATAACGAGCACACACGAAGTTACAACGAGTTTCAGAACAGGACCGATACTGGGCGTTGTCGACGGATACGCGTTGATTCTGGTGTGCACGCACATCCAAATCAACTTCTGTAAAATCTCACACGTCCGTATTGACGGTGTGCATCTTTCGGTGTAATTTGCACACGACCAAGTTGTCTCGTTCAGCAGAACGCATCCAGTTCCAAGAAAAATTGGGTTTGTTAAAGACCAAGTTTTTGGTCATTTTTACCAGCAAAATAGTTACAATCTACAACACAATAAAATAAACTATTTACAGGATTTAAATCTTGGTTATATTATCTAATTAACTGTTCAGGTAAATTTTAGAAATAATTAACAGGTTATACGCAAAACGGTCGTGAACTTGTGAGTTCGGGATCAATTTTTGATTTTCAGTAATAAGGGATTTTTTTTTTCTGTTTTTGCGTCACGATTTACGAGCGACACAGGACGCGATACCCCGAACTGATTGCATGGGTTTCGAGAGGGTCACGTAGCGAATATGTCGCAACAGTCTGTTCAAACAACGGCGCGACGAGGAGAGAGAAATTCTTGCCTGAATATGGGGTCGGTAACGACTATTCTTCGCGTATACACGGCGGCGCGGCGATTGCGGGGTGGCGGAGCTCGGCCTGCGGCGGTGGGTGCTGTGGAGGCTGTGGCTGCTGATCATCTCGGCGTTATCGTCGGGGAGATCGCCGGAGCTGGAGAGGCGGAGGGTGTTGGTCAGTGGTGGAGTCGGGTGGCCGGGTCAGGCTTTGGGTCAGCGGCGGAGGGATATGTGATGGCGATGGTGGATGAAGGGGGTGACAATGGGGGTCAAGGGTTTTATAGGGAGGCCGGGGTGGAGAAGGGGCACGGCCGTTGGCGGGGAGAGGAAAGGTCGGGACGGCGGTTACAGTCGGGGAAGCGACGAAGCCGACAGCTTCAGGAAGACGAGCGACCGGCGGGGGTTACGGGAATAGTTAGGGTTACTGTAGCAAAGGGGTAGTGAGTCGGGTTACGGGTTAGCGGGTCAGCGGGTCGGGTCCAGATCCGACCTGCTACGGTTTAGGTTCGATTCAGTCGGGTTGGTTCGGTTTAATTAGGGCTTCGTTTAATCCGGTTCAGGTTGGTTCAGGTGGGTTTAATCCGGGTTGTTTTGGTTTATTTAAAAACTATGTTTTTGGCCATTTAAAATAGTTTTTAGGTCCAATAAATTCCAAAAAAAATTACAGTATGTCTAATTCTTTATTTTACACTAAAATATATTATTTTTATAATATTTTAATATTTAATAAAATCATAAAATTTATTTAATACCAGAAAACATTGATTTTAATTAGTTAAAAAAATTCTAGAAAAATCCTGAAAATCTATTTTTAATTTCTGAAAAAATCTGGGTGTTTACAATCTACCCTCCTTAAAAGAATTGCATCCTCGCAATTAAGAAAACATAGCCGGTCATAAGAGATAACACGGTTGCAAGACATGTTTGAAAGCATGACACAAAAAAAGAATCATGAATAAGGAGAAATCGAGAGAAAGTGTGAGGGTTAAGCAGAATACATTGGGAAGGAATAAAAATATTTTTCTAAGCAATGTAATTCAAGAGTAAAGGAATCTGGATAGAGCAAGGAAATCTACAACTTAGAAAAACTTAGGTATCAATTACTAACAAGTTCAAAATACTAGGTTTAAGGATAAGGAAAGGAATTAGCAGGCACGTACTAAATTATCACTAGGAATAGATAACTATGATAAACTTAAATCTTACGCGCATTCGCTAATCCACGAGTCTGTGCGTCTTCTATTATTATCACAAAAGCTTGTTCACGTCCTTGTGGTGGTGTCCTCTGCTGTTTCTGGGCCTGCTGAAAGAGTGATGATCTGCTTGATTGCTTTGTTGATCTGATTTACCTCCACCCACTGGTGTCACTTCATCATCGTAGGTGATAACTGCAACTTGTGGTATTCCTGCAGAAGTCTCGTTGCTTGCTTGTAGATTCATTACTCTGTATCCAAAATAAACTATAAGAGGCGCACAGAGGAATCAAGGCAGGATGCAAGTCAAAAAATTAATTCGAATCCGATATAGAGATCAAGAACGATTCAATCAAGTGGATGAGATCCTATAACTTATCCTATCCTTTTCACAGGCTTGCTCGGTCCCTTAGTTAAAACCAAAACAATTTAGTCGTTGACCTGCATGGGCCACCAAAAAAATCATGTCATGCCCCAGTCCCAAAATACCGAGGGACTAGACACGTGGCAATGGCCAACAGCACACACCGATGGACAAATCCAATTTAATGGACCCATCAGGGTGTACTTAAGCTGTAAAATAACTATAAAGGTCTATGATACTAATCTCATCCACTGAAGATAAATACGATCAATATCAGCATAATCAAGATAAAATAATAATCAATAAGTCTCAATAAAAGTCTCGGGGAATAACCCGATAATGAGTTTGGTACAGCAGTTCAATAGACAGGAAATAAGAGTCTAACAATAGAAATAACTGAGTACAATAAACCAGATACTCAGGAAAAATCCTCGGCGACCACCTCGTCCTCTGGTTCTGGTACTGCTCCAATGTCTGCTCATGTCCCGTATACCTCGGGAAAGATCTCCTCTGCTAAACCTGGGAACATAATCCAGATTCCAGGTCCTCATGGGACATAGCAAGGTACAAGAGTAACTCAAACCAAAATAAATGCAGTACAATAATAAATAAATAAATAGGGTAAACTATGTAACCATCTATGTGATATGCAAGTGAGAGCATTAATCATACTCAGGTTGAAACTACCATAGGCTCTGTGTCGGAGAAACCTATAACAGCATTTTATCTCGAAGGGCCAGAACTTGTGCCAAAGCTCTGTTCAGAGTTTAAGGCACCTCCAAAAAACTAAATATATATATAATATAATCAGCCTTTGATATGGTAATACTCTCTCCACCCAATGTAATCACACGTCTCATATCCATGACACGCAAGATCATGACCTCTAACTGATGCAGTGAGTCATAATTATAGCTAAGCATATGTAATATCTATGTCCAGAATCATGTATCCTATACAGAATCACCATGAATATATTAGAAAAGATTCTGTCACATGAATAGTATCAAGTGTCCTATGGTATGACGTACTTGATATAGCAAGCACGATTATGTATAGGGTCACGATATCAATCTCTAGGTGACGTTACACAACTCCGCGTATGGCGTTGACACCCGAATCTTATCCGGACGCTAAGCAATGTCACACGGTCCTAGGTTGAACACATACATCATATAAATAGATCAAGGGAATAATATAAAGCAAGTACTGCAAGTATGGCAAGGTACACTTGCCTGGGTTTGGTTTTCTCTAATTGCTCCGATAACAATAGGATCTTCAGGTACTCCTCTGATTGCTGAAATAATTATTACCATCATGCTCAGAAGATATGAAATAGCTAGTATCGCCTACCCATAAGTCTAATTTGGACACAGGGACAAAATTGACAGTTTATGGTCAAAGCGGGGGGCACATGTGGCTTACTTCGCACCAAAAAATGTGCCAGAGATAAAGTTCTTCAAATTTGTCAAACTTAGTGCCTACAAGTTTAGAATGACGATACAAACCCAACGGAATGTCCATAACTGAATTCTGATGAGCCGATCACAAAATTGCCCGTCAAGTAGAGCCGTGGGGCCCACGATACAGGATTTTGTCAACGTTCTCAGAATCGAACCAAATTTGGGTTACAGGACCAGCGTATCGCTACGAGTCCGATGGCATAAGTTTCGTTATGAAACGACGAGCACACACGATGTTACAACGAGTTTTAGAACATGGATGATACGGGACGTTGACGACGGATACACGTTGATTCCGGTATGCACGCACATCCAAATCAACTTCTGTGAAATCCTACACGTCCGTATTGACGGTGCGCATCTTTCGGTATAATTTGCATACGACCAAGTTACCTCGTTTAACTGGGTGCACCCAGTTTTGGGAAAAATTAGGTTTGTTAAAGACCAAGTTTTTGGTCATTTTTACCAGCAAAATAATTATAATCTATAACACAATAAAATAAACTATTTACAGGGCTTAAATCTTGGTTATATTATCTAATTAACTGTTCAGGTAAATTTTAGAAATAATTAATAGGTTGCACGCAAAACGGTCGTGAACTTGTGAGTTCGGGATCAATTTCTGATTTTTAGTAATAAGGATTTTTTTTCTTGTTTTTGCGTCACAATTTGCGATCGACACAGGACGCGATATCCCAAACTGATTGCACGGGTTTCGAGAGGGTCACGTAGCGAACATGTCGCAACAGTCTGTTCGGACATCCGTGCGACGAGGAGAGAGAAATTCTCACCTGAACAGGGGATCGGTAACGACTATTCTTCGCGTATACGCGACGGCGCGGCGACTGCGGGTTGGCGGAGCTCGGCCAACGGCGGTGGGTGCTGTGGAGGCTGTGGCTGCTGGTCGTCTCAACGCCGTTGTCGGGGAGATCGCTAGAGTTGGAGAGGCGGAGGGTGGTGGTCAGTGGTAGAGTCAGTGGCCGGGTCAGGCTTTGGGTCAGCGATGGAGGGGTCTGTGATGGCGGTGGTGGATGAAGGGGGTAGCAGTGGGGGTCGAGGGTCTTATAGGGATGTCGGGGAGGAGAAGGGGCGCGACTGTTGGTGGAGAGAGGAAAGGTCGGGACGACAGTTGCGATCGGGGAAGCGACGAGGCTAGCGGTTTCAGGAAGACGAGCGGCCGGCGGGGGTTAGGGGAATAGTTAGGGTTACTGTAGCAAAGGGGTAGTGGGTCAGGTTGCGGGTTAGCGGGTCAGCGGGTCGGGTCCAGATCCGACCCGCTACGGTTTGGGTCCGGTTCAGTCTGGTTGATTCAGTTTTATTAGGGATTGGTTTAATCCAGTTCAGGTTGGTTCAGGTGGGTTTAATCCGGTTTGTTTTGGTTTATTTAAAAACTATATTTTTGGCCATTTAAAAATAGTTTTTAGGTCCAATAAATTCAAGAAAATTATAGTATGTCTAATTCTTTATTTTACACTCAAAAATATTATTTTTATAATATTTTTATATTTAATAAAATCACAAAATTTATTTAATACCAGAAAACATTAATTTTAATTAGTTAAAAAAATTCCAGAAAAAATCTGAAAATCTATTTTTAATTTTTAAAAAAATTCGGGTGTTTACAATCACCTCCACGACCACCGCCACCCTCACCTCCACGACCACCACCACTATTCCTAACTCCCTCTCCACGACAGCCACCACCCTCACCACCGCCAACCAACACGACCACAGCCACCAACACCATCATCATAGCCCCCTCTTCTCCACACATGACCGCCACCACCACCACCACCTTCACCAACATCCATCACCACCACCACCGCCTCCCTCTTCTAGCTGCTGCTGCTGTTAAAGCTGTTGCTACTGTTGCGTTAAGCTATTGCTGTTGCCGCAGTTACTCCGGCCTCCCTGGCCGGAGCAGGCCGCCGGAGCACCCCCTCCGATAACCTCTGACCCCGACGACCCCCACCATCCTCTGGCAAGGCACCACGAGCAAATCAAGCTCGCCACGAGCGAGACCTCCCTCCGCGACCAAGAACGGCACAAATTAAAGCAGAATTTCAGTATCAACGAGCCAACTTTACGACACGATTACACCCTCCTCGCTCATCTGATCCTCGAATTGCCACCTCTGGTTAACACTCCACTTGACCTTCTTCCAGCGCCTTTAATTACTTTATTTTAGTTTGATCTAGGTTGGTAGTTAATTGAGCTCCAACAACCAAGAATAACAGTTTTCAAAACATTAAAATTCTCTGGTACGGAGTTAGTTCCGTCAAACCGGGCAACCACGTCGCATACCGATTTCACCGAAAGGCACATACGATATTTTTCGACATGTGGGCTTTCGCGGAACTCGATTCGGACGTGTGTGTGCGCCGGAATCAACCCGTATCCATCGAAAGTTCCCCCGTATCGGTGTTTTGCAAATTATCCAATTACTTTGTGCACGCTTGTCGTATCATGATAAAACTGGCACTATTGGACTCACGGCGTTCGACTTGTCCTGTGACCCAAGTTCCGCCTGATTCTGAGACAGTAACCGCATCACTGTTTCGTGGTCCCCACCGAAATCCAAATCTGGATATACCGTTGAGGTTGTATCGTTGTTTAGAATTTGTTTGACCTATAATATGATATTTTTAGGGACCTTTGCTCCGGGCATATTTTTTTGTACAAGGTAGGCCCACTTGTGGACCCCGTGTTGACCAGAAACTGTATTTTTGCCCCTGTGTCCAAATTGGACGTCTGAATATACTTTTCTGAGTGTCTCACTTATTCTGGGACTGTTGGTGATATTTGTGACCGCATTCGGGGATATCTGCTCCAGTTTCCATCTTGTGCTGCTACTTTCCTGGCGAGTTCGTGTTCGAATCTTCGTTTGGCTTCCAAATAAGTATACATTGCCTTGTTGTACTGTTTAAATTAAGTTAATATTATATATTTTGCCCTAAATATTATATAACTGTGCGCGTCCGAGAATGACTCGGGTGCAATCGACGAAGGCGTCGACATTAGGACTTGTGTTTGACCTAGGGCCTAGTGGACGTACCCTAAGTGACGGAGTTATCATTTTAACTCTGAGGCCTTGACACATATCATTCCATGTCACAAAGTAAGTTTATGATAGGACACGGGCTTACACACTTGACTGGCCATCGGTGTGAGTAGCACGTATGATGGTATTTAGCATAGTTATATGGTTCTTAGTGACTTGCATATAGTTACGAGATGCCCACGTGGCACTTGAGACTTGTACATTGGCATTGGGCGGGGAGGATGACTAGTAGGCGTATGGGACACCCACCTCCTTTATACAGATACCGCGATCTTCGGAGCATTACGGACGTATATATTTATACATATACTGCGTTCTTTGAAGCGTTGGACGTTACATGTGCAGATACCATGCTCTTCGGGGCATTGGACGTCGTGTAGATACCACACTTTTCAGAATGTTGGACGTATTTACTTATGCAGATATCACGTTCTTCGGAGTGTTGGACGTTATTATATATGCAGATTGCCCCAATGTGGGGGACATATATGGCATATACTAGCCAGTCACGACGGTTGGTGAATTACGTCAGCATATGTCTAGCCTACACTTCTCATACGCACTAAGTTGTCCTCAAATTGTATTCACTTAGGAGGATAGTTCACCCTGATTTACTTTACTCAGTATTTACATTATAGCATGTACTTTTTGTATCTTGTTACGTTCCTCTGAGGACCTGGTTCCCTTTCAGGTTATTTGTGCAGTTTTGGTGAGGCTTGATCTAGTGGTGTGTTGGACATCTTTGCAGGTATAATTATATCTTTCCTCTATTACAGTTATATACTATTTTTCATTGTGACTCTGCTATTGTAGCCTAGGGTTTATAGGCCAATATTATTCTCTTGGTCTATTCGAACGGCTGTATTATTGGGCTGCAGACTAATGATACGTACCGTTCCCTCTTGTAATTTATTTACCATGGATTAAGATTTAGTTTAGTTGTTGTTGTTAGGATTATATTTTATTTTTAGCTTGATCACTTGACCGTGGACAACGTAAGTGAACTTCATCGGATCCATTAAATTAGAAAGCCCTTCGGAGTCGTACCAGCTGGCCATTGCCACGTGTCTGGTCCCGCATATTTTGGGACTGGAATTAGATTGTATTTGTTATATTTTATTGTAGGGTATTTAGAATGATTGGATAGATATTTATTACATAATTTCTATATATCTTATTACTATGTATTGAGTAGAGACTCATGTTGTATTTTATTGTATATATTTCTCCTATAAATTGTTCGAGTTGAGCTTCTAGACTATGTATGGCTGACTAACTAGATTGGACTTGTTACTGCTAAGACTGATTATAAGAAGTTAGGTTGCATGATTCCATTGTGGATATTATAGGATGGTGACGTTATACCTAGGAAAGAATATTGAGATATTAACCATCTTAGTTGCAGAAAAAGGAATTTAGATACTACATAAGTGGCCTTGAGAATTTTGTGCTTATAAAATTTTAGTGCCTAACCCCTGCAGTCCTTTGAGAGTAAAAGAATGACGTTATTTTCTTTATAGATATTAGAAGTTTCAAACTTAGATTGTGTCGCAACATCCTTGAGTAACCTAGGCTTATATGTGATAATTTTCTGGATAATGATTAGCATGATAACAATGATGAGACAGTTCATGATAGTGAGAAGATATTTAGAGGACCAAATGCCTTAGATGATTAGACTGTACGTATGTGGCAGTTTAAGGTAAATAGAGTAGAGTGGAACTAAGTACCAAGTTGTGTTTATATATTTAGAGATACGTGGAGTTATTGTTGGGGAGATGGATTTTGAATTTTGAGAACAAAATTTTCAAAGGTGGATAGATTGTAAACCCCCTGACCAAAATATAGGATTATGAATTTAATTAGTATTATTCGGGATTAATTATTGGGATTATAATTCACTACTGTGATTTTTATTCAATTGTTGTACTTTACCGTTGTTTAAATATATAGAGTACTACACTAGTTTCTGCCGTCCAACAAATATCACATCATTGACCTAGACATACCAATCTTCAATTCTGATCTTTGTGTCACTCATATATGCACTCTCTTGTGCCTCATTTTAATTTTACAATATTCGTGCACATTTTCTAATAATAAATCTAACTTTTGCATCTTTGCCCGTCCCAATCGAAAATGGAGAAAAAACCTCGATCCTTTTCTCACAACTAAATTTATAGTAATAATCTATTCCGAGTCTACTGTAAACCCCATCAATTTATTCTGTAGATAGCTAGAGTGGTTTTGGAAAACTTTTGATGGCAGATGTTGAGGTTTAGAGTAGAGAAAATTTATCTGGAATTTAAATCCGATTAATTAAGCGCGCCCTATCTTTGTCTAGTTATTCGGAGCCCAATATCAGCCCATAAATTCGGTACAATTATTGTACTTCTGACTGGACCCGCCAAATTAGGTACTGGACTTTTCTGTCACTAAAAATCAGATTCCGTTGTGCTCTAAATTAATTGCTCAATTTCTCGAATCCGAAATCCATATTTAATTCCGTGTCGGACTCTTGTGTCGTTACCCTAAATTTTGGGATACCAACTTAACCCGTTGAGCCGGACCAACAAAAGGGTCCAAGACTGACTCCAAGCCCCCACCATTTTTGGCCTTTGCGTCATTTCTAGATTTTGACCCCACGGGCCCCAATTAAATTAAATTCGCGGGACGCCTTATTTCTATTTAAATCGGGATTACCAACTTTGTAAATCCTATTTTAATCCTAAATTAATCCCAATGCTCTTCTAATTAGACCCGCGCCTAACGCGCAATACCCTCCCACCATGGAAATTTTTTTATTATATTTTTCTCCGTAATTTTTGTGTCATTTCATGTGTCCATACAATTTTTCGAATTTACGGGGCTAAGTCGCAATTATTAAATTTTGTGGCAACATCCTATTGGTCATGAACTAGTGAGAGGGTCCCAATATAGGGTCCCATTCTCACCCACCTATTCCTCACATGAAGAAACCCCTCTCCTTTTCATGTTAAATCTCATCCACCCATTTTGAATGGATGGATCCCAACCCTCCAATCCCCACACACTATCCTATAAAACCATCACATCACCCTCACAAACTCCAACCAGCCCTAATCCTTAGGAAAGACTCCCCCTCTTTCTCTCTCCTCCTTCATTTATTCACCATGCAAACTTCTCCCTCCTCCAATCTTTCTTCATGAAGAAACTCCTCTTCCTCCATCCTTTCCCCTCCCACTTGAAGCTCCACCACTCCGGCCATCCTCCCCCCGACCTCCGGCCAACCTCCCGGACCGCCACTCCAGACCGGAGCAGTCGGCCAGCCGCCCACGACAGCCGCCCCTCCGGCGGAGCAGCCGACCAGCCGCCCACAGCAGCCGCCCCTCCGGCGGAGCAGCAGGCCAGCCGCCTCACGGCAGCCCCCCCGGCCATCGTTCATCCTTCCTTCCTTCTCCTTCTCCACCTTTCCTGTAACGCCCCGCTCCGCGCCGACGTTATATATCAAGGTGAGTGAGCAGAACTTCGTTCTCTGATTCTTGCACGCCTTAATAATAACCTGAGTTTTTGCTTGCAATATTTTCTTAAGAGAATGATAGAACCTGCCTTGCATGTTAATGAACGAACTCACCTAGCTTGTCTTTGAATCAATGCCTTCTTAACGAGAATCCTGAATCGCCTGCTTAGAGTGCATGAACATGTTCACTATCGTCTATGCTTCGAGAGAACCATACTGTGTCTGAACGTGTTCAAGTGATAAGTCGGATTGCCCCGCAACAATGAGTGTATTCTGATGGTTCGTCTCGTCTGCATACTAGAGTTTATTTGATAGTGTTCCATGCATTCGCACGCGATCGGACAATGGCTTTTGGTGGAGAGCTGAACTGCATGCGTCATAGCCACCATGGGTCACAGCTGCCATTAGCATCAGAGAATGAGTCATTGGTATGCTGTTCCACCAGCTGCCGATCCTGAGATACTCGGGGACCGTCCTGCATATAGCTAAGTCATTGTATTGGCTTGGATAGTGACTGCCACTAAGATTATGCATTGTGTGTCTAGCTTTGCATCTGACCCTGGAGTCGCACGAGACACGCTGCGCACACCCTGAAACATGAACGGTTTGCTTGCTTGCATATTCAATATGAAACTCTGTTTCCAAACATGTTTCCAAATAATGTAATATGACTCTGCTAGCAAACTGCATGAAACGAACCTAGGTAAAACTAAAAAGATCACTAGTAATGTAATGTTTTATAACATGATTACTTGGTGCCTGTTTGAGTGAATGCTTGTTTCTATTCAGTTGATTTATCTCACCAGTACTTGTATAAAGTGCTGACCTACCAACAGTTTACTTGTTCGCAGGTACTGGATCGTCCGAGGGAGCGATAGGCGTGCCACAGTCCCCAAGACCCAGAATTCTGGTTTCGATTGATGCCCCGAGAATGCTATCGTATAAGGGGGCATAATGTATGGAACGAACGTGTGCCTTTGCTAAAGGAAACCCAAGTTGCCTCGATTATCCCGAACGCTCAGTTGGCTAAATGCATTGCATTGCAACAAGTCCCTTTCCGTTGCTTACTCGATTGATGCGATGATAGCCAACTATCAACTTAAACGATTGGCCTTGCACGGGCGCAACCCCAGGCCCGTGCGGCATCACGTCCCCCGAAAGCTCGAACGGGCCATTCGTATAGCTCCCTTCCTCCCTCGCACCCGCGGGACGGGCGCGGTGATTCGCGTCCGGCGCTCCGAGGCACGGTGATTCGTGTCCGGTTCGTTAATTCCCGGCCGCACGGGGCGGGGCAGGGCGGAGCGGCGGCCCGGGCGGGTCCGGGGCGTGACAGAATGGTATCAGAGCGGAATCGATTCTCTGGCCCAAACCGTTGCTATAACTCTGAGATATTATCAATATGGTTTTGCAAAGAGCGTTCCATACAATAAGTCCATAAATATTCTCAAAGTGCAAAATATTTCCTGAACTTGAATTGCTTGATTGTTTCGATTGAGTACGGCGAGGGACGGCACTATCGCTACTCGGGATATCGAGAAGTTTATCCTTGAAGTTTCGAGGACGAAATTTTTTGTTGGTTGGTAAGTATGTAACGCCCCGCTCCGCGCCGGCGTTATATATCAAGGTGAGTGGGCAGAACTTCGTTCTCTGATTCTTGCACGCCTTAATAATAACCTGAGTTTTTGCTTGCAATGTTTTCTTAAGAGAATGATAGAACCTGCCTTGCATGTTAATGAACGAACTCACCTAGCTTGTCTTTGAATCAATGCCTGCTTAACGAGAATCCTGAATCGCCTGCTTAGAGTGCATGAACATGTTCACTATCGTCTATGCTTCGAGAGAACCATACTGTGCCAGAACGTGTTCAAGTGATAAGTCGGATTGCCCCGCAACAATGAGTGTATTCTGATGGTTCGTCTCGTCTGCATACTAGAGTTTATTTGATAGTGTTCCATGCATTCGCACGCGGTCGAACAATGGCTTTTGGTGGAGAGCTGAACTGCATGCGTCATAGCCACCATGGGTCACAGCTGCCATTAGCATCAGAGAATGAGTCATTGGTATGCTGTTCCACCAGCTGCCGATCCTGAGATACTCGGGGACCGCCCTGTATATAGCTAAGTCATTATATTGGCTTGGATAGTGACTGCCCCTAAGATTGTGCATTGTGTGTCTAGCTTTGCATCTGACCCTGGAGTCGCACGAGACACGCTGCACACACCCTGAAACATGAACGGTTTGCTTGCTTGCATATTCAATATGAAACTCTGTTTCCAAACATGTTTCCAAATAATGTAATATGACTCTGCTAGCAAACTGCATGAAACGAACCTAGGTAAAACTAAAAAGATCACTAGTAATGTAATGTTTTATAACATGATTACTTGGTGCCTGTTTGAGTGAATGCTTGTTTCTATTCAGTTGATTTATCTCACCAGTACTTGTATAAAGTGCTGACCCACCAACAGTTTACTTGTTCGCAGGTACTGGATCGTCCGAGGGAGCGATAGGCGTGCCACAGTCCCCAAGACCCAGAATTCTGGTTTCGATTGATGCCCCGAGAATGCTATCGTATAAGGGGGCATAATGTATGGAATGAATGTGTGCCTTTGCTAAAGGAAATCCAAGTTGCCTCGATTATCCCGAACGCTCAGTTGGCTAAATGCATTGCATTGCAACAAATCCCTTTCCGCTGCTTACTCGATTGATGCGATGATAGCCAACTATCAACTTAAACGATTGGCCTTGCACGGGCGCAACCCCAGGCCCGTGCGGCATCACGTCCCCCGAAAGCTCGAACGGGCCATTCGTATAGCTCCCTTCCTCCCTCGCACCCGTGGGACGGGCGCGGTGATTCGCGTCCGGCGCTCCGAGGCACGGTGATTCGTGTCCGGTTCGTTAATTCCCGGCCGCACGGGGCGGGGCAGGGCGGAGCGGCGGCCCGGGCGGGTCCGGGGCGTGACATTTCCAACCTCCTCCGGCCATCACCCCTCCGGCCGATCAACTCTACGTTAGGGTATACAATCTTCTCCCTCTTTGGTTAAATTTCAGAATTTATATTAACATGTTATTTGTATGTTTTATATATGGAAGTGTGGAATGATATCTAGGGTTGTGTTGCAATGTAGATGATATACATGATTAGTGTGGGTTTATATTGAGCTATGTGTTTAAGGTTTACATTGGTTGAGATAAAATGAGAATTTATGTGAATGTGGAATTTAAATGACTTGAGGATAGGTTTAATGAGGTTGACATGGTTAAATATTTATGTAGTATAGTGAGCATGTATCTTGTATTATAAAGTTGGTTTTTGGATGTTGAAATTAGTGGAAATGAGGGTAAATACAACTTGTGAGAAAATAAATACGATATTGGGCATGTGACGATGATTGAATAGGGTGATCAAAGACTTGGGGATTCAACTTGTAGTATGTCGGAGAAATGTATTTGTGTTAAGGTGCATTGTGGATTAGGAATGTTTCCTACATGAAATATAACAATTTAATCAAGTTATGGATTCAAAGAAAAGTGAGTGTTTGACCTTTAAATAAATAATCGGGGTCTATGGTACATGATGGAAATTATAGATTTAATTATGGAAAATTAAATTAAGGAGAGTGTACAGATGACTAGTTGATTGCTGTATTGTACCGATAGTCAACTGTGGTCCACCCCCTAGTGTCTTGTCCCTGTGAGTCGTAGCAGAGACTGAGTTTGAGTGTAGTTGTGTGTCGCATCCCTGTCTGTCGTGGAACAGATTATTGATTACTAGTTTGTATCTATCTCTAGGTACTAAGGGACCTGAGGACTTGGACGTGGTACCGGGACTTCGTCACCAGCAGCCGCACGCAGGCAAGTGTACCTTGCCATCCTGTATTTCAGTTTACAGATATTTGTTGTTTCGTATGTACATCGTGCACGTAGTTATGTTGACGTTCGGTACTTCGCGTCCGGTTCACAACCGGGTGAAGACGTATGTCGTAGCATCCTAGGAAGATTGTTGGATGATTCGTAGTATCTCGATATGCGTACCTGAGTTTATCGACACCCCAGGACACACTCATACACTGTGATCGTGCCAGATTCCTGTATCCTGATACTGACATCATGACCAGAGGGCAGACGATGACCTTTTGACATTTTGGAACGAGTTGGCGAAGTGGCTTACCGTCTTGAATTACCTCCAACATTAGAGGGAGTACATGACGTATTTCACTTATCGCAGCTGAGGAGATATGTCGCAGACCCTAGCCACGTGCTTGATCATTCAGAGATTACAGTCGGGCCCGCCTGCCTTACGTAGAGCAGCCTGTTGAGATCCTCGATCGCAGCGAGAAGACTTTGGGAGGGCAGACGATTCGACTGGTCAGAGTGGCATGGAAGCACCATTCGCCAGGCAAGTCTACTTGGGAGCACGAGGATTCTATTCGGCAGCGATTCCCGTACTTATTTGAGGAGCAAGGTACGAATTTATGTATGGCATTTAATTACTAGTTGTTTTAAAATTCTGTTAGATAATATCGTGCTTTACTTTTAATTTCGGGGACAAAATTTTTCTAAGTTGGGAAGAATGTAAACCCCCTCGATTTATTCTGTAGATAGCTAGAGTGGTTTTGGAAAAATTTTGATGGCAGATGTTGAGGTTTAAAGTAGAGGAAATTTATCTGGAATTTAAATCCGATTAATTAACACCCTTGGCGCGTCCTATCTTTGTCTAGTTATTCGGAGCCCAATATCAGCCCATAAATTTGGTACAATTATTGTACTTCTGAATGGACCCACCAAATTAGGCACTGGACTTTTTCGTCACTAAAAATCAGATTCCGTTGTGTTCTAAATTAATTGCACAATTTTTCGAATCCGAAATCCATATTTAATTTCGTGTCAGACTCTTGTGTCGTTACCCTAAATTTTAGGATACCAACTTAACCCGTTGAGCCAGACCAACAAAAGGGTCCAAGACTGACTCCAAACTCCCACCATTTTTGGCCTTTGCGTTATTTCCAGATTTTGACCCCACGAGCCCCAATTAAATTAAATTCGCGGGACGCCTTATTTCTATTTAAATCGGGATTACCAACTTTGTAAATCCTATTTTAATCCTAAATTAATCCCAATGCTCTTCTAATTAGACCCGCGCCTAACGCGCAACACCCTCCCACCATGGAAATTTTTTTATTATATTTTTCTCCGTAATTTTTGTGTCATTTCATGTGTCCATACAATTTCCCGAATTTACGGGGATAAGTCGCAATTATTAAATTGTGTGGCAACATCCTATTGGTCATGAACTAGTGAGAGGGTCCCAATATAGGGTCCCATTCTCACCCACCTATTCCTCACATGAAGAAACTCCTCTCCTCTTCATGTTAAATCTCATCCACCCATTTTGAATGGATGGATCCCAACCCTCCAATCCCCACACACTATCCTATAAAACCATCACATCACCCTCACAAACTCCAACCGGCCCTAATCCTAAGGAAAGACTCCCCCTCTTTCTCTCTCCTCCTTCATTTATTCACCATGCAAACTTCTTCCTCCTCCAGTCTTTCTTCATGAAGAAACTCCTCTTCCTCCATCCTTCCTCCTCCCACTTGAAGCTCCACCACTCCGATCATCCTCCCCCCGACCTCCGGCCAACCTCCCCGACCGCCACTCCAGACCGGAGCAGTCGGCCAGCCGCCCACGGCAGCCGCCCCTCCGGCGGAGCAGCCGACCAGCCGCCTCACGGCAGCCCCCCCCCCCGGCCAGCGTTCATCCTTCCTTCCTTCTCCTTCTCCACATTTCCAACCTCCTCCGGCCATCACCCCCTCCGGCCGACGAACTTTACGTTAGGGTATACAATCTTCTCCCCCTTTGGTTAAATTTCAGAATTTATATTAACATGTTATTTGTATGTTTTATATATGGAAGTATGGAATGATATCTAGGGTTGTGTTGCAATGTGGATGATATACATGATTAGTGTGGGTTTATATTGAGCTATGTGTTTAAGGTTTACATTGGTTGAGATAAAATGAGAATTTATGTGAATGTGGAATTTAAATGACTTGAGGATGGGTTTAATGAGGTTGACATGGTTAAATATTTATGTAGTATAGTGAGCATGTATCTTGTATTATAAAGTTGGTTTTTGGATGTTGAAATTAGTGGAAATGAGGGTGAATACAACTTGTGAGAAAATAAATACGATATTGGGCATGTGACGAAGATTGAATAGGGTGATCAAAGACTTGGGGATTCAACTTGTAGTATGTCGGAGAAATGTATTTGTGTTAAGGTGCATTGTGGATTAGGAATGTTTCCTACATGAAATATAACAATTTAATCAAGTTATGGATTCGAGGAAAAGTGAGTGTTTGACCTTTAAATAAATAATCGGGGTCTATGGTACATGATGGAAATTGTAGATTTAATTATGGAGAATTAAATTAAGGAGAGTGTACAGATGACTAGTTGATTGCTGTATCGTACCGATAGTCAACTGTGGTCCACCCCCTAGTGTCTTGTCCCTGTGAGTCGTAGCAGAGACTGAGTTTGAGTGTAGTTGTGTGTCGCATCCCTGTCTGTCGTGGAACAGATTATTGATTACTGGTTTGTATCTATCTCTAGGTACTACGGGACCTGAGGACTTGGACGTGGTACCGGGACTTCGTCACCAGCAGCCGCACGCAGGCAAGTGTACCTTACCATCCTGTATTTCAGTTTACAGATATTTGTTGTTTCGTATGTACATCGTGCACGTAGTTATGTTGACGTTCGGCACTTCGCGTCCGGTTCACAACCGGGTGAAGACGTACGTCGTAGCGTCCTAGGAAGATTGTTGGATGATTCGTAGTATCTCGATATACGTACCTGAGTTTATCGATACCCCAGGACACACTCATACACTGTGATCGTGCCAGATTCCTGTATCTTGATACTGACATCATGACCAGAGACTGGGACGACCTTAGGGTCGCGTCTGTTGAGTTACCTTCCGTGAGTCGAGACTGTTAGATAGAGGTTCAGGTTCAGCGCACCATCGTTGACCGCTTGGGTTGGAAAAGACAGTTACTAGACGTTTGGGCTACTCTGCACGCGCTTATATATGTATATGTAGTGATCCTGTTTCATAGTGTAGTGGTAACACCCGTGTGTCTCTGTGCTCGGAGCTACGGTACGCCCCGTGTGTCTCTGTGTTCGGAGCTACGGTTTTATTTTGGACAGCCCACGCGTCGAACATTGTCTTTAAACTGTGTCACACTAGTTGGTTATGATAGAGTACCCTGTCGTGCACTTGTACTTTCTGTTTACTTGGCATGTTGTATTTCTGTAACTTGTTACGTCCCTCTGAGGACCTGGTTCTCTGCCAGTTTTGCAGCATAGATGATTACGGAGCATTTAGAGTTGCTGTTGGAGTTGCATGTCTTGCGGGCATGGTACCAGGTACTCACATTATATCTTTCGACATTATAGTTATTTTACATTGATTATTCATCTACTGTTGTAGCCTAGTTTTGTAGACTCATACTTCTTCTCGAGTCTATTCGAGTTAGTGTGTTATTGGGCGGCCGACCTTAACACATTTAGCTCTTTCTTGTATACTGATGTACATTGTGGATTGAGATATAGAGGTTTACATTTATGAAAAATTCTAGATAGTGCCCTATATTTTACAGCTTATACGTATTCGAGTCAGACCAGAGTCTGGTCGAATGCGTAGCTGGCTTGTCCCGTATTCCTGGTCCTACATATTTTGGGACTGGGGCGTGACATCTACTATGTCCATGATACTTGTGTCCCACCCAATTTAAATTCTATGCACTTCCAATTAATTAAAGAACACCATTGACACTAATTTTAACTAAATTGGTGCAAAGACTACCTAAACCAAAACTAGACCCAACACCAACCCAAACCCCCACTCACACCCTCATGGTTCATACAAAATACTACACACCAATTTTCTCCACTACAACACACCAAACATGACATTTTTCCACATCCAATCCACTTTTTCCTCTTTGTGCAAGTCCTAAACTATTGGAGACTTTTGTGCAAATAGCTAGCCATGTGTCCACCTCCAATTGGTTGGAACAAATAAAAGAAACCCACTTTGGCATGCTTAACCGGTCACATGAGCATCTCCCTCCTCTTTGCATGAAACTATGCAACCTACAATCAATTTTCACCCTCCATTCAAATTATAATACATCACCTCCACCCATTACTTCATGAAACCCCCTATCCTTGGGAACCTAGCCGGCCCTAATCCCTAGGCAATACTCTCTCTCTCTCTCTCTCTCTCCTCATTTAAAACAACACCCTCTCCCTCTCTCCCTCAACATGCAACCACCATTAACCACCATCACCATCTTCACCACCCCAACTCCGACCACCACCCTCTCCTTAACCAGCTTCCCGCCACCCTTACCTCCACGACCACCGCTGCCATCACCTCCACGACCACCACCACTGCCATCACCTCCACGACCACCGCCACCCTCACCTCCACGACCACCACCGCTGCCATCACCTTCACGACCACGGCCACCCTCACCTCCACGACCACCACCACCATTCCTAACTCCCTCTCCACGACAGTCACCACCCTCACCACCGCCAACCAACACGACAACAGCCACCAACACCATCACCCGAGCCCCCTCTTCTCCATACCTGGCCGCCGCCACCACCACCACCTTCACCAGCAGCCATCACCACTACCACCGCCTCCCTCTTCTAGCTCTTGCTGTTGTTAAAGCTGCTACTACTATTGTGTTGAGCTGCTGTTGTTGCCACAGTTGCTCCGGCCTCCCTGGCAGGAGCAGGCGGCCGGAGCACCCCCTCCGATAACCTCTGACCCCGACGACCCCCACCATCCTCTGGCAAGGCACCCCGAGCAAATCAAGCTTGCCACGACCGAGACCTCCCTCCACGACCAAGAACGGCACAAATCAAAGCAGAATTTCAGTATCAATGAGCCAACTTTACGGCACGATTACACCCTCCTCACTCATATGATCCTCGAATTGCTACCTCTGGTTAACTCTCTACTTGACCTTCTTCCAGCGCCTTTAATTACTTTATTTTAGTTTGATCTAGGTTGGTAGTTAACTGAGCTCCAACAACCTAGAATAACATTTTTCAAAATATTAAAATTCTCCGATACGAAGTTGGTCCCGTCAAACCGGGCAACCACGCCGTATACCGATTTTAACGAAAGGCGCGTGCGATATTTTTCGACGTGTGGGCTTTCGCGGAATCAACCCGTATCCGTCAGAAGTCCCCCATGTATCGATATTTTATAAATTACCCAATTACTTTGTGCACGTTTGTCGTATCGTGACAAAACTGGCGCCATTGGACTCATGGCGTTCGACTTGTCTTGTGACCCAAGTTTCGCCTGATTCTGAGACAGTGATCGCATCGCTGTTTCGTGGGCCCTACGATCCATTCCAACGGTCATTTTTTTGATCGGCTTACCGGAATCCAAATCTGGATATACCGTTGAGTTCGTATCGTCGTTTAGAATTTGTTTGACCTATAATATGCTATTTTTAGGGATATTTTCTTCTGGCACATTTTTCGGTGCAAGACAGGCCCACTTGTGGACTCCGTGTTTACCAGAAACTGTATTTTTTCTCCTGTGTCCAAACTGGACATCTGAATACTTTTCTGAGTATCTCACTCATTCTGGGGCTGTTGGTGATATTTGTGACAGCATCCAGGAATATCTGCTCCAGTTTCCATCTTGCGCTGCTACTTCCCTGGCGAGTTCGTGTTCTGGCGAGTTCATGTTCGAATCTTTGCCTGGCTTCCAGGCAAGTATACCTTGCCTTGTTATACTATTTAAATTCAGTTAATGTTATATATTGTTCTCTAAATATTATATAACTGTGTGCGTCCGAGAATGACTTGGGTGCAGTCGACGAAGACGTCGACGTTAGGACTTGTGTTTGACCTAGCGTCTAGTGGACGTACCCTAAGTGACGAAGTTATAATTTTAAATCTGAGGCCTTGACACATATCATTCTACGTCATAGAGTAAGTTCATGATAGGACACGGGCTTACGCACTTGATTGTCCATCGATGCAAGTAGCACGTGTGATGGTATTTAGCGTAGTTATATGGTTCTTAGTGACTTGCATATAGTTACGAGATATCCACGTCGCACTTGCGACTTGTACATTGTGTAAAATCCCCTTCCTAGAAAATCGTATATACCCTTTATTTATTAATTATTAATTAAATTGTAGTAATTAGGTCTAAATAGGAGAAATAGATTTTTAATAATTTTTTATGTTAGGTGTTCGGGCACTTAGATGACTTATGGGACCATCAGAATTTTTTAGAATTTATTCCATGTAGGAGACCCCTTGAGCAGTTGCTAGCCTAATGTTGTGCATTATTCTAATCCATAATTTTTTTCTTATGAATATATATAATATATATGTATACACAAATATATATATGTATATATATATTTAGAAAGGAAAAGAAAAGAAAGTAAAAGAATTAAATAAGAAAGTAATAATAATGATAATAATAATAACAACAACTACTAAGAACCATTCAGAGACTTAGCAAATGCCATATTCCTCCTTAGCAAAAACTGCTGTGACCGACCCCTTTAACAAACAACTAATAACACTACTTTTCCCTTCAGCCAATTCCTTCCAGGACCCGCCCCCTTAAAATTCTTAGCAACTTAGCAAATTCTAGATCCAAACCATCCGCACTTCACCCTTCAGCGGCTAACTATCCAGACCCGACCCCCCCTTTTTTTTGGCCGCAGCATCTCAACTTCTCTCCCTCTCTTCCTATTATATATATATATATATATATATATATATATATATATATATATATATATATATATATATATATATTTATTTATTTATTTATTTATCTCTCAAAAACCCTAACCTAAATTTTCAGACCTCCTCTTCCCATCTAGAGCCGTCACCGCAGCCAGAGAGCCCCACCAAGCCATCCAACCATCCCGACGACTCCGACCTCGCGCCCTGCAGAATCCCACACGTGGCACCTTCGCTCTGGAATTATTTTCCGTCGGCTCGCTCAACCAAACTCCGTTCTGTCTTCACCGGTACGCTCACCCCTTAACCCTCTTCCATAGTTGTATTATAGCCAACCTCGGAAAACGTGTGCCCCTAGGTGAAAAACAGCGTCCAAAGTGGGCGGAGCAGACCCAATTCTGAAATCACAGAAAACTGCGGTGACCACCTATATTGCCAAGTTCGTATCTCCCACCACACAGATCCGAATTCAGTGATTCTTTTTGATACCTGTAGAATACTTGACCTAGTTTATTTTTTGTTAAATAACCCTATGCTATTAGTTGCTGTGGACATAGTTAAATTCGTCACAAAACTGCGCACACCCACTTTTTCCAGATTTCCTAGAAATTGGAAAACGGAGCGCGCCCCACCAAACGGGACCGCCCCGCCGTGTACCAAGTATACCGCATGGTGCACGCAGCGTAACCGGACACATGAAAATTTATGGGGACTGATTCGGACGCGTGTGCGCGCCGGAATCAGGTCGTATCCGCGGACACACCCCGTGTCGCAACTTTTGTAGAACTCGTGCGTATTTTATGCATGCTAGTCAGATTGCGACGAAACTTGTGCCACTGGACTCGTGGTAACGCATTGGTCCTGTGACCCAATTTTTACGCAATTCTGAGACGGTTGACCAAATCGCCAATTGGCGGGCCCCATAGTTGACTTTTTGGACAAAATTCTGTTTGGCCTATCGAAATCCACATTTGGACATACCGTTGGGTTCGTATTAACATCTAGAGTTGTTTGACCTATAGTTTTTCCCATTTAGAGACTGTTACCCTCGACACACTTTTCGATGCAAAGTGGGCCACATGTGGACCCCACTTTTGCCCAAAATTACCGTTTTGCCCCTGTGTCCAAATTGGACGAAAGGGATGTGCTTTTTAGCTATCTTGCTCATTTCAGAAATGTTGGTGATGTTTATTTCAGCATCCGGAGACGTTTGTTCGGAGTCCTTAGTTCCAGGTTCAGTGTCCTTGATATTTGGGCGCGTACACTTTACAGATTTCTTGCCAGGCAAGTATACCTTGCCATTGTACTGTATTTACATTCCATATGAGGCATGCATATTTATTTTCTGTTTATTTAGTTCATTTATTTTAACTGCTATATAAACTGCGCGTCCAAGGAAACTTGGGTGCAACGACGGTGTCGTGTACTATATTTTTATTTATGTATATGCATTGGACCTACTTTATGAGACTACCCCATTTTTATGAGGCATTTATGTTTCATTGGCCATGACACTATTCTTACACGAGTGTGAGTCACATGTAGGACACGAACTTGCGTACTCGGCTGGCCGCTGGTACGTATAGGTCGTGCGACGGATAGGGATAACCGCCAATAGAAACTTTGTATGCTAGTAGACCTGGCGGTTATTAGAGGTTTATCGTGTCATAGACATGACATGCTTAGAGCATTGGGTGGGAAGAACAACAAGTACCGCATTTGAGCTCCTTTGCACTTTTATCTATTGTGCGTCCGGATTCTCCGCCGGAGATACGGGTGGTGATGACCACTATATATTATATTATTATCAGGCGGGCCTCCGGCGTTCGAAAGTCGTCGTGCCTTTTTAGGCCCCTGGATCTCCAATAGAGAACCGTGCCAAATCCCAGTTTTTCCAGCCAGATAGCTCACTTGTGGGGAAAGGTGTTCTTAACTGCATTCACTTAGACGGTTAGACGACCCCAATGGATGTTTATTTTCAGTACTTTATTGGCATGTGCTTTTTGTATCTTGTTACGTCCCTCTGAGGACCTGGTCCCTTCCAGATATAGGTGAGCAGGAGTACCAGCAGGAGTATGGACCTGGACCTGACGCTACTTATCAGTCTGAGGCGATCTTACCTTCTGATTATATGTGATTCATTGCAGCTGTTTAGAGATTTTAGTTGCTATTCTTTTCGAGATATTTATTCTTATATTAGAGTTTATTCTCTTCTCTCTTTAGTAGTTTATTATAGTCGATTTACAGTGGATTTATTTTCACCCGACTATCACACTTTGAGATTACTATTTAAGACTGCTTCTTTGATATTCAGTTATTAATTTCCATTATTCTATTATTTGTGTTATGGATGAGATATAGAACTGCGTATGACTTGTTGTGACATATATTACCACTGTGGATTGGATATTCATGTACAGCGTACGTGTGTATATGGTTTCCATATATTGTAGTTCGTATACATACGACTGGCGTGTTACGTATTCCTAGTCCTACGTATTTTGGGACTGGGGCGTGACACATTGGCATTGGGCAGGGAGGATGACTAGTAGGAGTATGAGACACCCACCTCCTTTATACAGATACCGCATTCTTCGGAGCAATACAGACGTATATATTTATACAAATACCGTATTCTTTGGAGCGTTGTACGTTACATGTGTAGATACCACGCTCTTCGGGGTGTTGAACGTCGTACAAATACCACACTTTTCAGAACGTTGGACGTATTTACTTATACAGATAGCACGCTCTTCGGAGCGTTGGACGTTATTATATATGCAGATTGCCCCAATATGGGTCGCATATGTGGCATATACTAGCCAGTCACGACAATTGGTGAATTACGTCAGCATATGTCTAGCCTACACTTCCCATACGCACTAAGTTGTCCTCAAATTGCATTTACTTAGGAGGATAGTTCACCCTGATTTACTTTACTCAGTATTTATATTATGGCATGTACTTTTTGTATCTTGTTACGTCTCTTTGAGGACCTAGTTCTCTTTCAGGTTATTTGTGCAGTTTTGATGAGGCTTGATCTGGTGGTATGTTGGACATCCTTGCAGGTATCATTATATCTTTTCTCTATTATAGTTATGTACTATTTTCTATTGTAACTCTACTATTGTAGCCTAGTATTTATAGGCCAATATTATTCTCTTGGTCTATTCGAACGACTGTATTATTGGGCTGCAGACTAATGATACGTATCGTTCCCTCTTGTAATTTATTTACCATGGATTGAGATTTAGTTTAGTTGTTACTGTTAGGATTAGATTTTATTTTTAGCTTGATCACTTGACCGTGGATAACGTAAGTGCACTTCGTCGGGTCCATTAAATTGGAAAGCCCTACGGAGTTGTACCAGTTGGCCATTGTCACGTGTCTGGTCCCGCATATTTTGGGACTGAGGCATGACAGCACAGTAGACCTAACAGTGAACCGTCGAGTCATATGCCAAGACCACATGACCCCCTTGAACCCTATGTAATTAGTTTAGTGTAGCGTGTCCTATGTCGATCGGCATGTTCTGACACTCGTCCTAATTTTGTGTGTGCCTGTCGTTTCGCAACGAAACTTGGGCCATCGAATTCGCAGTGTTACGCTGGTCCTGTGATCCAAGTTTGGTTTGATTATGAGAACGTTGACGAAACACTGTTTCGTGGGCCCCACGGTTTTACTTGACGGACGATTTCGTGACCGGCTCATCAGAATCCAGTTTTTGACATTCAGTTGGGTTTGTTCTATCGTTCTGGACTCGTTGACACTATATTTGATGAATTTGGAGAACTTTGTCTCTGGCATATTTTCGGTGCGAAGTGGGCCATATGTGGACCCCGCTTTGACCAGAAACTGTCAATTCTGTCCCTGTGTCCAAATTTGACTTATGGCTAGTCAATCCTAGCTATTTAAAGTTTTCTAAGAGCAATGGTGATATTTATTTCAGCATCTGGAGGCGTACTTGGAGATTCCACTTATATCGAAGCAACTGAAGGAGCTCATAACCCAGGCAAGTGTACCTTGCCAACTTTGCAGAAGATCATGTGTTATTATTAGCTTGTATTCTTTCCATATACTTCTGTGATATACCTGTTCAACCTAGGACCGTGAGACATTGCTTAACGTTCGAACAAGATTCGGGTGTCGATGCCGTACGCGGAGTCATGTAACGTCACTTAGAGAGTTGATACCACGATCCTATATTTTTACGTGCTTGCTTTACCAAGTACGTCATACAATAGGACACTTGACACTTTTCATGTGACAGAATCTTTCATGAGTTATTCATGGTGATTATGTATAGGCTTACAGGATTTGTGATATGAGACTTGCATATACATAGATACCATTATGACTTGTTGTAACGTGAGATTACATTGGGTGGGGAGAGACACACGGGCTACATGCTGATTATATATATATATATATATATATACTTCATTATTGGAGGTGCTTTAGTCTTTTTATCATATCTTGGCCCATTACGAGATATTCTTGCTGCTACGGGCTCCCCGATACAGAGCTTATATTGGTCTCAGCCTGAGTACTAGTGATGCTCTCATTTGTATTTTACTTAGCTGGTTATATAGCTTGCCCTGAGGATCTATTTTTATATTTACTGTATTTTATTTAACTTGAGTATTTCTTGTACCTTGCTATGTCCCCCGAGGACCTGGATCCGAATTATGTCCCCAGGTACAATAGAGGAGGATTACCACGAGATATATGGGACATGAGCTGACGCTGGAATAGTACTGACACCTGAGGATGAGGTTATGCCAGAGAATTTTTCCTGAGTATTCGTTACATACTCAGTTATTTTTGCTTATTTTTATTTTATATCTGGACTCATGGACATATGTATTGGTGATATTCTCTTTCCTTTATTGTGTCGGGTTGTTCTCCGAGACACTATTTACCTGGACTTGTTGATGGACTATTTTCTTTATATATTATCTTGACTGATTTATCATATTGACTTGTGTTTACTTTCTGTGGATGAGATTAGAAATATACTGTGATAGATGTTGTAGACTGCATTTATATTACAGCTTAAGCGCACTCTAACGGGTCCATTAAATTGGGTTTGTCCATTGGAGTTGTGCTGCTGGCCATTGCCACGTGGCTAGTCCCTCGGTATTTTGGGAGTGGGGCGTGACATAGTTTTTGTGGTGGCCTATGCAGGTCTACGACTATATTGCTTCAGTTTTAACTAAGGAACCGAGCAAGCCTGCAATTATGATAGGATAAATTATAGGATCTCATCCACATATTGACACATTCTTGACCTCTATATCGACTTCAAAATAATTTCTTAACTTGCATCATGCCTTGATTCCTCTGTGTGCCTCTCATAGTTTACTTTGTATGCAGAGTAATGGATCCACGAGCCAACGATGAGACTCCCGTGGGTACACCACAAGGTGCTGTGGTCAGCTACGACGATGGGGTGACACCATTGGGTGTAGATCCATCCACTCAACAAAGCAATCAAGAAGATCAGCACGCCTCGAGGTTCCGGCGAGACGATATTCTACCACTGTCACAGTTTACTCTACCAATGCCCTTTTTTTTCACCAGGACAGCCTATGGACAGACAACAGTTGTTCCAAATATTCTACGCAATGATGCAAGCACAACAGCAGGTTCATCAAGAGGCCCAGCAATACCAGGCGAAGAACTTGAGGAACAGCCCAGTGACCACACTGGAGCAGGCAAACCCACCAGCTAGACGGCCATCGAAGGGATCTATCACTGATTTCTGCCAGCTGAAGCCACGTACCTTTTCAGGCAATGAGGCGCCCACTGAAGTTCATGAGTGGCTCACAAATACTCAACACCAATTAGAAGCAGCTGAGCTTCCGAAGGAGCGTTGGATGACTGCCGTCAGGATGCAGTTGACGGGAAATGCACATCACTGGTGGCTATCTAAGGAGAGACGGCTCGGACCGGACCAAGTCACTTGGGAGGAGTTCTCTAGACTTTTTCAGGAGATGTACATTCCAGCCATTGCCAGAGCGAAACTTAGGGATAAGTTCAATCGCCTCACTCAGGGCAATATGACAGTGGAAGAGTACAATACGAAGTTTATCCGTTTGAGTCACTTCGTACCTACACTAATTTCGACAGAAGAAGAGAAGGCAGAGAAATTCTTTGACGGACTAAACTTTGAGCTACAAAGACAGATTGGCTTTGTCGCACCTACTTCTTATACGGACATCCTTGCTGCAGCCCAATGAATGGAGCGCGTCACCAGGAGAGTGTCCAGCCTGAAATGACCATTCACATCAGCACCAGCCAGAGCACCACAGGGAGAAGTTGCAAAGAGATCTCACATGCACCAGCCATCCAGAGCAACTCCGCAGACACTGCCTACATGTCAATATTGTGGCAAGCAAGGTCATTATGAGAGCAAGTACAGACGTAAGTTGGGATTATGCTTATTTTGCGGATCCAGCCAACATTCAGCTAAGGATTGCCCTGAGCGTCGAGAGTGAGCACCGATGGTAATCGACAAGCTTTACCATCACCAGGAGGATATCAGCCGAGGCCACCCTCTGCACCATAGGCAGCACTCTTCTAGCAGGCCCAGCAACAGCAGAGGGCACTACCACAGGGACGTGGACATGCTTTTGCGATGACAGTGGAGGAGGCACAGACTCGAGGAGTAGCGAATATGAATAAGATTTAGTTTTATCATAGCGAGCTATAGTAGCGAATATCCCTAGTAATATTTTAGCATGTGCATGTTAGTTCCATTCCCTAGCCTATACCTAGTATTATGTTAATATGAACTTGTTGGTCTAGAGTAGTAATATGTAAGTGGTATCTAAGTTTTCAGAAGCTGTAGTTGATCTTCGTTCAAACCAGACTCCTTTACTCTTGAGTTACTTATCTCTCATTGCCTAGATTTTTTTTTTATTGCTTTCCTACGTGTTCTTCTTGAACAAAACCCTCACCCTTCCTCTCGATTTTTTCTTGTTCATGGTCCCTTATTCTTTGTGTCGTGCTTCAACAAACATGTCTTGCAACCGCGTCATCTCTTCTGCAGCAAATTTTCCGGACCGGTTATGTTTTATTTTCTTAATTACGATGACACAATTCTTTTAACGTGGGTAGATTGTAAACACCCTAATTTTTTTAGAATTAAATTTTATAATTTTAATTATTGGTATTATGAATTACTGAGTTTAAGGAAGAATTTTCTGTAATTTTTTAGTCATTTATAATATATAAAATTCATGGATTTAAAATTATGTGTACTTAATTAATTAATAATATTATGCATAAAATATATTTTTGGGTGTAAAACAATTAATAGAGAATTGTAGATTTTTTTGGAATTTATTGAGGTCCAAAACTATTTTTAGGTTGCCATATATATATATATATATATATATATATATATATATATATATATATATATATAGGGTAAACGGGATATGAGCCATAGGCTCATATTCCTATATGAGCCATGCACACGTGGACCAATAGGAATAGATTCCTACATCCCATGTGCACTAGTACACTCAATTCCTATTGGTCCACAAGTGCATTGGCTCATGTAGAAATATGAGCCTATGGCTCATATCCCTTTTTTCCATATATATATATATATATATATATATATATATATATATATATATATATATATATATATATATATATATATATATATATATATATATATATATATATATTGATTATTTATTAAACCCAAACCAAACTAAAATATATATATATATATATATATATATATATATATATATATATATATATATATATATATATATATATATATATATATATATATATATATATATATATATATATATATATATATATATATATATATATATATATATATATATATATATCCGTTAAACCCCCTTATATATACACTACCACTATCAGAGCAACCACCATCATCTCCTCTACCACCCCGACCATCGCCGACCGCCGACGACCGCCGGACTGTTGCGCTCCACCGCCGCGAACAGCCACCGAAGTCGAGACGAGCACCAGCAGTAACGAGGTACTCAACTTCTCTTCCACGTTTCTCCCTGCACAGTAGACCTAACAGTGAACCATCGAGTCCTATACGAAGACCACATGACCCCCTTGAACCATGTGAAATTAGTTTAGTGTATCGTGTCATGTGTCGATCGCAAATTACGACGCAAAACAGGAAAAACATAACTTATTTTAGGAACAGAAACTGTCCCAAGCACACGTATTTGAATCCCGTTATCTTCATAACGGCACGCGATACTAAAATTTTGCTTGAACAATAATTTAGACAATATAAATAAGTTTTAATCTCTTCAATTAGTTTATTTTAATTCGATGTATGCTATGATTTAATTGTTGTTGAAATCTGTCAAAAACTTGGTTTCCGAAACCCAAAATTTTCCAAAATGGGGTGCGTTCCGATAAACGAGGCGACTTCGTCGTATGCAAATTACACCGAAAGGCATATTTCGTCAACACGGACGTATGAAATTTTACGAAAGTTGATTTGGATGTGTTTGCACACCGAAATCAACGAGTATCCGTCGAAAAATATCGTATCGGCTTGTTCTGACACTCGTCCTAATTTTGTGTGTGCCTGTCATTTTGCTATGAAACTTACGCCATGGGATTCGCAGCGTTATGCTAGTCCTGAGACCTAAGTTTGGTTTGATTCTGAGAACGTTGACGAAATACCGTTTCGTGGGCCCCACGGTTCTACTTGACGGGCGATTTCGTGATCGGCTCATCAGAATCCAGTTTTGGATGTTCTATTGGGTTCGTAGTATCGTTCTGGACTCGTAGACACTAAGTTTGACGAATTTAGATAACTTTATCTCTGGCATATTTTTCGGTGCGAAGTGGGCCACATATGGATCTCACTTTGACCAAAAACTGTCAATTCTGTCCCTGTGTCCAAATTGGACATATGGATAGTCAATCCTAGCTATTTTAAGTTTTCTGAGAGAAATGGTGATGTTTATTTCAGCATCTAGAGGCGTAATTGGAGATTCCACTTATATTGGAGCAACTAACGGAGCTCAGAACCCAGACAAGTGTACCTTGCCAACTTTGCAGAAGACCATGTGTTATTATTTGCTTGTATTCTTTCCATATACTTCTGTGATGTACATGTTCAACCTAGGATCGTGAGATATTGCTTAACGTCCGAACAAGATTCGGGGTGTCGACGTCGTACGCGGAGTCGTATAACGTCACTTAGAGAGTTGATACCACGATCCTATATTTTTACGTGCTTGCTTTACGAAGTACGTCATACAATAGGACACTTGACACTATTCATGTGACAGAATCTTTCATGAGTTATTCATGGTGATTCTGTATAGGCTTACAGGATTCGTGACATGAGACTTGCATATACATAGATACCATTATGACTCGTTGTACTAGCTAGAGGTCATGATCTTGCGTGTTATGGACATGAGACATTGTGGAGATGAGATGTGAGATTACATTGGTGGGGAGAGACACACAGGCTACAGGCTGATTATATATATATATATATATATATATATATATATATATATATATATATATATATATATATATATATATATATATATATATATATACTTTATTATTGGAGGTGCTTTAGTCTCTGTATCAGAGCTTGGCGCATTACGTGATATTCTTGCTGCTACGGGCTCCCCGACACAGAGCTTGTAGTGGTCTCAGCCTGAGTACTAGTGATGCTCTAATTTGCATTTTACTTAGCTGGTTACATAGCTTGCCCTGAGAATCTACTTTTATATTTACTGTATTTTATTTGGCTTAAGTATTTCTTGTACCTTGCTATGTCTCCTGAGGACCTGGATCCAGATTATGTCCCCATGTACAGCAGAGGAGGATTACCCCGAGATATACGGGACATGAGCTGACGCTGGAGCAGTACTGGCACCTAAGGATGAGGTTGTGCCAGAGGATTTCTTCTGAGTATTCCGTTACATACTCAGTTATTTTTGCTTATTGTTATTTCATATCTGGACTCATGGACATATGTATTGGTGATATTATCTTTCCTTTGTTGTGTCAGGTTGTTCCCCGAGACACTATTTACGTGGACTTGTTGATGGACTATTTCCTTTATATATTATCTTGACTGATTTATCATATTGACTTGTGTTTACTTTCTGTGGATGAGATTAAAAATATAGTGTGATAGATGTTGTAGACTGCATTTATATTCAGCTTAAGTACACTCTAACGGGTCCATTAAATTGGGTTTGCCCATTGGAGTTGTGCTGTTGGCCATTGCCACGTGGCTAGTCCCTCGGTATTTTAGGTCTGGGGAATGACAGTTCAACCTTCTATTTATAGGAAGGGCCTCATGATCGGAAGGCGTTGAGTGGTTATCGACGGACGATGATGATCATCCAAAATTGAGGCGGTGGTTATGGACAAAGGAGATAAAGGATGGAGTGGATTGCTAACATGGAGGGGATGCTTCTGGGAGCTTCATGAGGTTTCGAGAAGGGTCGGGGAGCTTGGTCGAATGGATGGCTGGTTGGTCGATTCTCCGGAGAAGGGAAGAAAGAGAAGAAGAGAAGATATTTCGTCTAATGAACAAGGACTGGGTTGGCGACCTTATGAAGTCATATAGTTGTCATATGAGCTAATGGGCCGGGTGGGGTCCGAGTGGAGCGGGTTGGTCAGGGAAATGGTTTGTTGTCCTTATTTGGCTGAATGGTGAATGGTTTAGATGTTTAATATTAGAGACTGTGCTATAACTAGTGTTATATTACATATATGCTTAGTAAAGCTAATATCTTAATATTTAAGGTGACCCTTATTTACAAAAGGAAGTATTGAAAAATATTATAATTTCAAAACTCTAGCTAGTACTAAGAATTTATTGAAAAAATTATCTATTTCAATTTCCGAGAAGGAGAGTTACAATTCTTCCCCCTTCAAAAATTTTATCCTCGAAATTTACAAGGGTGCAGGAGGAATAGGTATTGAAAATGAACAACCACCATAGCAATCACAACATTAGCAACCACAAGTCGCACCACAACCTCAGGGGGGTACAAGGGCCTCAATATGTGCCACCAACCTCAAGGGGTACAAGGACCTTAACCCACGCAACTTCAGTGGGCACTATATTACGGAGAAATAATGAAACTTTATTGGATGAGATCAGAAATTTAACACTATGGCAGAGTTTATAATGGGCGTGCATACCGAAAGAATAACCTCGCTTGAAATTTTTATTAAATGCTTACATTTTGGAAAATGACTCCAATATAAATCTAACTATCACTACAAAAATACAGTTAACTTAGAAGAAGGGTTTCGTACCGATTTATAGCACAGACACACGTATAAAAAAAAATACATACAAATTAACACGAGTATTATGACACAAAAATGGTAATATGTATTGTATGTGTCTATAATTAACTTAGAAGAAGATTGACAAATTTAATATTACATATATAATTATTTTGATTTATATGTGTATCCTTAGACGTACGTAATTCTTAATACATAGGCTTGAGCGTATCCTAGAATATCGGAAATAGAATATGTGACGTTCAAAAATCCGTATCGGTATCGATTTATTCATCGACCCTAAAATCGATACGGTTATCACTAATTTAACCTATAATAAATTATTAACATTTTAGAGTATTGGTCTTTGTATCGGAATCGGTATTGGACCATTAATATGAGTATCGATTATCACTTCAGGGTACTAATATGAATAGCAATTAGTAGTTCCAACCTTACTATGCTATGGCATGCATCGGCCATATTCGGATGAGTGTCGAGGAATTATGGTTTTGGATACTTGTAAAACACGAAAAAATGGTAAAATATGTTCTTTCCAATAGTTTATTTAGTTCTTTATGAGACTTCTTCATCAAGTATCCTAACTAACTAATTCTTTTAAAAATATCCAAACTTATCTTGTATCTAATCCATATTGTTTGAATATATGGTACATGCAGAATCAATGAGTCGATACTTAGTTGACCGGTCAGGGATGTACAATCGGCGACATGAGAGTAGGATTGGTTTGACAGATAATTTTATGGCTGGCGTTGAGAAATTTCTCAAATATGCCAGTAGTCAACCTTATTTCATGGATGGGAGGCTCATCAAGTATCCTTGTGTCAAATGTCATAATATACCATTCAAAGAGGTGGATCTCGTGAGGGAGCATATCTACAAGAAGGGTTTCGTACTGAGCTACAAGGAGTGGACGGCTCAAGGAGGAGAACCTTTATTTTCGCAATATCATCATTTCTCCTTCAATACGGAGGTAGAAGAGTCCACTCTAGGAGATAACTTTGAATATCGACCGCGAAACCTGGCGAGTAAGTTGGTATTTGATGCGGCCGGTCCAAGTTTTGATCCGGAGGATCCTAATCCTGATGCGAAAGAATTCTATGATATGTTCAAGAATGTTGATACTCCGTTATACCCGGGTTGTGATTCTCGTTATGTCTTGTCGGTGGTGATGCTGCTGTTTGAACCTTGTAAAACCCCTAATTTTAAAAAATGTATTAATTATTTAATTTATTTATTTATTTATAGTATTTATTAGTTAATTAGAAGATAAAGAATTTATGGGATTTTTTATTTCTAGGTAAATATGCAATAGAGGATTTATGGAGCAACGCGTAATTTTACCTTAATTTATTTCATGTAGGAGACCTTGTGGACGGTTGATAGATTTATTGTGTGCACTAATATAAATTTCTAGAATATATATATATATATATATATATATATATATATATATATATATATATATATATATAAAGTTTATTAAAAGAAATAGAAAAGAAAAGAAAAAGAATAAGAATAAGAAATGAAAATAGAAAAGAAAGGAAAAAAAAACTTAATTACTAAACCCTTAACCCTTAAATAGAAATTCCTTAACACTCAAATCCATTAATCACTAAAAGCAGCAGCAAAACCACCCTAATCCAATATCCCCCCAGGCCCAGCCGCTCCAACCCCAGACCACCCGCGCGACTCAGAATTCCCCCCCCCCCCCCGCTCTCTATATATATATCATATGTAACATCATAAACCCTAACCCTAAACCTATTTCCTCTGATCCCACGACCTCTAACCCTAGCACCGACCACCTTACCACCGCCGCCATCGACCTCCAGCCAAGCACCGCGCCGCCGCCCGGAGACCGCACAGCCGCCCGCCGACGTCCGCGTCAACCCCGCGAGCACCGCAGAATTTGACTGCGACGACCCCAACTTCACGCCCTATTTTTCGTTCCATCGCTCAACCAAATTCGACCCCGTCTTCACTGGTATGTTCACGACCTATCCCCCTTCCAATATTGTGCATTAGTTTACTTCGAACAGCGCGTATCCCTAGGTGAAAACTGAGGCCAAGTTGGAGAAAAATGACCACTTTTATTCTCAGAAAAAATATTGTAACCATCAATGTTACGGACTCGTATCTCCCACCACAGAGATTCGAACTTAGTTTTTCTTCTTGCTATGGAAAGACCACCTAACCTAGATTATTTTTTTCAATTATATTATTTTATTTGATGTTGTATGCTGAATTAAATCGGATTAAAAATCATGAAAACCTGTTTTTCTAACTTCCAAAATTTGTGATACAGAGCGCGTTCCGTCAAACGGGACCGCCTCGTTGCATACCAGTTGTACCGAAAGGCGTGTATGGTATATCCAGACGTGTGGACTTTCGCAGAAACTGATTTGGACCCGTGTGCGCGTCGAAATTACCCCGTATCCGCAAAAAGTCCCCATATCGTGACTTTTGCAAAATATCGTACCATTTATTGTACGCTCGTCAGAATGCGACGAAACTTGCTCCATTGGACTCGTGGTATCGCGTTGGTCCTGTGACCCAAGTTTTACGCAATTCTGAGATAGTTGACCAAACCGTCTATTTGCGGGGCCCACGGTTGACTTTTTGGGCGAATTTGTGTTTGGCTCACCGGAATCCAAAATTGGACGTACCGTTGAGTTCGTATTAACGTTTAAAATTGGTTTGATCTATAATTTGTTCCATTTAGAGACATTTACCCTTGGCACGCTTTTCGATGCAAAGAGGGCCACATGTGGACCCCGTTTTGACCCAAAATTATCGTTTTGCCCCTGTGTCCAAATTGGACGAAAGGGTAGTGTTTTCTAGCTATCTCGCTTATTTTGGGAATGTTGGTGATGTCTATTTCATCATCCGGAGACGTTTATTCTGAGGCCTTAGTTTCTACTCCTGTGTGCTTGACATCTGGACGTTTACACTTTGCAGCTTCTTGCCAGGCAAGTTACCTTGCCAAATTGCTTACAGTACTCTGGATGCTTATTATATTTCTGTATATTCATTGCATGTGTATTTTCTTTCAGTCATAAGTATATGCTATATATATATATGTTGACGCACACTTGACACATAGTATCATGAGAGAGGAGGACAATCAGTAGGCGTATGGGCTATAGCCACTCTGGTAAACCATAGTAACTAGCATGCACTATGGTAGTCGTGTCCGATGGTCGCTACCCCCGCGGTATGTCGGCTGATGATATTCTAGACGTGTGTGTGAGTTGTGAGATTAGATAGAGTAGCCTATCCCTTGCCCAATACGTCGAAAAGTTGTCCTCATTATGCATTTCATATAGATTGTCTTGTACAGCTTACTTATATATTTTTTGTCTATATTGCATGTTTACTGTATTCAATTGGCATGCTTCTATGTATCTTGTTACGTCCCTCTGAGGACCTGGTCCCTTGCCAGGTATAGACGATCAGGAGTATCCGCAGGAGTACATGCCTGGAGCTGACGTATTATTTTCTACCGAGGAGTTCTTACCTTCTGAGCATCATTGATTATCTCTAGTGATGGATCTTCTTAGCTGATACACTTTTATCATCATCTTATTTTATATTGGAGGTTTTATACTCCTATCTCATTTTAGTTTTGGATATAGTCTTTGGTAGTGGATTTGTCTCCACCCGACTATTATTTTGGATTATTCAGACTCATTATTCTAGTTTAGTTATTTCTTTTCTATGACTTATTGTGTGGATGAGATAGTATATCGAGGGTGACTTGTGGCACTATACATACCACATGTGAGTTTATATTCATATTATAGCATACGTGTGTATTATGGTATCCATATATTGGAGTTGCCATATACACACGGGTGGCATGCTTACGTGTTCCTAGTCCTATGTATTTTGGGACTGGGGTGTGACAAACCTAAAGACTGTTTTTAACTTGCCGCAGGAATGCTACGACCAGATAATTCAGTTTGTTAGAGAGTTGTTACCAAAAGGATCGAAGGAGTTCCCTGATAACTTCTACAAGTCGAAGATGATGATACAAAAACTCGGATTAAGCTACGAAAAGATAGATTATTGTCAAAATGGTTGTATGTTGTGCCACAAGGAGAACAATGATAAAGATAAATGCATTTTCTGTCATGCGGACCGGTACAAGCCAATTCGGGGCAAAAAAAGGTCAACTGTCCGAGCAAGGTTGCGTCCCTACAAGTACATGCAGCTTTTGCATATCACAAAGAGGCTGTAGAGGATGTATATGTCCGCAAATATAGCACAACGTATGACATGGCTTAGCAAGGAACGAAAGATGGATGAAGGCGAATTATCTCATCCTTCTAATGGAGAGGCATGGAAGCATTTTGATTTGTGTCATCCTGAATTTGTTGCGGAGTCCTGGAATGTCCGGTTGGGTTTATGTTCTGATGGATTTACTCCTTTCAGACAGTCGGAATCTCAGTACTCTTGTTGGCCGGTGATTTTGACTCCTTACAATCTACCACCATGGATGTATATGAAGACTCCTTACATGTTCTTGACACTTATCATATCCAGTCCAAAAAATTGAAAGAAGAACATCGATATCTACCTGCAGCCGTTGGTGGATGAGTTGAAATAATTATGGCAATTCGGCGTTTGGACATATGATATATCAAAGGAGCATAACTTTTCAGTTGAGAGTGTCTCTCATGTGGACCATCAACAATTTTTCAGCATATGTGATGTTATCGGGGTGGAGTACTCATGGTACTTTGTCTTGTCTGATATGTATGAAAAAGGGTAAGACATTCCGTCTCCAGAACGGAGGAAAAGTATTTTTTTATTGTCACCGTCAGTTCCTTCCTGCGTCGCATCCGTGGAGAAGGAACATAGATGACTTTAGAGCTGGTAAACATGAACTATCTCCTCCCCCGTTGAGACTGACAGGAGATAAAATTTGAAAAGAGGTAGATGGATTGCCGACTGTGATGGAAGATCCGATATCGGACGATCACTTTGAAGGGTTTGGACGTAGGCATAATTGGACGAAGCAGAGTATCTTTTGGGACTTACCTTATTGTAAGGACAATCTCATAAGGCACAATCTTGATGTCATGCATATATATCAAAAAGAATGTGTTCGACAACATCTTCAATACGGTGATGGATATCAAGGGGAAAACGAAAGACAATGTGAAAGCAAGAAAGGACTTGGAAATTATTTGCAGGCATTCAGATTTGTACCTAAAATGAAGTGGCAACGGCAATTGGGTCAAGCCTCCAGCGCCGTTTACATTGAGTAGGGAGGATAAATTGATAATATGCAACTGTATTTTAAAGTTGAGATTTTTTGACGTCTACGTGTTACATCTGGCAAGATGTGTTGATCTTAACGAATGCAAGTTGACATGGATGAAGAGTCATGATTTCCATGTGTTTATGGAGAGGTTACTATATATTACTCTGAGAGAGATGTTGCCTCGTCAAGTTTGGACTCCGTTGGCCGAATTATCTATATTCTTTAGAGATTTGTGTTCAAGCAAGTTGATGTTGCAACATATAATAGAACTTGAGGATAAGATTGTATTGACATTGTGTAAGTTAGAAAGGGTGCTTCCTTCCGATTTTTTTGATAGTATGGAGCATTTGCCGATTCATCTTGCATACGAAGCACGCGTCGGTGATCCCGTCCATTATCGATGGATGTATCCATTTGAGAGACATAAATTCTTTATACTAATAATTTCTTTATTCAAATAATTCTAAGATTCAATATATTATCTATAGGTATCTACATCATCTGAAGAAGAAGGTTGGCAATAAGGCTCGTGTAGAAGCTTCGATATGCGAAGCATATATCATTGAGAATGTTTTAAATTTCTGCTCTATCTACTTTGATACTCATGTCAGAACAAATCGCAATAGAGCCCCAAGGAATGATGACGGTGGAGTTAATGCCTCGAATAGTGTAATCCACACTATCTTCAATATGGGAGGGAAGCCTACAAGTGCTATTAAAGTACGTTGGTTGGAAGACGATGAGTTTGAAGCCGCTCATTGGTATATATTGTTAAATAGTGGTATAAAAGAGATGCAATATATTGAGAAGTAAGCGACACATCTTTCCTAGATATTTTAATTTTTTATATACTTGAAAAAGAATTGCTCTAACTGTTCTCCTTATTATCACAGTACTTTTAGAGCTGAAGTAAAATCAGATAGACCTAATATTAATGAAGATGATCTTACTAGAGAGGTTGATAGAAAATTTCTATCGTGGTTCCATAATTATGTGCGGATCCTAAATATTAAGCATTATAAATTTAGCATTCAGACCAATCTTTGTCTAATGTCTCTATGATACGTGATGTTTCATATTTTTCGTCCTTGTACAGACTTACAAAATGAACGACTTCGAGCATTAGCTATCGAACCAAGCAAGAGGACAAAGTATTGGGATGGATACACCATCAATAGCTTCAAATTTATAACCATTGACAAGTCTATTAATCAATCATTTGTTGATGGGGAGGCTAATTATACAAAAAATTCTGGAGTATGTGTGAGGGGTTCAGTCTACGATGTCGATCCATAATTCGACTATTACGGTGTACTAAGAGATATCGTGGAGCTGGATTACTATTATGAGACAAAAATTGTGCTATTTAAATATGATTGGTTCGACACAACACCCAAGTAAGGATAGAAAATTGACAAACAGTTTGTGTTTGTTGATATAAAATTAAAAAAAAAAGATATGTAGATTTTGAACCATTTGTGTTGGCTAATCAAACGGTTCAAGTGTTTTATACGAGCTATCCTAGTCGATGACGCAATAATAAAGATTGGCGGGTTGTATGCAAAACTAAAGCTAGAAACACATATAATATTGAGAGATCTAGCATACCAAGAGGATGAGGTGGTCATGTCTCAACTTGCATGTATGAGTTTGGCCGGTGTTGATGGTATGGAGGTTGACGTTACCGTATATGATGATAGAGTTGACGAAGAGATTGACATAGAAGATTTACCTCATTTAGAAGAGAACTCTGATATGGAGGTATCGAGCGAGGAACAAGAATTGGAATATGAAGGTGATAGTGATAGTGGAAGAAAAATAAAAATAAAGAAGTAGAAGATGAAGACGATTCGGAAAATAATTCGAAAAAATAATTCAGAAGACGATGACGATTCGGAAGATGAAGAAGATTAGTGCGTACATACATATGTATTAGCTTAGATATTTATTTAATTATTTTATCATCATATTAGTATTTACTTATTTTACCACACCATGCATTGCTTTATGATTATCTGTTTGATAACACCATTTTTTATTTGCTGCAGTTTTACTTATAGTATGGCTGGACGAGGACGATGCCGAGGATGACGACAGGTTCAGAGAGGATCATCTTCTCAGCATCCTCCGTCCACTACGGCGACTACCCCAGATTATCGTACACGATCTGAGGACGAGTTCGTAGATGCGGCGGATGATTTATCCCCACCATATACTCGTTCTTTAGTAGGAGGAGCTACTTCATCTACCAGATTGCCATCAGCTGTTACCCCTTCTTCTACTCCAGCCACTACCGGCACTACTACACTGACAACTCCACTAGTTGCTCCGACAGGAGCAAATCCATTTACAGGCATTCTTGTGGAAAACGGAGTGTATGTCTGTCGTCCTGGATTTACAGACCCTCTTACTATACCAGAGCGGCCAGCCAATATCTCTCGTCCCGAGTTATGGGCCGATGGAGCGACGTAAGCGTTTATTTATTAATTCACACATTTTTTTTATATTTTTTTATTCTAATTGTATATTGTCTACTTATTTCAGATTCTTCCCGATCAAGGTCGGGAATGATCTATGGAAGATCATGCGGGGCTACTTTGATGGCCCTTATATCATCTTTAGTGACATCCCGCTCGATCGACGATTCGCTTGGCTTGAGAAGCTCGGGGTATGTATATAAATTTTATTTCTAATAATATATAATTTTTTTATTACAATGATACAAAATATTATTCTAATTTGCAGAAGTTGTACTGGTGGCCGGATCAAAGAGATAGTGATACCCTAAAGTGCTACAAGACAGTCGCCAGCAAGAGATTGAGAGATATGATCAATGACCAGAAGGCGCTGGCGGTACTTGGACCGGATCATCGCAAAGAGTGGTTGAAGGCGGAGTACTGGGAGCAGATAAAGAAGAAGATGGACACCCCGGCCTACAAGGCCAAGTGAGAGAAGGCGAGGGCTTCCCGTGCTAAGGATGGTCTCCATACTGGTGGATCTATTCCGACCATCGAGCATTTTCGACGGATGGTTAGTATTAAAAAATTTTGCTATATCGATTTTTTGTAATTCTATTTTTTTGCTTATTTATTAATTGCTTAATTTTTACAGTACGACGAGGCCGTCAGAGCCGGAGAAGACCCCAAGACCGTCGACTTCCCAGCAATTTTTCAGCGGACCCACAAAAGAAAGAAGGATGGAAAGCTCGTAGATGAGCGGGCTGCCAAAGCATATGTAAGTTATCTTTTTAAATTTTTTCAATTTAATTAGATTATATTTATAATTTAATTAGATTCTAGATTTCTATGTCAAAATAGTCAAACTAGGTCAACTCTAGGTCAAACAGTCAAACTATGACATTTTTTAGTTTCTAGGTTAATTTTTTATCCATTCTAATAGTTTATGAAGTTATATTAGATTATATTAATATTGTAAAAGAATATAAAAGAGAAAAAATTATCTATCGTATGTAAATTAATCAACAAGGGTGATTACTATTTCATTCAATTTCAAAAATACTAAGAATCAAATAGTTTTAGAGTTAAGGAATGGTCAAATACCGATTCCGATACTTTGTCCGATACCCTAGTATATAGGTGTTTGTAAAATAGTATTCGATTACCCTAGTATATAGGTGTTTGTAAAATACTAATTCTAACTACAAACTAAGATAATTTTAAGCAAAAACTTACATATATCAAATCTGGACAAATTTATAAATGTCTAATATTTATGAAAATGAACAACTTTTTCATGTATTTTTCAAGAAAAAAGTATAACTACATATAGATGTTCATGTATATATAAATATTAAGCTATAATTTATAGAGATATGATTAAATCCATGAACAAGGGTCCTTCCATAAAGGAGTATAATATGTATTTCTTAATATCTACTGTATATGAGCTCTTGCTTATATATATATATATATATATATATATATATATATATATATATATATATATATATATATATATATATATATAAGCACAAGCGACTATATTCACAAATTTTATTAATCATAACTAATACATAAAATTATATACTTTAGCTTCTCATAATTCACAACATGTTTATTATTTCCTAAAGCATTCACAGATAAAATTTGCATGATCATGCACAAGATTAAAATTTAGCAATCACACCCCACCAAATCCTTATAGTTATTTATTATGGTCATACCATATCAACATTTATGTGCTACACATTCAATTCATTCAAGACTAGAAGTTATAGTGGTATCAATTATACCCTACCGTGTCCAAATCTTAGTGTCCATATTCCATAATTAATATTAGGAATAATATAAATTTCAGAATAAAAATAATAAAAATTATTTTTAGAAAAGTTCAAGTTTGGACTCTGACATGAATATTTGACAAATATCCAAAATTGATGATAATTTTGAGAATAAGGAGGAAGGGCTTGCATAGTTTTTGTTCTTGATTGAAAGAGATCATTGATTTCCTTACTTTCGTCCCAATTGATAGCCTAAGACTCAAGACTCAAAATAACAATATATAATCAAAATAAATTCTCATTTTAAAAGAATCTGACCTAGATTCAAAGATTGGAAAAAGTTATACCTAAGAAAAAGTGGTAGTGGTGGAGGAGGTCGACCGGAAGGGTCGTCGACGAGGGGTGGCTGACGTCATCGGCGGCCGACGGATCACCGCAGCAGCAACAGATAGCCACAACAGCAGCAGCAGGTAGAGGGAAAGGAGAGAAGAGGGATGGAGAGAGTGTGAGAGAGAGAGTTGAGAAATGAGGAGCCAAACCTCCCTCCTCCATTCTCCATATACAAATTCCAATCCCCCATTTCCAAAGACTCATGATTATGTTTCCCTGGATGAGGCATTACTCTTCTTCTGAGCAAATGACAGGTATTGAGTTGGTGAGAAGTAGAATTTTACAATTGCAAAAATCTTCCTGAGGGTCTATTTGTAATATTTTTTTAGATTGGACAATTGCAATGTTCCTTGAGGGCTTAAAAGCAAAATAAAATAAAATTAATAACCATACATTTTCAACTAAATAATATTCATTTTAGTATATATATATAGAGAGAGAGAGTATGACAATTTCACATCCTAAAATTTTTAGTGTAACTCCAGAGGAGCTCTCTGAGAAAGTTTGCAGTTGCAAAGAAAAATAAAAACTGGAAACTCAGTGGTTTGTTGTGGTCACCCCAGAAAAAAAAAACGAGAAAGAGTAACAATAATAATAATAATAACAATGCTATTAATTAATAAATTGTAATAAAAAAATTGGTGGTAAACATATCCAAGTTTATCATATATCCAACCAACATTCACTTTCAACAACCATCCAAACAACCGTACTTTTTTTTTTATCACTTTCAACAACCGTCAAAATGACAAATATTTTTTTTTTTCTTCATTTTCATATTTTTCAATTCCACAAACTAAAAAAAAATTAAAAAATTAAAATTCATGCGTACGCAAATTCCGTTTTTTGACTTTCGTACTTTCGTAAACTTACATCTAACCAAAAAGGCCCCAAGGGATATAGAACTCAGGGTAGGGAAGCAGTTGTTCTCTCTTTGGGTTAAGAAATTGAGGTTTGGAAAATGAGTTAACGTTGAGGAAAATAAGGATTTATATTGGGTTACTGTGTAAGGGTATTTAGGCTTTCTTGGGCCTTGGTCACCAAGTAGCCAATACTGGCCTAAATATTCTTCGGCTTGAAATATGAGCCCGATCCAACGATTAGAGGATGAGCTATTTTTCAGCCTTGCCCTCCCCCGTCCTGGCCCATTACCATCTCTAAGTTTTTATTATTTTATATTATTATATTTTGATGATGCGCCCACAAAAAAAAGTGCCTTTAATCAAAAAATTAAAATAAAATTATATGCTTACATAGCTCAATTTGTTTTTAAATGCCCGTTTACTAAGCGGGAGGTTAGAGAAGCTCTTGTTCTCTTGAGACTAAGAAAATAAGAACTTAAACTGATTAGAGTGACCTAGGTGTTAGGATTTATAAGGAGGAGCAATAATACGTCTAGTCAAACATGGTTTATAGTAGCGTTAGTTACAAAATGAGATAGCGTTCAACGGACCATCTTTTTTTTTATAGGCTAAATTACAACTTGATACCTTCAAATATTCTAGTTTTTCAATTTGATACCCTCAATTTTGATAAACATAAACTTTATATTCTTTTTCCAATTTTTTTCTAACGGTGTAAACCGAAAAAAGGGGGACAAAAATATTATTTTTCTTCTCTTTTACTCCGGCAGCTCCCCCCTCTTTCTCCAGCGCCGACAGCCGGGATGGGAGGGATGCACAACAGCGAGCAACAACAGTAGCGTGCAGTGGCAGCCCCCCCCCCCCCCCCCCCCCCCCTCCCTCCCCCTCTTTCTTCGACGCAGACAGCCAGGAGGGGGGGGAGCACAACAACGAGAAGTAGCGTGCGGTGGCAGGCGCACGACGCGCAACAGTTGGCACGCGACGGTGGAGTCCGGAGGGCACGCGGTGAGGTCGCGGGAGAGGGGGGGGGGGGGCGTCGGGGCTGCCATCGGGACTGTGGAGGGGGTAGCAACAAGGACGGATCTATTGGTTGGCTCGGGTGGGCTTCAGCCCAGCCAACCACCCCAGCCAACAATTTTTTTTTTATATTTAGGTAAAATTTTGTCCATACTTTAGTACTGTTATATAGGTAAAACTCCACTCCAGTCCACCCAACCTTCCACAACCAGCTCTCTCCTTCACCATTTTAATTCTACTTTGTCGCAGAGGCGGACTTTATCGATGTCGTCAAAGTTGGGATAAAAGGAAGCACTTGTAGGCGAGTAATAGGTACGACTACTGTTTCTCTTATCCTCCTCCTTCCAGCTTCACTTCGTTCTTCTCCTCTCCCCTTCTGGATGTGAGCCCGATCAAGAGAAGCCCGGCCATTCCCGAGCTCCCTATCCTCTACGACTACCTGGAACTTGAATATGGTTACAAATATATGTTCATGATGACTATGGTTACCTACACTATTTTGATCAAAAGGTTTAGTAGTGAATGGAAGATGACAGATGAACATCAACTGTTTGACAAAATATTTCTAAGCACTAGATCAAATATTTCTGGACATTTATTTGCTAATTTTAATTCATCTTATAGATTACTTCAACTGTTCCAATGGGTAGCATGGTTCATCTCAAATTTTGTGTTGTAATTGGTTTTCTTTATCAACATACATTTCTGAATTATATATTTGATGTATTTTAGGTGACAATCAATTTGAAGGCTGTGGACATCAAGCCAAGAATTTTGGATGATACAACGTTAAGAAATGAAAAATGGCTGACATTGTTCGGTCTATATATCTCAAAGCCTTACGCATGCCATAATCTGTGGCAACAAAAAAAATGTATATTATATATTGTTATTCAGATGTTGATTCATTACTTCTTTCTTTTCTTGAAATATTTTAATTTTATTGGTTCCGTTTGAAGATATTTCATATTTTGACAACTAATATTTCTACTTTGCATCATCTGCATTTCATATTTGTGCCTTCCATTTTAAAATACATTCTCTGCTTAAATTGCTTCAGCTATTCGTACCTGACCTTGAGCTGAAAAAGAAAGTAAATTTTTGTGTTCTAAATTTTTTTTAGGATACTTAAAGTTCCGTCCGGGGTAGCCTAAAATCCTGGCTCCGCCCTTGGGTAGCAAGTGTTGGGGAAAAGAAAAGGGAGGGTAGTTTAGTAATTTTATATTTTTTTGTTTTAGCAAAAAAATTATTGGTTGAGTGACGAAGGATATCAATTTAAAAATATTAGTTGAGGAAGAATATTAAGATAGTGTCTATCAAAGTTGAGAATATCAAGTTAAACAATTCGAAAAGTTGATGGTATTGAAGTTGCAACTTAGCCTTTTGGCTAAAAAAAACTAGTCCGTTCTGACTCATTTGTTAATTGGGTTGGGTTATTTTTTGTGCTGGTTCGTGGGCTATCGAGCTAGTCTTTAACCCACTATTATCGCTAGGCGGAGTCAGGACCTTCAATCATTGGTGACATCGTTATCTATCTACAAATATGAGTAAGTAGTAGGCTACTGTAACATTTTATTAAATAAAATTAATAAGCTCAACTTAAATCAAGATTTTAAATGAGATACTTTTAGGCATAAAATGACTAAAAAAAAGTAAAAACTTACAACAAAAAAGGTAATAGCTTGTTTTGGAAAATAAATTAGTAAATAAATAAATCTTCAACAAACTACAAAACCATCAACAAACTACAAAACCAGATACTTTTAGTCATTTTCCAATGACTACTATTTTTTTTTTTCTGTCATATATGTTATATAACTACGTGGTATTTTTTTCATATGAACTCAACTATAAAAAAAAAAAGAAGTATGGTTGGTCTCCATATTTATTTCTATCCTACCTAGCATTAAATAATAACAGTTTTTTTATTATAATGTTTTAGTAAACATTTATGTGGGACTCTTTTTTATATGCCACGTAGATGTAGAAAAATTCTATCAAAGGTTCAACAACAAGGTGTGTAATGGGCCAGGCGGTCTGAAAATTGGCACGGACCCGGTCCGGAAATCAGCACGGACCCGGCCCGGTAAACGCCGGTCTGAGTCGGCCTGGGCTTTGGTCAACGGCCCGATCCGACCTGACTCACTACATATATGGGTCAGGGCTGAGTCCAAGAAATGAGCCCGATAGTCCGGTCCGAACTGGCCTGGTTTAAAAACTGGTCCGAACTGGTCCAAAGTCCTGTGATTTGGTCGACCCAGCCCGGCCCTGTCTGTTACCCGGTCTAGACTCGGGTGAATCCGGTCCCCGGTTCAAATAATATACACTAAAAATAATAATTTTATAAATGAATAAGGGAGTGAATCAAACCCATGACCCGTTGTGAACTATCAGGGACTCTAAGTTTCTCCACCCAACCACTCATTCTATTTCATTGTGTGTTTTAAATACATATAAATGAGTTATACATATAGTAAAAACAAAGATTTTTTTTTAATTGCTCGACCCGCGGGTCAGGTCTGACCCGGCCCGAATTTACTCGGGTTTGGGTCCGAACTGATTTTACCCTTCTTCCTTCCGGCATAGGCCGGCCTGTTACGCCCCGATCTCCTGCGGGATCGACTGTCACTGCTGAACGCGAATCACCGCGCCAACGCTCCCACAGGACGATCGTTCTCATCAGGACGTGATGCCGCGCGAGCACAAACTGCGTCCGCGCAAGACCATGATCCGAACAGGCGATGAAATAGCTAAACCACAGAGTCGCACAGACAGTCTCCAATGCAGCAGATATTTGAACGACACGAGTAAAAGTCCGTTCGATAACTAGTTCACAAAGTCGATATAGTGAAAGCATAGAATAAACACAAGTGTTATACAAAAACAAGCTCTTTATCGATAATAAAATAAGGTTACAAGCGGCGCTAGACTGAGATTACAAGTCACTCAAGCTCTCTCTCTCGAAACAATAAAAGTGTGCCAAGCAGCTTACAACATGGAATGATAACATAGGCAATGTTCCAACATTATGTCCTGTATATGTGCTTCAGCTCCGGACGCAACGCTCCACCAGAGTAAGCTACATGCCTTAGCGCGCACAAAGGATTCTCGTACCCTGCAAGCAACCTGGTGGGTTATCAGTAGATTCAATGCACTGGCGGGGAGGCTTCTCGCCCGCTCAACAAAGTCCAAACATGATATATTAGTTTCGTGCACTGTCTATTAAGTTGTCTTTCTAGTCTTGCCTTATGATCAATTTCATGGCATATGATATAAGCCTAACTCGTATGGCAGTGCGTTATGCGATATAAGAGTAACACAGTGAGCCTTACCAACTTACCATTCGTCCTTCCTTGTCCAATGATAAAGCTAAGTTAACCAGCACAAATATATACATTGAAATCAAGGATCGCATAGCAAACACAAGTGTTACGAGCGTGTTTCTGATTCAGGTGCACGAGTTACTCAAAATACTCAGGTGTGTATATTAGAATGTTCAGGTGTTCAATTACTTGATTCGATGCAATGACTCGCACGCGGAGTGCCGCTAAGCAAGATGACTTAGTCTATATGAACATGTCAGTAGTAGCCTCTGCATGGTTATTAGGCGCTAGCCCCCCCCCCCCCCCCCCCCCCGTGCACAGTACTTGAGAGTACTAAGACATGAAGCGTTCACTGGCATAGCCATAAAGGACGAGTTATAGTCTCTGGACGGTTAGATGCGTGAGGTAAGAATCGCTACACGCCATCTTCGTCCGGGACAGTATGGGGTGCAACGCAAGGCCGGGTGGCGTTTCACTCCATCCCGCCCACTCAACATGCGACTACCATGACATGAATTCCATACGGATCGGATCGGATCGGCCCCGGTGTCCCGACGACCGTTCGCGGAATAAAATTTGAAAATCTCCCATGTGAACCAAGTTGTCCGTGACCATACAAGTCTTGAGTCTTCCAGATTCACGACATGACATGTACATGTTCATTCTTTTGATTCATGTTCACAAACTTATGGTCTCTCAGGCCGTCTGATTCTTGTCCTGAACGAGTATTGCTCCACGAGTTGTCTTGATCATTATCTCGCTTAACTTGACTTGATGCAGTTTCCTAGTTCGGGAATTGCCTTGGCGACCTAACGGTCCCGAATACTTCTAAGTTCAGACTTGCACGGAACGACTATTTGACAATCTTCCAGCAAAACTATATGATGCAAGACATGAATTGTGTTACTTGACCATGGCATGAAACTATGTGACAAGCATTGAAACGAGACGAGCGCATACTAGTTAGCACGTAAGGCAAGCAAGCATTAAAACAATAAAACATAAGCCTTTACACTAGCGTGAGTCTAAAGGTTAGTGAGAGTATTGAAACCGTGCGGTGGCATATAGAGCAGCTCATAAGAAAATCTATCAAGTTACTTCTTTTTTCATGTTCTAGACAAGCAATACAAGGTGGGATTATTCCCTTAGCTAGGTACGTTGTATCATTTATTAGCATGCAAGGGGTGATTCGTCTAGCGATTAGCTTGTATATTCCGTATTTTTTTTAAGTGTGTAGGCTAAGCAAATACAGGTTCTTCGTAGCCACCGACCTTAGCGATGATTCGTCTTGGCCGAGCGATACTCCGAGCGCGCATTTGAAAGTCTAAGTCTGTTCTCCTGAAGGGCAAAGTCTGGATTCCTTTGCATCAAGCAAGTCTTCTCACTGAGCAAAGCGGGACGGATCGTCGCACTTGTGCCGTTTGAATCGGTTATTCGCATTGTTGCGGAACAGGTCGTTACATGGCCCGTTTCCTCTCCCGGACTAAGTCCATCCCAGCCCAAAACCGATCAAATCGGACCCCGGCCCGGTCCGGCCCGATAGATATCTTGAGCTCAACATGTAGAATTTTTTATTTTTTATGTTTTTCAATTGAGATAGAGCGGAGCCTTATTTTTTATATTTTTTTTATGTAGAATTTCTTATTTACTAACCAAGGGTATGTAAATTGGGATAGCATTTCGGAAATGTCCATTTGAACCCTCCAACATATAGGGACTCTTATTGTGTTTATAAGATATGATAAAACATAGGATTTTCGATGTACATGGCAACACACCACCCACTTCTGTGTATTAGTTTCTGCTCCACTGGCTCAGCTCTCCTACTATAACTAAGTAGCGCCATTAGAACCAGTTGTATAACTAAAAAAATGCGTTACAATGCCATGAGGCTCACTTATGTAGAATTTTTGGAGGATCAAGATTTATGTAGACTTACAGGTATATACCAAGGAAAGGTTATTTCACCGACTCCGAATACAATAATCCATCTCCTGAAACTGAAATGTACCTTCTCATATCAACTAGCTGAAAGGAAGAGAAGAGGACCATCTGCCTCATGATTGTTTATATCATAGTTACTTTACACAGCTTATGTTGATCTACTGAGGGACTGCTTGATAACCACCCCCAAAAAGATGCTGCTCCAACAAGTTTTCGGAAATTAATAAAAACAAACAACTTATAATTTTAATCAATCTGTGGTTATGAATCAAAAACCTTCTTGCTCATATGGTAATTTACAACAAGAGTATGATGATCCAGGAACCCTTTTTCTGTCGTTGGCTAAATCACCCCCCATCCAAGCCAGGGCTCTGTACAGTATTGCGCACTGAGATCTTTGCACCCCCATTTGAAAACTGAGATGACAGTCAGGTTCTTCTTGTGTGGATAAAAGACGCGCGGTAGTTTCAGGTGGATGCTTGTCTCATCTTGTGCGTTCGCAGCTAATAGATATGGGGATATAGTCCACCCAGTCAGAATGTGCAGTGTCGTTGGCACTGATTTAGTTCGGCCTGTCATGTCTGGTTTGGTTGCTGCAAAAATTGGACAAAAGTTTCAAATTTGTCACATGTCACTACATTATATGTTTAAGCATTCTATCATCGTCATCATCAAAGTCTTGTCCCATCAACATGGGGTTAGCTATGTAGTATAAGAAAGCTCATGGAGGATTTGATAAGATTTTTATGATCTACTACTGTCTGACTTGACGTCAACCCTCTATGATGGTGCCAAAATTTCTACTCTAAGGTTACAACAAGCATGAGAGGGTCATAGTCATAGAGCCTAGACGGCCAGTTGGCATTTAGCAAGTGGCTACACATACCTTTCGGATATGCAGTTTAAAGCTCATGCGACCAATAAGTGCTCTCCAAGTTTATTTATACTATAAAGAGAGTCCAGACAAAAAGATAAGATGATAAAATTTGGCATAGGAGTTGGATTTATTTGTATGACACATTAAGTCAAAGAGTGAAAATGAATGACAAATGCAGTTAAAGGGAGTACATGATAACGTAAATTAGATTCATTATTCCAACTCTATCAAGTCATATAATCAGAGCGGTCTCAGGACATTATTGCTCACCTTAAATCATGGGACCCTAGGTCAATTAAATAATTAATAAAAAGAGATGATTGTTGTTCCCCTTAAATCATTGGGCCCTTAGGTCAATAAAATAATTAAGCCTTAGGTTAATTAAATAATTAAGGATATAATTTATTTACTTTTTGTTCCATATATATATTTGACACATGTATATATATTGTATAAAAATATGGGCCCCCCTTAAATTATGGGACCCTAGGCACGTGCCTAAGTTGCTAACATTGTTGAGCCGGCTCTGCATAAAATCAATTTCCTATAACTATACTAAAGTGAATTGCAGAACAAAATTGTAGAATAAACAGTTCTGGTTGAAGCAGTACAAGGCATCTTAATTGATACTGCAATCTGCACAAGTTTGCCCACTTTCACAGAGGTTGCCCTGCCCTGATGAAGCTAAAGGTTTGGCTACAATTTCTTAACATTACACATTACTCTAGACAGGATCATGCAAGGATGTTATATGATTCTGATACACTAGCAACATAATTTTCTAATATATAAAATTTATAGGTGCAAGAACTCACTTGGGGGAAAGAGTGATCATCGAACATAGAAACATTGCAAGACCCTGATGTTGAAGCCCATGCTTGAAAGCCGTTCATTTGATAATCTACTTGCCCATCCTGTACGCTAACCTCTCCGTCGGGGTTGAATTTCTTTTCACTAAGCAAATGTAGACCATAAGACTGGTAAGGGAACTGTCCTCCTAACTCTAGCTTTAAGCATGAATTTTGGCTCAACTCATTCACTGCTTCCTCATGGCCTTGTTTGTTGGAATCTGTTTGCTTTCCCGTGGTGAAGTAACCGGTAAATCCTTGAACAGATGCATCTCCAGAGCACTCAATATCTCTGATATACAAAACAACTGCTTGCCGTTAGTGAAGATATGAACACATACTTTTTCTCAAAAGAAGAAGAAGAAGATATGGACAAATAATTAAATTGACAACTCAGGAAGGGATGCTCAACAAGATATGGAATGTGCGTCAATTGGCAACTCAGCTGGATACTTGAACAATTAGTACAGGTGTCCACAACAATGATCTCTGAACTAGTGACTGCATCATAGGTTTTATGAATTTACTGGCATATGTACGGACAGTGTACTTGAAGTTCGTTATAAGGACCTATCCACAGCCCAATCAATGAGTTTCCAAAAAATAGATACAAACAATAGGAAAAGATAAGCCCTCAGAACGAAAATAACAAACTTCCACAGCCAACTTGACGGCTAGGACAGCTTAACTAAAAATTGGAAAAGAAATTCTACCAAAGTCATTTAGAGATGGATATACCAATTGTGAATCTTCCACATAGGCTCCTCTCTCTATATATATATCATTATGGTTGCTTTGAACAGAAAAGTAACTAAACCATACATTAACTGCACTCGGGAAAAGATAAAGCTGTGGATATTCTAGTAGAGGGAATACATGAATGAGAAAGATAAATCCAAGATATATGCTCACCTCTGTGGAAGCAAATTAGGATCTTCTGGGAGCAGTAGGTGCCGTGCGTCGCTATGGTGAAGCCATGACATATGTGAGGGTTGCTGCTCACCGGTCATTTCCAAGGGTAAATGCAGGGTATTTGGGAACTACATGATCACAACAATACCAAGAAAATTAAATGATTCTTTAATTTGGATAAACAATCATAAGGCATTTACACCACTATACAACTGGTACCTGTCCAGCACATTCTAGTGACATAAACTGCTGCTGCTTTTCCACGTATTCCTGATATGTGAAAAATGCATTTGTTAGATGCATGGAAATAGAGGAAACACATTAAGCATATAATTTATTGTGTAAACTTTATATACAATAACAATAATGGTACTCGATCCACCTGTTTACTGATTTGAAGTTTAATGATTATCATTCAGCTTTTGCTTTGACCCTATAATTTGAACATCACAAAATTATTATTTTCAATGTCTATAAGTTGTGTTATTATAACTTGGATTGAGTCTTTAAAGAGGATGTGATTTTTTTAACGTATAGACAACACAGCCCTGAACAGAGCTGAAAGGAAGAAAATGATTCAAATAGCTGAATCCATAAATTTGGGGAAAAAAGGCTTTGTTGTATTTAGTCCTTCTTTAGTCTGTAAAGGTTTTTAGAAATACTTTTTCTTGTACCCATTATATATTAGATTTTTTTTTTCAATCTTTAATTACAAGTGTGTTACTGATCAGGTATAAAGGTTTTTAGAAATCTATAATCTATTTTTCAATGTTTAATGAAATATTTTATATAGAAAAAAATTCAAACAGCCAACAAAAATCTGGGATAAAGTCTTTGTTGTTGTATATTTTTCCTTTTTACAAAAGTATGCAAAAAGAATCACTTACATAGAATATATAGCTTTCTAACATCAGAAGAAAAAAATATATAACAATTAACAAGGCTACAACAATAACAAAGCCTTTATGCCCAATTTTTTTAGGATGACTCAAAGAATCGATATTTCCATTCAGTTGTATTAAGGGTTATCATCTCTCCCACTTTATCAAAAGCCATATCCTTTTTCACAGCCTCAATCCATGTTCCCTTGATTAATTTATAACAAGGATAATGTTATAATATATACAACCTTAATTAAAGCACTACTTCAAAAGGCAATCTATCAAACAAAGATTTTGTTAGGCCCCTGAACTTCACGATTCTCATGAAAGAAACTAGCCTGTAATGTAACCAGTGAGATTCTTAAGACAGAACCTAATTTAAGATCTTCCAAATTGATGTAATACATCATTAATATTGTGATGAAATTCCTTGGCGGTTAAACAGCCATAAAAGAAGTAGACTAATCTGGCTAGCAACTTTATGCTTTTAACCTAGGAATTCTCCAGGTGACATGTATAGTGCTTTTATATCGCATGCATGCCAAATTACCAGAGAACAAATTCTCGTATAAATCAAATAATGTGCCCATTAGTAGATATATACACCTTAAAAGTGTATGTATGTACCTTTTGCATCCGAATTCGGTTTAGAGACTCTCCAAGAGATTCTTCATTGCCCTGATATAGTCGATACTATGGATATTATCAGGATCAATCCAATAACTGCAGTATAAACATTACAGATATTAAATATGACAGATAGTCAACACACTAAATACATAATCAATATGCATGTTAGACGACCAGCTATCCCTATGTACTGGTGAAAAATCTTTTTTTTTATGAATTGATCCCAACAATAAGAACTATTTTATATAGATAAACTATTATACTGAGACTACAACTCCGAATAAGCAGGGTTCTGTATCCATCCCGGATAATATGCCTACGGTTCTATATATTTCAATGCATGCCAAGTTAAAGCAACAACAGCCTGCCCGTCAAAGATAAATCAGTGAAACCCCAACTCAGAAGGGGCAGACAAATCCAGAACCACATCTAAAGATGTGTGAAAACAATGTATTCTACCAAGTTAACAAACTACATCCAGTGCAGAACAAGCAACTACCATATACTCTGTTTCAGTAATATTATTAATATAGGTTGACATCCATCCAGGATGTGCTCCTTGGTGTTTGCTTACCCTTTTTCTCCCCAAAAAAGGAACTAACATATAGCAAAAAACCAAAACAAAATTAAGGACCCCAGTATCAGTTCATCTCAGGAGTAAGCTTACAACATCCCTGGATTATTCTTCCACCCACGGCAAAAATCCGAGTGTCAAGACAGATTGAGATCAAAGGTGTGCCATGCGCTTTTAGTACTGAGAGTGCTAGAACTTGCCAGAAGATGATAGTACAACAGAGCTGTTTTAGGAATGTAATTCAGATCTCCCTTTTCTGTTTTATATGTGGGTTGGTGTCAAGTTTATGATGGCCCTCTATTGGTTGGTGTCAAAGTTTCTAGCCAAGTAACCAAGGAGTACAGGCAGGAGAGATTTAGATAAAACTTCACTACTCTGATAAATTGAAAAATGCACAAAAACCTAGTGGAATCGCATATGTCATAATAATAAAGATCCTGAAAATTCCAATAACCAGGCCCTAAGCTTCAGTAAAGAATCATCCACATGACAAGTCATCTTACTAGTTCTCATAATGCTCTTATATATAGCTGAGCAAATCCTAACCAAACATGGGAAGAAATAAAACAAACCCTAGAAGAGGTTCTGGAATAATTAACGTTTGCTGACCTAACGATGACTGGTTCATAAAGCACTGGTGGTACCAAGTTGTGGTAGTTATACTAGTGATAGTGAAAAGCCTAACAATATGATTTTCAGGGCATAACTGATTTTATAAGAGAATAGACAGTTTTGGGCTAGGGAACATGGACACTCCAAAATGGTTGGCATATCCATGTTGTTCAGGGTCAAGGAAACATTGCAACATGAAACGGATGTAGACACATAAGCACACTAAAATTGAAGTCATGCCCGCATTGAGTCATCTTGTGTCAGTATTCAAAGACATAGGTTTCAAGTTTTTCCACAAATTCCTATCCTGAATCAATTCCTCTGGTTGGGAAAACTCATCCTCAAATTTGAACAGCTTGGAGTTTTGCAGAACATTCAAAGGTAGCAGCAGACAATATATAATGTCCAGGCAGTTTGAAGCCTAGAAAACTTCCCTAGAAAATCTCCGTAAAGCTGAAGCCACACTAAATCTCCTTCCTGAATGTTTACTAGAATTTCATGCTTGTCAGAAGCATTTTACACTTGTGTTTCTCCTCCCAAGCTTCATTCAAACTTGTCCATGGAGTTTCTTGATATTTTCAGCCATGTCTTCAGCATCTCTGCTAACTTGATTAGTAATTGTTGAAGGTCTCAAGTCCAGTATTACTCACTCATGACTATATACCACCTCCAAATAGAATCCTTCTGGTCGATTTTACTGGGTAAAGTTGTAAGCAACCATCTGTGGAAACAGTAATTCTCTGTCTCATTTGTTCTTAGCTTCTCATCAACTTTTCCAGGTTCACCATCTCCTTATGCCCACCAGTTTGAAGTGTTTAATCATATCTAATTCAATTTTTTGTCAGAGAGTTCTCCAAAAGTTTCAGCGAAGTATGGATCTCAACCTGAAGTCAGTTTTTAGGACACTGAAACCTAATGATCTTGTTGAAGTTAGTTCAAAAACTACTGAGGCATTGGGTCGATCACTATGTTGTGGCGGGGTAGAAAATCTGTCATTTCCAAAAATTGTCAACAATTACCTCTTCTGAGTCTGTGAATAACCTAATATGAAGTCTAAATTGACACCTCCCAAGCAACGTTTGCAGTGATGGCAGATACCAATACGTATTGGCCATATCGTATCTGTTTTAGCTTTTTCCTATCTGATACTGACCCCCGGTGGTATTGGCCAGTACTGATCAAAACCGACATTGGCCAGGTCAATTATGCACTATGGGAAGAAAGAGAATCAACCCAATGGTTCAGTCGCGCTGAAGGTCGACATGCTACAGTTTTTGTATGGTTCCTTATTGACAAACTGTAACAAATACAATCTATCAAGGGTGTAAATCTACAAATTCACAACATGCATCCAACTTAAGATCATTCCATCAAAACTATCTATGCGGGTGTACTCTATCCAAGAGCAAGTAAATAAACAATAGTATCTATTGTAAGTGAACGTTCTTCAATGTTGAACTTCACTCCATCCAAAGCTAACGAGAAACAACACAAAGTACAGCACCACAAACATCCAAATATTTTGGCAGAATATTTGTTTTATCGAATCTTACATGCATGAGACAATACAAAAGGCGGACCACCATACAAAAGGAAAAAAATACTAAACTTAATAGTGTCTGTATATGCAAGTCTGAGGCTACTAGTAACCATTAGGGCTGGCAACAGAGAAATTGGTGCATTGAATGGGCTTGAACTTTTTTTTTTTCCTGAGGAAGGGTGAGTTCTCTTAGACGAGCATTCAATCAAGTGAATGAACTGAACTTACAAACACAGAATATCAAATATTTTGTGCAACAATAAAGGATTCATCAATGGGTACATTGGTACAGTTAGAGTTTGCATGCATACACTATTTAAAATTGGGAAAATACAAACATAATACGTATACATACCGAGAATGTCAATGTTTAGACTTAAGAAATTTACATGCACAATAAACAAGAAACTACATGGTTAAATGCATACCAACTATATGAACTCATAAAAATATTTATTAATCTTTTAAAATACGTTAGTGCATGACTACTATATGAAGTCGTAGAACTATTATCTTCCTGTTTTGACACTCCACTCATTCCCAAGATACTAAAAAAGGTATAATGAGAGGATCAACTAGATTAAAAAAAAGTATCACCTCAATCTCTTTTCTACTTCAGATATCTGAGCTTGCAAAGACTGTGAGTGATTTGTCAGCTCCTGATCAAAGGCTTACCATCAGAACTGAATACATGAGGATTAATGCCAGAACTTTATGCCTATAAAGTATATATATGTTATCTTTGTGATGCATACCTCAATTGTTTGACTGCAAAAAAGAGAACTATATATTAGCATGTTGATTTCAACAATATACCCACCAACTCTAAACTTAGCACACACCTCGAACCCAAAAAGTCTTGTATGTTGACATCATGGTCCAACTTCTTGAATGTCTTCTTCAATGCCTGGAACCCCAAAAGAAAATAGTATTTATGGACTATAGATAACGGTTTCTTGCATATTATTTTATTAGGTAACTAATACACATATAATACGAAGCACAATTTTCAAATAGACCTCAGTTTACAGTTCATATAGTTCGCTCTGGAACCTTCTTAGTGTATCGATCGTGCAGGTATTTTTTTGCAAAATTAAGCCTTTAGTTGCAAGGAACTTTAGCCTTTACAAACTACGAACAACATTATTCTTAGAAATTAATTATTTTACTAAAAAAATTAAAAGTAGGCATTTATCATGTTTGTATACATATATATGTTGGGTATGACTGTATGATTTGATTTTGTAGCCTTGTTTACAATGTAACCCAATTTTAGGTGGCCTCCTGCACCTCTCCAAGAGAAGGCATGTGGTGCAAGCTCATTCGTTGGTCTCATATCTCAACACACTCACATGCACCCATCCACATAAACACATTGTTCCTCAGAATCAAGTGTCCATAAGTCATAACAATGTGTGAATTCTTAGGAATAAATTGTGCAACAACAATTGCAAATTAAGATTGTAGGTTTTTTTTAATTTAATTATTACTATTATTCAATTTTATTTTGTTGAGGCCTGGGCTCGAACCCAGAACCAACCCAATAGCCCTCACCAACCCCAATCATAAAAAAAATTAGTTTATGGACGTGGATGATAAATAGGAAAGTAATTAGCAAGAGAACTTGGGTTTTTCCTATTTGCTTGATGAGAAGATATATAATGCACGAGGCCCCAAAAATTTCTAATGGACTATACAATAGAATCAACAGTGTCTGGTCCGAATACTTTACTGATTCTGCAGTACATGTTGAAATCTGCTTCCAACATCTGATTTCTTCTTCTTACTCCTCTATACCCCACCCCCAACCCCCAAAACAAGGTATAGATAATTTTCATGGCAGGTTTTCCTGATGAAGTTTGGAAATCATGGTCCAAATTTCCTTTGATTAAGATTTTCACCAGTTGTTATTATGAAATAATATAGATCACGGAAACAACTAGACACACGCACGCGTGCGCACATGCACACGCGCACACACACACATACATATATGGGGTCAAGAATGTGTGCATCTTGACCCTGCGAGACCATGCATAAGCGGAAGCCTCGTTGCACTGAGAATGAGATGCCCTTTTAGACAAAGGTCCTTGGGGCCCAGATTCTTCTGAATGAATAACAATCCATTTCAATGTACTTTGTTCAATCATGGTTAACTGGATCACTAGAAACACTATTTCTGCCTTCTTATCACTATATGGCCTAGTAGCATGATTAGGCCTGACACCTAAATCGTGCAATAAAATCTGCAGCATTAAGCCTTCTGCTGCTCCATGTGCAGGAACACATTTCTCTGTTTCTGCACTTGACTTGGCACATATGCATTGTTTCTTTCCTTTCCATATGATCAAATTTCCTCCAAAAAAGGACCAGTAGCCCACTGTGGATCTCCAGTCATCAATAGAACCTGCACAATCAGCATCTGGTAACACATCAACTCGAAGATGTGAGTGTTCTTTGAACAAACATTTTCCAGGATGTTTCTTTAAGTATCTGAGTATTCTCTCTACTGCTTTTGAATGAGGAACCCTTGATGCATGCTTGAATTGACCAACTACAATAACAACATATGTAATATTGTGTGTGACAAGAATTCCTACCAAATGTTAGTACTACCAGCATCCTTCAAGAGATTTCTTTTCAGCACTGAGATGGAGGAGAATTTGTTCCTGTGCAACCTAACTTTCCGGTTTTCATCAACAAGTCAAAGGTATGTTTTCTCTAATGGATGAAGTTGCCCTACTTTGACCAGGATACAAGTCTATCCAAAATACCTCCAAGTTTCAATCTTAATCTCAAATATGAAGCTAAGAAATGTTTTACCGCCCAACCTCAGATGAGTTATTTGCACTAATGACCTTATCATCCACAAAAAACAATTAAAAGAGAGGGGTTTTCTCTCTTTTAACAAGGTATGACTTGCAAAACTCTGCATGTATTCAAATTGTCTCTTGGCATCATACAAAGTAGAGAACTGTTGGTATATTAGAATGTATTATGAGATTTTATGTAAGATGGAGGGTTGTAAGGCTATATATATATATATATATATATATATATATATATATATAGCCAAGAGATCATAATATTTATAATAGAACTCCAAAATATTCTACATGGTATCAGAGCACAAATCCTAGCCGCCACCGCTGCCGCGCCAACACCACCGCTGCCACCATCGCCGCCGCCGCACCGCTCGCCCACCACCGCCGTCGCCGTCGCCGCCGCCGCCGCCACCACACTTCCACCACCACCGCGAAGCCACGACTCCTGCGAAGTCCGCAGGAGCCTTCTGTCGCGGTTCTCTGCGTCTCCCGCGGGTCGTTCCGAACGTTGACATCGAAGGTCTAGATCCGATGGGGGAGAGGCATGATCGGGTCTATGAGAGGACGAAGAGGACGAACGTGAATCGTGGGACGGGTGTGAGGTGATCGGAGAAGAGGAGGACCGGTGGAGGAGATCATCAAGAAGTTGGACCCTGCGGAGGTCGCAACGTTGATGAAGCTGATAAAACTGTCGGCTGGTGAGAGCGCGACACGAACACCGGTGAAGTTGGAGCTTCCCTCTATCGATCTGAAGTTTGATGGATCGGCCACCTACCTGAGTTGGTCACGACGGGTGGGGAGAACCCTCGCAGGGAAGAACCTGGAGGATTTCTTGTCGGGAGAGAAAACAGAGCCGGATGAAGGCTCGGTAGGACGCGACGAGTGGAAGTCCACTCATATGGTGATATACATTTGGCTCCTCAATTCTTTAGTCCAGTTGATCGCCGCCACAGTGGATGGCCTTGAGATAGTAAAGGACGTGTGGGAGAAGTTGAGGAGGACCTACGATAGTGTGGAGAATAACTTGAGAGTTTTCCAGATCAAGGGGGAGATCGACGACACTGTACAGGGAGAGAAGACGGTGCAGGAGTATGCCACGGAGTTGGAGCGTCTGTGGTTGGATTATGATCACTCCTTAGAACGGACGAGTTGTGAGGACCCGAAGTGTAAGGAGAGACAGGTATGTCTGCAGGAGAGGACGATGAAGTTTCTTAAGGGGCTGGCCGAAGTGTTTGCTCAGAGGACAACACTACTTCTAGCCCAACCGAAGATCCCTACACTTGAGAAGGCTATCTCGGTCATGATCCAAGAGGAGACTCGCATCAAGCTGCAGGCAGGGACATGTGGTCCTCCCGAAGTGAAGTCAGCACTGACGGTTGCCAATTCAGGCCGCACATGACCTAAAGGAGGCCCCCGGTAGTGCTACAACTGCGGGGAGGTGGGCAATCTGAGGTATGCTTGCACCAAACCACCCAATGAGGAAGATTCAGGTGGTGGACGTGGACAATTTGGAGGACGTGGCCGTGGTCGTGGGGGTCGACGGGGTGGTAGAGGAGGTTATCGGACGAACCTGCTGGTAGCAGAAGGCGATGAGGGAACTGATGGCGCCTATACTGAGGAGGATCAGGCATTGTTGGGCATGCTGGAGGTACTCAGGAGAAAGCAGAGAGCGTCAAGCGATGGAGACAGGAGTAGTCGGACTGAGGAGGCGTCCACCTCAGTCATCGCCAGAGGCAACACTGCCATGTATGTCCATCCATCGGAAGGTACTGACGACTCACTCGCCCTTACATCTATGTCTTCCCTTAGATCGTCGGACTGGATTATCGATTCGGGTGCGTCTCGACACGTGACACGGAATGCTAGTGAGTTCTCTTCCTACACTCAACTAGTATCGGCGGACAGCATTCAAACAACCGATGGTACTTTCCAGCCAGTGGTCGATAAGGGTACTGTCGATTGTACAGGTTCAGTAAAATTATCCAATGTTTTGCATGCTCCTTTTTTTCCAGTCAGTCTTTTGTCCATTAGTTCTATAATCCTCCAACTAAAATGCATTGTCTCTTTTGATATTCCTAAGGTAATCTTCCAGGAGAAGGAGACGGGACGAAGACTTAGGACTGACACTTGGCATGATGGACTGTGGTACCTGGATAGGGAAGGGCTAGATTCGGCATTGGTGTCTGTGGCAGAGATGGCAGGAATGGGACAACCGAAGATGAGTGTCGAGGATACAATGATACTCCACCACAGGCGGTTGGGGCACTCCTCTTTTGGTATTTTGAGTAGGTCGTATCAATCTATTTACGAGAAAGCAAATAAGGAGAAACTAGTATGTGATGTATGTGATTTAGGCAAACTTACTAGGAGCTCATATGTTAGTGCGGGCCATAGGAGCTCTTCTGTTTTTGATATATATTCTGATGTTTGGACGCCACAACTACTATGAATGGTTACAAGTATTTCGTTTTATTTATTGATTGTTCCTCTCGTGTCACCTGGCTGTATTTGATGAAGAATAAGAGTGAAGTTTTTGCCTGTTTCCGGGACTTTCATAAACATGTCCAGACTCAGTACAGAGCAGTGGTGAAGGTATTGAGGTCTGACAATGGGACAGAGTATACCAACAAAGCACTTGAGAAATACCTGTCAGCCCAAAGGATACAGCATCAGATCACCTATGCATACACACTAGCACAGAATGGAGTGGCATAAAGGAAGAACAAACACCTTCTGGAGGTGGCAAGGAGCATGATGATCGCAATGAATGTCCCACAGAGTCTGTGGGGGCATGCAGTGTTGACAACAGCTCAACTGATCAACAGGATGTCCTCGAAAGTACTGGGATGGAAGTCTCCATGTGAGATATTGTAAGGAAATAATAGTGGGATACTCCCGCTGAAGGTGTTTGGCCGCGTATGTTTTGTGAAAGACAACATATCGTCTGTTGGAAAACTTGACCCTAGATCAGTCAAGTGTGTCTTTGTGGGCTATTCGGCGACTCAGAAAGGGTACGTGTGCTGGAGCCCAGTAGAGAAGAAGAGGTTTATGAGCATGGATGTTCACTTCAGGGAGCTTGAGCCATACTACCGTCAGGAGGGAACCTCATCCATGGGCAACTCACCTGACACTGAGAGTATGAGGCGAGAGAGAGATTGGTGAGAGTTTGGTGACCGATTTAGGAGTATGGCATGGAGGAACGGTTGAGGAGGAGAGTAAAAAAACAGGGGGAGGAGATGAGAGGTGTTAGGCCCACGGCTCAGGGGGAGTTACTTACCTACAGCAGAAAAGGGAAGCAAACTGCAGGACCACTACCTATAGTGCCAGTGCCAAGCCCCTTGCCTGCGTCCGTCTCAACTCCTGAGACACCTACACCACCACCACCAGATTTTCCTTCAGGTGATATCATTTTCCTACCCCTCCCACACCATTATCAGTACGGAGGACCACTCGCAGCAATGCGAAAAATTCTCCTGATAGATATGGTTGGGACCTTGCTCAGTTTGTTTCATATGATAACATCTCTTCTTCTCATGGAGCATTCATTGCGTCTTTGGATAGTATTACTGTACCTAACAATTGACAGGTTGCCAAGAACGATCCAAAGTGGAAAGCGGCGATGCACGAGGAGTTAGGGGCTCTTGAGAAGAACCACACTTGGGAACTGGTAAAACTGCCAGAGGGAAAGAGGACAGTCGGATGCAAGTGGGTCTTTACTGTAAAACAGAACCCAGATGGACAGGTTGAGTGCTACAAGGCTCGACTGGTAGCAAAAAGATACAGTCAGGCGTATGGCATTGACTATGACGAGACTTTTGTACCAGTGGCGAAGATGAGCACCGTCAGGACCCTGATTTCTTTGGCAGCGAATGGTGGATGGAAGCTACACTAACTGGATGTGAAGAATACGTTTCTTCATGGGGATCTAGTGGAGGAGATGTACATGGAGATACAACCAGGATTCTACACTGATAAGACAGTGGGCAAGGTTGCAGGTTGAAGAAGTCCCTCTATGGACTGAAACAGTCTCCTCGAGCGTGGTTTGACAGATTCAGGAGGGCGATGATAGGGATGGGATATCAGCAGTCAACGCTGATCACACTGTGTTTTTTCGTCGGACTAGAGGCCACATCACCATGCTTGCGATGTATGTTGACGATATGATTATTACAGGAGATGATGAGCAGGAGATTGCCCGACTCAAGGGGAAGCTTGGCAAGGAGTTCGAGGTGAAAGACCTTGGCCTTCTTCGGTACTTCCTTAGGATTGAGATTGCTCGAGAAGCAGAGGGGATTGTTCTTTCTCAGAGAAAGTATGCGTTGGACCTTCTCAAAGAGACATGGATGTTGGGATGCAAACCTGCAACAACGCCGACCAATCAGAGATTCAAGCTGGGTGCTGAGGCTGGAGCACCAGTTGATCGGGACAGATATCACACATTGGTGGACAAGTTGATCTATTTGAGCCACACTTCCGGATATATGCTTTGCAGTGAGTGTGGTGAGCCGCTACATGCATGACTCAAGGAAGGGTCATATGGACGCAGTGTACCAGATTCTGAGATACTTGAAGGGTGCCCCCAGAAAGGGGCTGATATTCAGGAAGAATGATCACGTGAGCATCGAGGGCTACTGTGACTGTGACTGGGCTAGTTGTGCTGATGACAGGAGGTCTACCTCGGGCTATTGCATATTTGTAGGAGGCAACTTGGTCTCTTGGAGGAGTAAGAAGCAGTCAGTGGTGGCCAGATCGACAGCTGAAGCGGAGTACAGAGCTATGGCCTTGGGAGTTGCAGAGCTGCTATGGCTGAACAGTATGCTGGTGGAGCTAAAGCTGGATCAAGGAGCCAAGATGAAGCTGTGGTGTGACAACCAGTCAGCCATCAGTATCGCCAACAATCCAGTGCCGCATGACAGGACCAAACAGATCGAGATCGATAGGTTCTTCATCAAGGAGAAGTTGGACAGTGGACTACTGGAGCTAGGCCACGTTCCAACCAAGGATCAGGTAGCAAACAATATGACCAAGGGACTTAGCTCTGTAGATATGATTAGAGGATGTGACAAGATAGGATTAGTGAATATCTTTCGCCCATCTTGAGGAGTGTTGATATATTAGAATGTATTAGGGGATTTTATGTAATATGGAGGGTTGTAAGGATATATATATATATAGCCAAGAGATTATAATATTTATAGTAGAACTGTTGGTATATTAGAATATTCTTGGTATATTTTTTGGTATATTAGAATATTCTTGGTATATTTGTTAGGATATTAGAATATTTTACAGGAGATTTTAATGGGATATTAATGTAAGATGAAGGATTGTAAGACTATAAATAGCCAAAAAAATTATCAATAAAAAATATAACAATTACTCCAAAATATTCTACATGGTATCAGAGCCCAAACCCTAGCCACCACCTCCCAAACCCTAGTCGCCGCCACCGCCACCGCTGCCACACCGTCCGCCACCACCGCTGTCGCGCCGCTCGCCCGCCACTACCGTCGTCGCTCGCCCGCCACCACCACCGCGAAGCCGAGACTCCCGCGGAGCCTTCTGCCGCGGTTACTGGCGTCTCCCGCGGGTTGTTCCAGACGTTGACATTGAAGGCCTAGATCTGATGGGGGAGAGACTCGGTCTATGAGATGACGAAGAGGGCGAACGTGAATCGTGGGACGGGTGTGAGGTGATCAGAGAAGAGGAGAATCGATGGAGAAGATCATCAAGAAGTTGGACTCTGCGGAAGTCGCAATGTTGATGAAGCTGATGAAACTGTCGGCTGGTGAGAGCGCGACACGAACATTGGCGAAGTTGGAGCTTCCATCCATCGATCTGAAGTTTGATAGACCGGCCACCTACCTGAGTTGGTCACGACGGGTGAGGAGAACCCTCGCAGGGAAGAACCTGGAGGATTTCTTGTCAGGAGAGAAGACAGAGCCGGATGAGGGCTCAGCAGGACGCGACGAGTGGAAGTGCACTCATATGGTGGTATACATTTGGCTCATTAATTCTTTAGTCCAGTCGATCGCCGCCACAGTGAATGGCCTTGAGATAGTGAAAGACGTGTGGAAGAAGTTGAGGAGAACCTACGATGGTGTAGAAAATAACTTGAGGGTTTTCCAAATCAAGGGGGAGATCGACGACACCGTACAGGGAGAGAAGACTGTACAGGAGTATGCCGCGGAGTTGGAGCGTCTGTGGTTGAATTATGATCCTTCTCAGATCGGACGAGCTGCGAGGACCCGAAGTGTAAGGAGAGACAGGTATGTCTGCAGGAGAGGACGATAAAGTTGCTTAAGGGGCTGGCCGCAGTGTTTGCTCAGAGGACGGCACTACTTCTAGCCCAACCGAAGATTCCTACACTTGAGGAGGCTATCTCGGCCATGATCCAGGAGGAGACTCGTATCAAGCTACATGCAGGGACATGTGGTCCTCCTGAAGTGAAGACAGCACTGACGTTTGCCAATTCAGGCGGCACAGGGCCTAAGGGAGACCCCCGGCAGTGTTACAACTGCAGAGAGGTAGGCCATCTGAGGTATGCTTGCACCAAACCACCCAAAGAGGGAGATTCAGGTGGCGAACGTGGTCGTGGGGGTCGACGGGATGGTCGATGAGGTTATCGGGCGAACCTGCTGGCAGCAGAAGGCGAGGAGGGAGCTAATGGTGCCTATACTGAGAAGGATCAGGCACTACTGGACATGCTGGAAGTACTCAGGAGTAAGCAGAGAGCGTCAAGCGATGGAGACAGGAGGAGTGGGACTGAGGAGGCATCCACCTCAGTCTTCGCCAGAGGCAACGCTGTCATATATGCCTATCCATCGGAAGGTACTGATGACTCACTCGTCCTTGCATCTACGTCTTCCTTAGATCGTCAGACTGGATTGTCGATTCGGGTGCGGTCTCGACACGTGACAGGAAATGCTAGTGAGTTCTCTTCTTACGCTCACTTAGCATCTGCAGACAGCATTCAAACAGTCAATGGTACTTTCCAGCCAGTGGTCGGTAAGGGTACTGTCGATTGTACAGGTTCAGTAAGATTATCCAATGTTTTACATGCTCTTTTTTCCGGTCAGTCTTTTGTCCATTAGTTCTATAATCCTCCAACTAAAATGCATTGTCTCTTTTGATATTCCTAATGTGATCTTCCAGGAGAAGGAGACGGGACGAAGACTTGGGACTGGCGCTTGGCATGATAGACTGTGGTACCTGGATCGGAAAGGAGTAGATTAGGCACTGGTGTCTGTGGCAGAAAAGGCAGGAATGAGAGGACCAAAGATGAGTGTCGAGGATACACTGATACTCCATCACAGGCGGTTGAGGCACTCATCTTTTGAGTAGGTTGTATCCATCAATTTATGAGAAAGCAAATAAGGAGAAACTAGTATGTGATGCATGTGATTTAGGCAAACTTACTAGGAGCTCATATGTTGGTGCGGGCCATATGAGCTCTTCTGTTTTTGATATTATACATTATGATGTCTGGGGGCCGTGCGCCACAACTATTATGAATGTTTACAAGTATTTCGTATCTTTTATTGATTGTTCCTCTCGTGTCACCTGGCTGTATTTGATGAAGAATAAGAGTGAGGTCTTTTCCTGTTTTCGGGACTTTCATAAACATGTCCAGACTTGGTACAGAGCAGTGGTGAAGGTGCTAAGGTCTGACAATGGAACAGAGTATACCAACAAAGCACTTGAGGAATACCTGTCAGCCCAAGGGATACAGCATCAGACCACCTGTGCATACACATCAGCACAGAATGGAGTAGCAGAAAGGAAGAACGGACACCTTTTGGTGGTGGCAAGGAGCATGATGATCGCTATGAATGTCCCACAGAGTCTGTGGAGGCATGCAGTGTTGACAGCAGCTCGATTGATCAACAGGATGCCCTCGAAGGTACTGGGATGAAAGTCTCCATGTGAGATATTGCAAGAAAATAATAGTGGAATACTCCTACTAAAGGTGTGGTTGCATATGTTTTGTGAAGGACAACAGACCGTCTGTTGAAAAACTTGACCCCAGAGTAGTCAAGTGTGTATTCGTGGGCTATTCGACGACTCAGAAGGGGTACGTGTGCTGGAGCCCAGTAGAGAAGAAGAAGTTTGTGAGCATGATGTTCACTTCAGGGAGTTTAAGCCATACTACCGTCAGGACGATATGATTATCACAGAAGATGATGAGCAGGAGATTGTCCGACTCAAGGGGAAGCTTGGCAAGGAGTACGAGGTGAAGGACCTTGGCCTTCTTCTGTACTTCCTTGGGATTGAGATTGCTCGAGAAGCAGAGGGGATTGTTCTTTCTCAGAGGAAGTATGCGCTGGACCTTCTCGCAGAAAGAGGGATGCTGGGATGCAGACGACGCCGATCAACCAGGGGTTCAAGCTGTGTGTTGAGGCTGGAGAACCAATCAACCGAGACAGATACCAGAGACCGGTGGGCAAGTTGATCTATTTGAGCCACACACGTCCTGATATTTGCTTTGCAGTGAGTGTGGTGAGCCGCTACATGCATGACCCAAGGAAGGGTCACATGGACGCAATGTGCCAGATTCTAAGATACTTGAAGGGTGCCCCCGGAAAGGGGTTGATATTCAGGAAGAATGATCACTTGAGCATCGAGGGCTACCGTGACTCTGACTGGGCTAGTTGTACTGATGACAGGAGGTCTACCTCGGGCTATTGCATATTTATAGGAGGCAACTTGGTCTCTTGGAGGAGTAAGAAGCAGTCGATGGTGGCCAAATCGACAGCTGAAGCGGAGTACAGAGCTATGGCCTTGGGAGTTGCAGAGCTACTATGGTTGAAGAGTATGCTGGTAGAGCTGAAGCTGGATCAAGGAGCCAGGATGAAGCTGTGGTGACAACCAGTCATCCATCAGTATCGCCAACAATCCAGTGCAGCATGACAGGACCAAACACATCGAGATCGATAGGTTCTTCATCAAGGAGAAGTTGGACCGTGGGCTACTGGAGCTAGGCCATATTCCAACCAAGGTTCAAAAACTCGGTATCGATATCGGACAGTTTGTACGAGTATCCGTATCGGCAGTATCGGCAATATCGACGGTATCGGATCAGAGTATCGGATTTTTTGGTATCGGCTGTATCGACATATATATATATATATATATATATATATATATATATATTCTGAAACTTGTTGGGAAAAAATGGGAGGAGAGAGCAAAGCCTGCTGTCAAATTCAAAACTTTGAATTTGTTTCTATATATATATATAAATGAATGTTGTCAATCAGTCAACGAAAAGTAATGTGTTGTCAAATTCAAATCTTTCAACCTGTCAACAAAAAATATGTTGTCAACGTGTGTGTATATATATATATATATATATATATATATATATATATATATGTTGTCAACCTGACAACAAAAAGTGCTATTTAAGTATTGACAGTTAAGTTGTTTCCATATATTTTGAAGTTGATCACCACATAAATATTAATAAATATTATGTATGCATCAATATAAACAACACTTCCACGTGACCTTAGGAAATGTGCAGGAAGTGCACTTAATAGTGTTGTGGTGCTGCTGTCAGTATTGGGTGAACCACATCCACAACAAATCGTTTTTTTTTCCAGTATTTTATGTGGGACCCGACCTTAACCCTAAACCCTAATAATATAAGGCTCCTCTCTCTCTCTCTCTGCCTCCTCCTCTCTTTTAGGACAGAGAGGAGAGACTACGCCACCACTTCTCTCCTCCCATCTCCACCTTCATTCTCTTTTCCTTTCCTCCACTCCTCCACGAGCAGAGGCAGCGTCGAAGACAACGGAAAAGGGAGCTCTGAATTGAATGCTCTCTAGATAATTTTTATATTATTTATAGAGATTTTGGTCTCAACAATTGAGTTTTGCTTTTAGTTTTTAGTTTTTATTTTTTATTTTTATGTACTCTTTTTGTTGGATTTGTCTTGTAAATTTGTGTGATCCTTGACTGAATTTCTGCCATTCTTGTTGTCGTTCGTTGTTTTATTGAAGATTATTTTTTTTTAATTTTTAAAAATATTAATACTAAAAATTGATTTGTAGCGGTTCGTAGCAGTTCGTATCGGTCTATATCGGATACGTATCGGCCGATACAGACCGATACAATAAAATTTTACTATGGATCGGCCGATACCGATAATTTTTTACAGTATCGGATCGGACTAGCTCAAAACCGATCCGATACGGCCGATACTTTAAACCTTGGTTCCAACCAAGGAGCAGATAGCAGACAGTATAACCAAGGGACTTAGCTCTGCAGATATGATTAGAGGATGTGACAAGATGGGCTTAGTGAATATCTTTCGTCCATCTTGAGGAGGAGTGTTGGTATATTAGAATATTCTTGGTATATTTGTTGGTACATTAGAATATTCTTGGTATATTTGTTGGGATATTAGAATATTCTAAAGGAGATTTTAATGGGGTATTAATATAAGATGAAGTATTGTAAGGCTATAAGTAGCCAAGAAATTATCAATAAAAATATAATAAGAATTCCAAAATATTCTACAAGAACCATATCCTTAAGGACCTTTTTAATCCATAAACAGCTTTCCGAATCTTATAAATCTTCCGTAACTATCCACTGAAAGAGGGGTCACACTTCCTCTTGCAAATCGCCTTTCAAGAAAACAAATTATCATTAAATTGGAGATTTTCCAACTAGAATTTTGCAACTAGAGAGAGGGATATCTTGATGTTATACAATTTTACTACTGGAACAATGGTCTCATTATAATCGACTACATAGTTTTATGTAAAACAGTATATGCCAAAAACCTTGAACCTTGCTTTGTATCTCTCATTTCCAGCTGTTTTATGTCTAACTGTAAGCATCCATTTACATCTACATAGTCTCTCATCATTTCAGTAGTTCCACTAACAACCAAGTTCAATTTTCTCAAATGCCCTCATTTCTATATTGTGGAGACGAGAGAGAAGAAATATAGTTTGAGATAGAATGAGCAATGCCTTGGCTGGCATATCAAGATCAATGTTACCACAAACAGAAAGTTATGCTGCATGAAAGGAAAATAGGAACGTGAAAAATGCCAATTGGTATAGAACATGACAATGGAGTATGCTTCTCCGGAACGCTTTAGAGGAACAAAAGATGTGGATTTCGGACTAGTAAAGGCTTAGGATTTAGGATTAGAGTTTCGGGTTTCTAGTTATATATATATATAACTAGAAACCCGAAACTCTAATCCTAAATCCTAAGCCTTTACTAGTCCGAAATCCACGTCTACAACTCACACACACCACTTATTCTCACAGCCGCACTCGGCGTTTCGTACTCGGTGTCCTTGACGCGTCTCTGCACACGGCCTACCGCACACCCATGTCACCTGGCCCAAAGGCCCGCACTGCAATACCCGGCCCCGAACGGGCCCACACCGCATGGCACCAATTTTAATTCTCTCTGGAAATTAAATTTCTTTCCCCAGGGCTTGAACCAGCAACCTCTGGGGAGAACGCGTCCCACCCCTAACACTTGAGCTAGGGGTGATTGGCTATATATATATATATATATATCAAGGAACCCATGCACTATGCATGCATTTTCTAATATTATGTGTATCATGCATGTTTAAAAACTTTCCATTTTCATGAAAACTTTATATTCTTAGAATTCTTTAAATGGATTACCAGTGCATTTGGAAATATTGTACCAATATATACATATGTAACTAATAAACATTAAAAAAAAGCAGCTTGTGCCAAAGATATTTCAGACAAAGGCATGATATATACAAAATAATACTGTAAAGAAAGCAACACGCCTTTTACAAACTCTCCATGATAACCTTCATCTTCTTAATAATTTAGACAGTAGTAATTCAATAAACATTGTATTTGGTTACAACAGAAAATGTAATTTTCGAATATAGGTGTGATCTTGTTATAAACAAACCGGAACCATAACTACTTGAATACCTCGCCAAATACAAATTTATTCCAAAATTTAAAAGCACTAGCATATAATAATTTGAACTACACAAAAATATCACAAAGATTTCAGATATTATATAACTGTTGATTAGCTTGTGTCTTCTATGTCTTGTACTAATACCAACTAATACTAAACGATTTTCTTCTCAAACGTGGAAACGAATGATATCCATTAAAAATAAGTAAGGGATCTAATATCATGCATCTAGGCTTACAAAAATAAGTTAAGGGACCTTTATCCTTAAATGGTGACAACTTTGTTCATAAACAAAATTTATCAAATAATAAGGATGTCAGGAGATGGCCGCAACTTTGTTCATAATTTGGAGGATACATCTCTTGATCATGTTCACAGCGGAGAACAAAGTTCCACCCATCTTGTAATTTGTTTATTAGCATCTTGACAAACAAAGTACCATCCATCTCTATCAACTCCAACTCAATAGCTATGCCTGCGTTAGCCTAATCATCGATCTCGCGTTACATCACCATGTCTGCAACGGCCATTCCATTGGCCAGTTACTCTCCGTATATGGGCAAACATAGTGATTCCTCTACGACTCTTAACGCCTTACCTAGACCGAGCCGTTACTTCATTCCAAGAAGCCCATCTAGATGCGATTTCAACCACATAGAGACGACATTTAAAGTACACTGCTTCCGCAACACGCCTCTCACACACAAAAATGTCAATATTGGACTCAATTTTACTCCGGAATCTATTACCGAGCGATGGTTAGTGAGTCCATGATCTTCATCTCCCGTCTTCATCTACATCAGAATTGCCAATTTTGTACTCCATTTGACTTCATGATCTTCATCTCCTGCCTTCGCATCGATCGTCGCAAACAACCTATGTTTTTTATCAAAATTATTTTCTTTGACACATCTTTTAGTAACTTGGAGAACGCATCTCTTAATCGTGTTCGTCACGTGGGCGAGTAAGAAATCGAACCGGTGGATATCATGACATTGGAAGACCATCAACTCCTTTGTCAGGCATCTCATGGTGATAGGATACGAGGAAGAGAAAAATACTAAGAGAGAAGAGAGAGCAAAGAAAAAAAGAAAAAAAAAGAGTCAGATTTCTAAACAGAAAACCATTCAAAAAAAATTGGGACAGATTTGGTATTTTCTCAAAAGATTACATGGAAATTTACATCTGAAAAGACTCCAAAAACTGCCTCAAATGAAACCAGTTTGTATATTCTGTATCAAATAATATGTTATAACTATTAAAGGCTTAGGATTTGGGATTAGAATTTACGGTTTCTCTCTTTATTGATATTGGGAAAATTTGGACCACAAGGTACCATTCTGAACATATCCATTTCACATTGTAAAGCAAAAGTTCCAAAATGGAGAACTGCATTTTATGGTAACTCTGATCTAGATGGAGTAGTAGTGTTCTTGAAGGTTTTCAAGTAGCAATAGGGATGTAAAGACCATTCTTATTTTGTAAAGTAATGAGAGAGATATTACCAAGTCGAATATAGCCAGTTGAGATGACTGTCCGTAGCTTGTAGTCCTTGCCTACTAGTGTAAACAATTAGGCCTCATTGACTTGGTATAATAAATAATGATGATGATGATGAGATATTCCAAAACTAACTAGTCTCTTAGTGAACTGTGGGTGTTAGTACCGTGGTGACAACTACATAGGTACAGCCTTAGGTGAACATACCGACTCTCTCAATTCATGAGTTAATGTTCCCTCTCTTCTTGTTGTCTCTCCTAGTGGGCATTTAAACAACTTAATATATAGGATTGATGGCATGTACGGGTATGGCGAAGTGCAAGCAAGGATATTTTTGTCTTTACAAGTTGCATGTCATACTTTAGATACGAAGTGAGGCTACATAGATTCATAATCTAATACACTTGTGAATATCTTGCGTCTCAAAACTTACCTATATTAAGGTCCTCTTGGTAACAACTATTGAAATTAAGAAATATTTATAATGTACTATGGATTTTTCGTTATGTATCATGCAGTCTCCAATAGAACCCATACCCTAACTCCAACCATGTTTGAGTCAGCATTGATGCACACTCAATTGCTCCTCTATCACTACTAAGCACACCACCACCCCTTTCTTATTACCACAACCACTAAGCTAGCTCTCCACTATCACATTTGCAGTCTTCAACTTGTCATCCTTTGGTCAATACCCTGTAACCCAAAACAAATGCATATGACAATGCAAGTCTCTGACAATAGCAATAGTACCTTGTTTTTTAGTTCAATTATGATTGTCACAACTAACAGTGGAGATGATAAAAGAATGGTGGTCGATGGACAACAAGGTTTGATGGAATAATCATCATTCAAGATTTCTGCTGTTGAAATGGGGTCGGCTATGTACTGGCACTGTGAGCAACCTCCATAGAAACACAAAGCAAAATTTTACGATGGCAGACACTTAATCAACTACCTAAAGTTTCGTCCAGAATTTCTAGGACAACGTTACCCAGTGCATAATGGTGTCAAGTTAATTATAAACATTCATAAGGTAAGAGGTGAGAATATAAATAGGTTCACTTTTCTAAAAATCGGTATTAGTCCGCACCTAATCGGGCGCTAGGCGCTAGGTGCCCGCCTAGTGCACGTCCGACAACCAGGTTATTTGGGGTTTATGTGCAATTTTCATCATAAAAGTTTTTGGACCGTTTGATTGTGGACCGCCTAGAATTAGGCGTCTAAGCGGGGCTAGGCGCTAGGCGTCCGGTGCCCGCCCGACTTCCGCTTAGCTACTTTTACAACCTTGAATAGGTTATTGACAAAAACCATATTTTAGACTAGAAAATTGTCTACATGAATAGAGAAAGTGACAAAGATTGCGAGTCAAAATATAATATTGGGCTAGTTAAAAACACATTTCAAAAAAGAGAGAAGGGGTATGAACTATGAAATGAAGTTCATATCCAAAGACTACTTAGACCAATTTCTCTGACAAAAATATATAAAGAGGCATTTCCTATATTGATTCGGTGAAAATATTGTATAAGCAATAAGATCTAATCTTTCCTCAATAAGAAGTTGTGCATAAGTTGATGCTAACTGCCGTAACACATTTCTTCATCTTATCAGGGGCTAGCATTTCATAAGCTATCTCTAACATGTATCGACTAAGTTACCTAGATGACATCAAGATGATAGGCATACGTACCTCTAGGCTTTCCAACTTCCTGTTCAAATAAATCAAAACTGCATGTATCAGTGAGGTTCTAGACAATTTATCCATATTTGATTAAATGAGAAGTTTGCAAGTCATGAAGTTATGTTGCACCTCTTTGCCCTCTCCTGTGGAGTCAACTGAGCAAACTTTGCAATAATCTCCTCAATGTTACTGAAAGTAAGATGAAGTCAGATATGGGAGCAGATAGATTTAAATGATCTTGAGTTGTAACATATGTAAAATATAGTTTCAGTTTGCATGCATATCAATGGAAGTGTGAAGTTATCAACACTGATTTTTCATGAGATGGTTTATTTTTCGTAGAATCCAGTATGCCATCAATATACAAGAAGTCTGACCAGAATGCATGGTACCATACATGATCATGCCACACTAGATTTCTGAGCTTCTAGCCCATTATCTCCTCCCAAACACCAATTGCATTATCAAGTTCTGCTGTAATCCAAGTTACAGCCATCAACTGTTTACTTGGTTGAAAGGCTCTAAGAAGAGTCGTGTTACATTAGCTGAACAAACTCTTTCATTAGCAGCTTCAGCCACATGACATTGAACTTTCCATGTAAACGCAAGGCCGGTTCCTGCCCCAGGGCAACCAGGCGACCGCCAAGGGTCCACGAGGGCCCAATTTTTTTACTATAGTAGCTTTGGATATATATATATATATATATATATATATATATATATATATATATATATATATATTACATGCACGCGTTATTAATACTATTATAGTAGCTTTGGAAAAAATTAAATACTATATGCATGTTGCTATTAATACTATTATAGTAGCCTTGGAAAAAATCAAATACTATTAATACTATATGCATGATGCTATTATAGTAGCTTTGAAAAATCAAGGTTAAGCTACTATATGCATGCTGCATTTTTCAAAGCTAACATAATAATCCACGTCATGAACTTTGTTGTTTGTTGCCCATTAATTCTAGGTAGGTGGATTCATTATATTATTTTCATGTAATAAGGGTTTTTTTTCCTCCTCCTTTCCTATAGTTTATGGAAAATCAAAACATATAATAGGGAAACGGGATATGAGCCATAGTGCTCATATTCCTACATCAGCCACGCACACGTGGACCAATAAGAATAGAGTGTACTAGTGCACATGGGTGCACATGGGTGCACATGGGATGTAGGAGTCTATTCCTATTGGTCCACATGTGCGTGGCTCGTGTAGGAATATGAGCACTATGGCTCATATCCCGTTAACCCCATATAATATTATATGTGTGAAGTTAGGGCACATTTTAGAACTTTGTCCTCGTACTTCAAATATTTTAGACCGGCCCTATGTAAACGTACTGATCCTAAGAAATGGAATTATTAACCGCTATATACCACTTTGCCACAGGGGTGGACCGGGTGGCCGCTCCTCCCGAGTTTTTGGTTTCCCTCTCTCTACTTACTTCGATCTTCTTTACTAATTCAGCAACCAAATGGTGGTTTAGTTGGTAAACTGATGTGATTATAAGCAAGAGGTGTTGAGTTCAATATTCATTATTATTTTATTTTATTTCAAAAATCTATATAATGTGACCACAAAACCTAATCCAATTCAATTTGACGTAAAGCTATGGTGAGTACTGATAATTAATCTCAAGTTGCACATTAGTCGGTCCGATATCGTGAATGCAAAATGTGGGTGGGTGAATGCACATGTTTATATATAGGAAAAATGAAGAGGTCGATCGATCGATCGATGGAAGAGGGTTAAGTGACGGACCTGCGATCCCCGAGACACAATGTGGGCTTTCCGGTGGGAGAGAACATGAGGAGGAGTATGTCTATGTCGCAGAGGATGGAGAGCTCCTTGGCCTTCTTCAGGATCCCGGCCCTCCGCTTCGAGTACGTCACCTGCCTCCCGCTCGTGTTGTCCAGTCTCTTTATCTTCAGCTTCACTCTTCCCATTTCTTACAGACTTTTTTTTTTTTTTTAATTCTTCTTCTTCCTGCAGATTAACTAATTGTACGAAGAGGAAAGGGAGAAAGAGGAGGGGGGAAGGAGTAGAGGAGAACGGGTGGTGGGACGAACGGTGGAGGGGGTGTAAGAGGAGCTACAAAAGCGGGAAGGAGAAAGAAAAGAACCCGCCCCCTCTACTCTCCCTCTCCCTCTTTCTCTCTCTACTTTTTCCCCATCCACCCTTCATCTTATTAAACATCTAACGTGTTTAGTGGGCCGACCGGCCAGAAGCCCGCCCTAGTCAAACTCGGACAGGGCCGGACCAAGCCCAGTCAACGGACTAGCCCGGCCCACCCCCAACTGAGGGATTGGTTGAGTTTTACTCTCCACACCCCGGGCTCGGCCAGGTCCGTACTTCCTGACGGGCCCGGGCTGGATGGGCTGGATTTCATCCCCAAACTTGGTCGATTCGGCCCGGTCGATGTCATGGGTCGGTCGGAACCACACCCCCTAATAAATAAAGATAAAATTTGAGTTGCACCCCACTTTATTTATCTATATTCAAGATGCACCCCACATGATTACCATAATGTATGACATCTCCCACTTTTAACGGAAACTAACAGTCAACTGCTTTGACTGTTAATTTTTGACCGAAATAGTTCTTCCCTTTTCTCAGCCCCCCTCCTCTGCCGCGTACGAAGAAGGATCTTTTTTTGCAAAAAAAAATTGTCAAATTAGTTGATCGTTAGTTGCAGACGATTTTCGTCAAAAGTGGGAGGTGTCATACATTATGGTAATCGTGTGGGCTATACCTTGAATATGGATATATAAAGTGGGGTGCAACTCAAATTTTCTCATAAATCAACTAATTTTGAGGGCTATTTTACCATTTTAACCGTTACTAAGTATTTTGGTAAACAAAAAAAATTCCATAATATGGTTTTACGGTCTTTCGGATAAGTATTTTCACCAAAATATCTTATTTTAACCGTTTCTGCAGGTTAATAAGGATATTTTGCTTATTTTTTGCTAAAATAGAAAATTTTCTATAATAACTATATTCTAAGGATATTTGAAATGATGATTAATTTACCAAAATTTATCCCAACAGTCTTTTTCTCTTGTCTAATACTTGCAATCAATATTGTGTTCAGTTCGGTGAATTAGCTGCCTCCTCTTCTTCATTGTCGTGAAAAATGAACAACAAATACAACAACCACAAGATCAACAATCTCAATTGGCACAACCTCGTGGGATATAAGACAACGGAGGAGGAGGGCATCATCATTGGCATTCGTCCGAACTTTGACAACACTTCGGGAGTATTTATAGTGAGAATGTTGGGGCGCAAAGAAGACTCTCGGGTGAAACTCTTGTTCAATGTTTGTATTGGTGGAAACGAATTAAATAGGTACCTAACCATGTCATGGAAACATTATGTAGGTATCTAGAAAGTTGTAACCAAGTATTTTTTCATGTTTCAAATAATATCTATTTTTATTTATTTAGATATTAGTACTATGAAATTTGATAGTCGTAATTATCATGTATCGGTTAAAATAATTAGTTGCAATGATTATTTTGTACTTACTATTTTTTTATCATTTTTCAATATATGTTATAATTGTCATATATGTATTTTATTATTGTTAATATGACTTATGTTTTGTGTTTATCCTTTCAATCTCTATGCAAGCTTCATTTGGAACTTGTAAGCTGTTGAAAGGACAAACGCGAAACAATAGTTGTATAAAAAGTCATAAAATACCTTTGATAGATATTTATTGATATTTTTTTTTCTGTGGTTGTACTTTGAACCTCTTTTCAAGTTTTTTTTTGTGGTGCCATAAAAAATGCTTGAAGAGAGGTTGAAAGTATAAATGCACAACATATAAGGTATCAGCAAACACCTAACTAACGAGATTAGTATATATATTAAAATTCCCTTTGAAACAGTGAGCTTAGTTCCCTGTCTAGATAGTGGAGCAAAATTTTTTTATTTTTTTTTACATAGTAGCCTCAAACCTTAATGGGTCAAAACATATCCTAAATAAATAAATAAATTGGGCCTACCCGACCTTTGTCTGCACCTGAGCTGGATCCAACTTGGTCAGGACCGGTCTGGTTCATACCGAGTTGTGGGTTGGGATGGATTTGGGGTTTTAGCGCTGAGTCCGGCACGACCAGGACCGCTTCTCTTGATCGAGCCAAGCCCGATCAAACCTAGTCAATCTGGAACGAGGATGGCCCGAGCCACTTAACATCTCTACTTAAACCAAAGCAAAACAAAATCAAGGTTTAGTTATAGCTCAAGTTTGATTGAGCTTAAACATAGGCTCGTAAAGAAAGTCCAAGTCCTACCTTAGATTATATATTTTATTTTTTTTAGGTTGTTTGGTTTCATGTAATTTGAATTTGTAAAACCCCTAATTCGGAAGACCGTATTATTTAATTAGTAATTTTAAGCTAGGAATATATATTTTTTAAATTTTTAATCTAAGGTGTTTATGTAATTAGGGGATTTATGAGGCCATTATAAATTTTTCCTAATTTATTCCATGTAGGAGACCCTTTGGACAGTTGCATATGCACCAATATAAATTATAGAAATTTCTAAGTATAGATATATATAGTTATTAGAAAAAGAAAATAAAAGAAAATGGGTTGGATTCCTATTAGACCTCAACCCGAAAACCATTAACCCAAACCCAATAGGAAAATATCAACAGTAGCAGTAGCAAACCAACTTTGTTTTTTTCCTTCTCTACGCGTAAAGCAATTCCGCGCGTAAACTCACTCCACCGCTTCTTACTTTATCTGCGCGTAAAGAACCCCACCCGCCTAATTTCTTTCTCTACGCGTAAAATAAACCCAAGCGTAAACTCCACCACCGCCTAAAATTCGCTCCGCGCGTAAAGCAAACCTCCACTGCCCCACGCGTAAAACAAAACTCCACCACTTAACTCTCTCCTCCGCACATGTGGATAAAAATATCAACAGCTCATTCCATCGCCTTATTCCACCGCCTCTTTACCTGTAATTACTAAACACCCCTTAACCGAAACCTAAACCTAAACCAATGATAGGAAGAAACAGCAGCGGCAGTAGTTTCTTAACCATTAAGTAACCCCCACCGCCTCTTATCACTATATATATATTATAACTCTTCCAAACTCTAATCCCACTTCTTACACCAAAGCTTAAACACTGTTGTTGGACGTGCACTGTACATCACTTTTGCTCGACAAGTATACCTTGCCATTTGTACTATTGTTTACATTCCAACTAATACATGCATGTTTAATTCTGCTTATATAGAGGTTTATGTATGTATATTTTTGGATCTACTTTATGAGACCACCCCAGGATTATGAAGCATCATTAGGTTCATTAACCATGACACAGTTGTTACACGAGTTGTGAGTCTCATATAGATCTCGGACTGCGTGACAGGTCTGGTCTCCTGTATGTATGAGCCGTGCGTTAGGAATAACTGCTAATATATTTGCATGCTAGTAGACCTAGCAGTTATTAGAGGTATTATCGTATCATGTATATGACATGCTTAGAGCATGGGAAGGGAAGAACAACAAGTAAGGCATTTGGGCTCCTTTGCACATTTTACTTCTGTAACCCGGAAGCTCCACTGGAGATACGGGCGGTGATGACCCATTTATTTTAATTGGCGGCCTCTGCCGTTCAAAAGACGACATGCTTTGAGGCCTCTGATTCTCCGAGAGAGTCATGCTAATCCCATATTTTAGCCAGATAGCCCACTTGGTGGAAAGTTGTTCTCAAACTGCATTCACTTAGACGGTTAGGCGACCCAGTGGAGGTTTATATTTTAGTACTTTATTGGCATATTTATATGTATCTTGTTATGTCTCTCTGAGAACCTGGTCCCTTTCCAGATATGGACGAGCAGGAGTATCCCCAGGAGTACGGACCTGGACCTGACACTACGTACCTGACTAAGGAGGTCTTACCCTCAGAGTATCTGTGATTTATTACCACTGTTTAGAAATTTTGTTGCTACTTCAGTATAGTAGTTTTATAGTGGATTTGTATTCATCCAACTATCAGACTTGATACTCATCTTGATATATTATTCAGCTCTTTATGTCTACTTATTACTTGTGTTGTGGATGAGATATAGATTATGTGTGACTTGTTGTGACAGTATATTACCACTGATGGATTGTATATTCATATACATCGTACGTGTGTATATGGTTTCCATATATTGGAGTTCATATATATACGGCTGGGCGTATTACGTATTCCTAGTCCTACGTATTTGGGGACTGGGGCGTGACATATTTTTGATGGTGGCCCATGCAGGTTTAGAATATATTATCTTGGTTACATAATTGTACCAAACAAGCATGCGTATAGAAATAAAGTATAAGGATCTCATCCACACTTGACTAAACCATATTCTTCCTTTTAGCTATCCTCTGTTGGGTAAAACAAAGTTTTTACGCCAAAAATCCTTTACGCTGTGACCAGACCCTTTACCTTGTTGGCGTAAAAGCCAAAATAATTATTGCTGGCGTAAAAAGCCAAACTATGCAGAAGATTTCCTCCTTTACGCTGCAGTTTGGACAACTGCTACCTACGTCCCCTTAGTCTTCCTAATCCTGCGTATGACACGTCATACAAACCACGTAGGTAACCGGCTTTGCGTTAACTTGAGGATTCCTGAATAATAGATCACCAGCGTAGAGTAGCCTGATAGGTGTAAAATGTAAGGATGGTAAGATAAGCGTATTTGGCACAACCTTAGTTTTCTAGTCATGATCAAATCTCGTGCATTAAATACAGAGATATGCCTCGAGCCTTGTGCAAGAAATAGCTTTTGACATAGCATATGATTTTGTCTTACCTTGAGCATAAAAATCTATTTCTGTAGGCAGCGTATTCAGAGACTCCATGCGTAAAAACGACTTGTGTCAGATATACCACTAAACGACAACCTGGGTCTCTGTGCAAAATCATCATCACGGCCGTCCTCTCGATCATCGTGCAACACTTTTGTCAGATGTCAGGTTCACTGAATTATCTGACAAATCTATCCAAGGAATACGAAGAGTTTCTCGTACAACTTTACGCTGCAACATTTTTACGCGCAGACTTTTATGCAGGCAGCTCTAAAGTTATGTTTTACACCGACAGTTTGAATCCCTGGTTTACGCCAAACTACTTTGAATCCCTATTTTACGCAGAAGCTTGAAAACTATGTTTTACGCAGACAGTTTTGAATCTCTACTTTATGCCAAATTATTTTATCTCTACTTTACGCAGACAGTTCTGAAGTCCTACTTTATGCTTCTCTTCTTCACACGGACCACTCTGAAGCTTTACTTTACGCCAACTTCCTTGAAACTCTGTTTTTACGCGGACAACTTATCCACCTGTTTAACGTAGACACCCTAGAAGCCTGTTTTACGCAGGGGGGACTTTATGAATGTTGGGGATTTTGACTGTAAATACGCGTACAAATTCTCCAGCGTATTTTATGCCTCTACATTATATGTAATGCTTGCATCCTGTTTGATTCCTGTACTTCTTCTAAAAACGTCGTGTACATCGCCTGCAGAGAAATGGATATGCAGAAAGGATGTATTATTGCCAATGACGACACAACTCCTGGAGTCAATGGTCAGACTCAAGGAGAGACCTCAACAAATCCTAGACTTCCAGGACCAGATGGACAGATTCACAATCCCATTCCATCTGATCTTCCCGTTCCACCTAATGGGACCCTTCCAGTTTCATCGACACCGCAGGATGGCCAGACACAACTATTCCAATTCTTCCAGATGATGATGCGGGAACAGAGGCAACATGCAGCTGAGCAGAGACAAGAATTTCTGGCAGCACTTGAAAGGATGGCTGCAAAGACTACTGTACCAGCTCCAGCTCAAGAATTCTCGGACACCGTCAGAGATGCCTTGTACGATCAGTTTCTCCACCTGGAGCAAGGGAACAGAACAGTGGACGAGTATGATGCTGAGTTTAGTAGCCTCAGTAAATATGGCGCTGCCTTGATACCAGATGACTTGGCTAATGCTAAGAAGTTTCATCATGGACTAACTCAGGAGCTACAACACTATACAAGCTCACAATCCCGGGTCTCTTATGTCGAGTTACTAACAGAAACCAGATTGCAAGAAACCATCAGCAGAGAAAAGGGAGGTCAGCTGAGGACGCAGCAAGGACCAGTCACGCCCAAGTCCTAAAATACGTAGGACTAGGAATACGTAACACGCCCAGCCGTATGTATATAAACTCCAATATATGGAAACCATATACACACGTACGCTGTAATATGAATACAAATTCCACAAGTGGTAATATACTGTCTCAACAAGTCATACACAATCTATATCTCATCCACAGCACAAATAATCAGTTGGAATAAAGAGCTGAATAATAACTGGATATCCAAATTTGCATGTCAAGTTTGATAGTCGGGTGGAAACAATCCATTATAAAATGACTATACTGAAGTAGTAACAAAATCTCTAAACAGTGGAAATAATCACAGCTACTCTGAGGGTAAGACCTCCTCAGTCAGGTACGTAGCGTTAGGTCCAGGATCGTACTCCTGCGGATACTCCTGCTCGTCCGTATCTGGAAAGGGACCAGGTCCTCAGAGGGACGTAACAAGATACATAATAACATGCCAATAAGTACTGAAATATAAACATCCAATGGGTCGCCTAACCGTCTAAGTGTATGCATTTGAGAACAACTTTCCCAACGCGTGGGCTATCTGGCCATAATGGGATTGGCAAGATTCTCTCGGAGAATCAGGGGCCTACAAGCGTACCATCCTTTAAACTACAGAGGCTGCCTGCAATATATAGGGTCACAACCACCCGTTTCTCCAGCGGAGAATTCGTGCGAACTAGGGAAAGTGTAAAGGAGCCCATACGCCTTACTTGTTGTTCACCCCACCCCATACTCTAAGCATGCCATATCCATGACACGATAAAACCTCCAAATAACTGCCAGGTCTACTAGCATACAAGGTTTCTATCGGTAGTCATCCCTAACGTACGGCCAATACGTACAGGAGGCCAGAACTGTCACGCAGTCCGTGATCTATATGGGACTCACAACTCGTGTACCAATTGTGTCACTGCCAATGAATCTAATGATGCTCCATATAACTGAGGTGGTCTCATAAAATAGGTCCAAATCTACATAAATAAATTATCTACATAAGCAGAAGTAAACATGCATGTATCAGTTGGAATATAAATAATAGTACAATGGCAAGGTATACTTGCCGAGCAAAAGTTCTGTATAGTGCACGTCCAAAGCAGTGTTTTAGTTTAGTGAAAGAAGAATTGTAGTTAGGATTTGGAAGAGTTGTATATATATATAGAGATAAGAGGCGGTGGGGGTCACTTAATGGTTAAGAAACTATTGCCGCTGTTGTTTTCTTTTCATTGGTTTTGGTTTCGGTTGAGGAGAGTTTAGTAATAACAGGTAGAGAGGCGGTGGAATGAGCTGCTGATATTTTTTTCCACACGTGCGGAGGAGAGAATTAAGCGGTGGAGTTCTATTTTACGTGCGGGGCAGAATTTAGGCGGTGGTGGAGTTTACGCTTGGGTTTGTTTTACGCGTAGAGTAAGGAATTAGGCGGGTGGGGTTTTTACGCGCAGAGAAAGTAAGAAGCGGTGGAATGAGTTTACGCGCGGAATTGCTTTACGCACGGAGGAGGAAAAAAGCAAAGTTGGTTTGCTACTGCTACTGTTGATATTTTCTACGCGGGTTTGGGTGCAAGCGGGTAGTGGGTTTAGGAGTTGCGGTTTGGGTTTTGGGTATAGTATCCAATAGGAATTCTATTTTCTATTATATTCTTTTTCTTTCTTTCTTATTAATTATATATATATATATACATATTTATACATATAAAATTCTAAAAATTATATCGGTGCACACCATTAAGCTAACAACTATCCAAAGGGTCTCCTACATGAAATAAATTAGAAAAAATTTATAATGGCCCCATTAATCTCCTAAATGCATAAACACCTAAAATAAAAAAATTAGATAAACTATATTTCCTCTATTTAACTCATAACTACTATAATTAAATAAATAATACGGTTTATAAAATTAGGGGTCTTATATTCTACCCAACTTATAAAAATTTCGTCCTCGAAATTAAAACTAAGCCACGGTAGCAAGTCAAGGATGGTATAAGGTATAAATTAACAAAGTAATTTCATACCTTGGTCAATGAATAGGTTCGGAAAATATTTGCGCATGTCGTCTCGCTCCCAAGTAGATTCTACTGGCGTGCCATGTCTTCATGCCAGCGGACCAAAGGAATAGACTGGTTTCTCAATATTTTCTCTCGACGATCAAGGATTCCTACGGGTTGCACTTGATATGACAAGCTCGGCCCAATGGTGATCTCCGAATGGTCGAGAACATGACTGTTGTCTGCCATATATCGCCTGAGTTGTGACACATAGAATACGTCATGTACTCCCTCAAGTGAAGGTGGTAGCGCAAGTCGATACGCCACTTCTCTCACTCTCTCTAGGACATCAAATGGTCCAATATACCTTGGACTCAATTTGTCACGCCCTCCGAATCGAATGGTGCCTCTGGTAGGTGATATCCTCAAAAAGATATGATCGCCTTCTTTAAACTCCAAAGGACGACGATGAATGTCTGCCCATTGTTTCTCCATGTCTTGTGCTCCTCGCAAGTGTCCTTGTATCTTCTTAACTGTCTCAACAGTGTTGACCACTAACTCTGGTCCCAGAATTTGACGTTCTCCCACATCACTCCAACACACAGGAGACCTACACTTCCTTCCATACAATGCTTCAAACGGAGCCATCTGGATGCTCGCCTGATAGCTATTGTTATAGAAAAACTCCACAAGATGTAGGTGGTCCTCCTATGATCCTCTAAAATTGAACATACAAGCCCTCAACATATCCTCCAATATCTGAATAGTACGTTCTGACTGCCCATCTGTTTGCGGGTGATAAGATGTACTAAATTTCAGACGAGTTCCAAGACTCTCTTGCATGCTCCTCCAAAAGTATGATGTAAAACGCGAATCCTTGTCTGATACAATGCTGACTGGTATGCCGTACAATCTCACGATCTGCCTCATATATAAGTCAGCCAAAGCTTCTGTAGATTGGCCAACTCTAAAAGGCAAGAAATGGGCTGACTTGGTGAGTCTATCTACTATTACCCATACGACATCTCTACCACTTGGACTCTTGGGAAAGCCCGTGACGAAGTCCATAGTGATGTATTCCCACTTCCACTCTGGAATTGAAAGTGGTTGCAATAATTCTGCTATCCTCTGGTGCTCCGCCTTTACTTGCTGACATACCAAACATTTAGCTATAAAGCGAGCTATATCTCTTTTCATTCCATGCCACCAAAAGTGCTATCGTAAATCATGATACATTTTGGTGCCTCCAGGATGAATAGAATATATCGAACTATGAGCTTATGTCATCAGCTCTTGTCGAATTTCTCCATTTGGAACATAAAGACGATTACCACATCGTAATGTCCCGTCATCATGAATTTGCAGTCCTGTCTGCTCTCCGGCCTCTGTCCTTTCTTTTAATCTTCTGAATCTGGTATCTGTAGGCAATGCTGCCTTGATTCTTTTTACTAGAGATGATTGTACTTGCAGGTTGGCTAATGTCCCGTCTGCTCTGGGTAATATCACTTCAATGCCAAGACCTTGCAAGTCCTTCAATAATTCCCTCTGTGTCGTTAAGAAATAAGTTGCTGACTTCCGGCTTAATGCGTCTGCTACAGTGTTAGCCTTGCCTGGGTGATAATGTAGCTCTATCTCGAAATCTTTCATCAACTCGAGCCATCGACGTTGCCTCATATTTAACTCCTCCTGCGTGAAGACATACTTGAGGCTTTTGTGGCCTGTATAGATTTTTACTCGTTCCCCATATAACTAATGTCTCCATAGTTTCAGAGCAAATACAACGGCGGCAAGTTCCAAGTTATGAGTTGGATAATTCTTCTCATGTACTCGTAACTGTCTAGATGCATATGCAAATACCTTGATATGCTGCATTAATACGCATCCTAAGCCTTTTCCTGATGCATCTCTGTAGATCACATATCCTCTTGTTCCTGATGGAATAGTCAATACTGGTGTTGTGGTCAGTCGCTTCTTCAATTCCTCAAAAACGTCTTGACACTCGTTGGTCCATATGAACTCTTGATCTTTGCAAGTCAACCGAGTCATAGGTGCTGCTATCCGTGAGAAGTTCTCCACGAACCGTCGGTAATATCCCGCAAGTCCAAGAAAACTCCTCACCTCTGCTACTGATTTAGGAACAGGCCATGTTTCGACTACCGAAATCTTCTCTGGATCAACAGAGATACCATCTCTCGTAATGACATGCCCAATAAATGAGACTTTGTCCAAGAAGAACTCACATTTACTGAGGTTTGCATATAACTGCTCTCTCCTTAATATCTCTAGAATAATTCGCAGGTGCTTATCGTGCTCTTCATGGCTTTTGAATAGACAAGTATATCATCTATGAAGACGACCACGAATTGGTCCAAATACTGGTAGAAGACTCGATGCATTAAGTCCATAAAGATAGCTGGAGCATTGGTCAATCCAAATGGCATAACCAGAAACTCGTAGTGCCTATATCTTGTCCGGAATACGGTCTTCTGGATGTCCTCCTTCTGTACCTTCATCTGGTGATATCCTGATCTTAAATCTATCTTTGAGAACAACTTGGCTCTACTAAGTTGATCAAATAGGTCATTAATGCGTGGCAGTGGGTATTTATTTTTTACTGTCACTGCATTCAAGGCTCTATATTCAATGCACATACGCACTGACCCATCCTTCTTTGGTACAAACAACATCGGTGCTCCCCAGGGTGATGCACTTGGTCAGATGAAACCTTTCTCTTCTAGTTCTTTCAATTGTGTCTTTAGTTCATTCATCTCCTTCTTCGCTAGTCTATAAACATGTGATGCTATAGGTGCTGCTCCCGGTATCAATTCAATTAAAAACTCTACGTCTCTATCTGGGGGTAGTCCTGGCAATTCTGCTGGAAAGACGTCTTGGAATTCTGAAATAATGGGATGATAGACAACATCGTCCATTACGAGTTGCATACCATTAAGGATTTTTGTGGATCCTCGTGTAAACTCAAGTTCAGGCTGGCCTGGTACCTTGAAAAGAATGCTTTCTCCAAAACAATCGAAGAAAGCGTGGTACTTGCTTAGCCAGTCCATTCCAAGCACAATATCAAAATTGGCATAGGAAGGACTAAGAGTCGGGCATTCATCTCTCTGCCACGTATCACTATAGGACATGATCTACAAATTCTACTAATAGGTACAACTCCTCCTCCGGTAAGAATTCTAACACAACTAGCTAAGGGTGTAGGGGTAATGTTGTGTTTGGCAATAAAACTATATGATATGAATGAGTGGGTGGCTTCCATATCAAACAATGTCATAGCAGAAAAAGTAAAGGCAAGAGTGATACCTGCTATGACATCAATCTCCTGATATATGTCATCCACTTCCATTGTAAAAGCTTGTCCATTCCTCTGGGGTTGTCCCTGTCTGGTCCTCGCAAATTGATCCTCATGTGTAGGTAGTGGTGGTCCTCGCTGAAATCCTCCTGCTGCTGGAGGTCGAGGTATTGGAAGCGCTAGTCTCTGTTTTGGCGGTGGAAGTGTCTGCTACTTTGAATAATTTCTTGCATGGTGCTGTCCAGAACCACATCTCATACACTGTCCCAAACGGGCCCGACAGTCTCTTGAGATGTGCCCGCGTCTTCCACAATAATTATATTGGAGCTTATCTGGAACCTGGTACGGTCCTGCTCTATGCTGATATTGTTGTTGTTGAGCTAAAGGACGTCTTATAGGTCCTCCTTGTTGTGTTCTTGCTGGTCTTTGCTGCGTCCTCAGCTGACCTCCCTTTCCTCTGCTGATGGTTTCTTGTAATCTGGCTTCTGTCAGTAACTCGGCATAAGAGATTCGGGACTGGGAGCTTGTATAGTGTTGTAGCTCCTGAGTTAGTCCACGATGAAACCTCTTAGCCTTAGCCAAGTCATCTAGAATCAAGGCAGCGCCATATTTACTGAGGCGACTAAACTCAGCATCATACTCGTCCACTGTTCTGTTCTCCTGCTCCAGGTGGAGAAACTGATCGTACAAGGCATCTCTGACGGTGTCCGGGAAGTACTTTCTTTCAAAGCACTCCAGGAACTGCTCCCAAGTCTGGTATGTACCTAACTGGTGCTCTATGAATTCCCACAAGTGATGAGCATTACCATCTAGAAGCGTCCTTACACCCGTCATCCACATGTCTGTAGGTAGCTGTGATGCCTCTAATAATTTCTGAGTGTGCATGATCCAGTTGGTAGTTTCCTCTAGACTCCCAATGCCTTTGTACGCCCTCGGGCCCATCTGTATAAAGTCTTTTACTGAACCAACTTTAGCTCGAGGTACTGGAGCTAGTGCTTGATCTGGTACAATAGTCTTTGCAGCCATCCTTTCAAGTGCTGCTAAGAACTCCTGTCTTTGTTCTGGTGCTTGCTGCCTCTGCTCTGCAGCTAGTGTGGCAGCCTGTTGTCGCTGTTCCTGTCACGCCCCAAATCTTCCGCAAGCTCAATAGTCCCCGCTGAACGTGAATTACCACGTTGCAGCTCTCCCGCGGGACAATCGTTCTAATAGGGACGTGATGCCGTACGAGCCTGGAGTTGCGCTCGTACAAGGCGATGTTGTTAAACACCAAATATTATCATTGAATCAACCAAGTTGTAGCGGAAGTCAAGTATTGTGTACCAAGCACACATCAGAGTAATACGCAACGAAGCTCACGATAGGGTCCAAATAAAAATGCCCCGAGGCAATGCCACGAAGACGATAAAATGCTCTTGCTCTTTTCTCTAGCCCACAAAGGTACTTACAGTTCATACATCTTGTCCCGTATATCCAAGCAGCACCACTACGCCTGTGTACCTGAAATATTGCCCACAAACGTGGGTCAGTACACAACCGTACTGGTGAGCGGGGTAACCCACTCGTCTACCCCGACACTAAATAAAATAGTAAATGCACACAGTTAAATAGTAATCTTTCTAGTTGAATCCTAGATTCGTTTCATGGCATATGGATGACTTGTTAAGAAAAGCTGTAAAGCAGTTTAAGCATGCAAGCATTCAACTCAAACCAAACGATAAGCAGTTATATATATCCGACCCGTCTAACTCAATGCCATCGCCTGCACGATAATATATCGAACCAACAGTCTCGCCTCAATATCCATCCTCAACCAAAGTTTATATTCCAATCTCGAGTGCACACTCTTACCGAGGCAAGGTGACCGTGCCTACATGAAAGCCAAACCAACAAAAAAAAGCAAACCAACTCTTATCTATATGAAGTCACTGGCAAAGCCAAAAAGGACATATTCCAAGCATTAACGGCGCGCCCTATCATCCCGGGATGCAAGTCCCGCTGGAGGTCCCGCAATGCATCGTGACTAGCACGAATCAATATTTCCCTCCGGATCGATACGGTCCCAGTGCCACGGAATGCCGTTTCGAGAAAATGTCAAACCCTGTGTACACAGGTTGTCCATGACATGCAGAAAGTAGGTATGACGAGAGGATCGAACATTCTCGCCCCACCAAGCGATCCTAGACTCGTTCAACCGAATATCCAACCAAAGCATCCATAACCATTCTTCCAACATATCCAACCAAAGTATCCAAATCTCGACCTCAACATATATAGCCCAAGGCACCAAAATATCCATTGGCACAATGCCTCTCATGTTGTGCCCAAGTTATGTCCATATTCCTATTGCCGCTTTACATCAATGTATTTATAAACTTGGTGCAACACCCATGCTCAAAGCAATCCCATGGCCCAATGCCATTTCAGTGGCACAATGCCCCATTCGTGGCACGATGCCCCATCAAGCGGCACAACACCCTCGCCGATGCAGTTGTTCGGTTTCAAACCACGCTTTGTAAGACAAAGCGACCAAGTGATACTTGTGCACGGATGCACGCTCGCTCGCCCGAATTCCCAATATTCCCGATTGCCTCATTGTATCATTCCAACTTGTATAATTCCAACCGTCCAAGCATAATCCCAATTATCCAACCGACTGCCTCAAATGTATAATCTAACTATCGCTCCAACTATCCAACACGTAAATCATATCCAAGCCAAAATCCTACCAAGCCAACGACGTACACTCTATGCACGCCTCAGTGTAGTATTTCCGAATGTTTCAGCCCAAGTGTTCAAGCCTTTATCGTATTTTCTATATTATTAGGCATGAAGGAGTAGAGGAGAAGGGAAAGAGCCCACTCACAATGATTGATCCCGTTAGGCATCCTGTCCTGCCGATACGGCCAATCCCTTGAACCCGTGGTCCGATGCAAGTGCGATCTACTCAACTGGTATGACCGTGCGAGCAGGCCGTGCTCTCCAAATCATCCGACCGATCGGATTAAGGAAGACGACATTATCGCTTCCATCCAGCTATTCAGTACTGTTCTGAACAAACACCTGATTTTCATCGAACCCGCTAGCCATCTGCACATTAAAACTAACTCGATTAATCCTTCTTCCCGAAATCCAATAATTCAAATGTAACCAGCATTTGATTTATTCAGTCCGACTCAGCGTAACGCTCCGAACGGTTGCGGGGCGTTACATAATATACCACTTAGAATCAGGTTCGTCCACGAACCGTGCTGGTACTCATTCCTTACTAGCATGCCACAATCTAATTCCATAGATCTGCTCTATGCAACTCTTATATTCACGATTTCCGACTCCGCATCTCGCTTTGCTGAATGCTCGTACAAATTTTACGAATTTCTACATCCTCCTTGCAGCTCAATACGAATTTTTCGTATCGCTTAGTTTTGGATCGTACACATATTTAAGGCATCCCTAAAATACATACATTTCAGCCGAGCCTTGCGATAGCAAATTTGAATAAGTTACAAGGGTATCTTTATGTTCGAGGCATCCATTTGCTTTGCTCCCAATTGAATAAATCCCGATTTCCATTCCAACGTTTTCGATTGAGCACTATTCTCAATTATGATAATTTCCCACCGACTCAATCAGTTCGTGTTCCAACTCAATCCATCCAACTATTTCTAAAATCCGTACTAGCAACATCTTCAAATATTATCTCGTGCACCGAACGATCATCTCAACTGATCTACCCCAGCTATGCGACTTACCCAAATATCAACTTTGCTTAGATCAGCTCAGTCCAACACATTTTCCTACCATCTCAATATCTCACAGGGTGAACATCTATATTGAGGTTTGTGTGATCCACGAAGATCTCACCGCCACGCCAAAGGGATTGTGTCGCCACGATTTCAACGTGGACACACTCGCTACAATTCTTAGGCTGCGCATGGAATAGTTCTTCGCGCTGCTTCCACTGCCTCGAAGCATAGAATATTACCTTTGCCTTCCGAACAAGCACGCTTCCCAGACTAAGTTCCGAGACATCTTATAAATCTGAGGCAAATCTGTCCCTTCCAGTATTCGCAAAGATTTAATCTGAACGAGCCGCTACTTTAACTTCACGAGCTAGTTTCACAGTCGTCAATTCATATGAATGCTATTCCCTTCCAGGGCACGATGAGTCAGAGGCGATGCCATCGATAAAAATCTGCGACTCTGAATCTCATCAGTCGACTAGGCTACTTTCACCATCGCTTTGATCTTCTGGCTGCATCTACAGCTGAAGACTATCCCAAGGGTCTCTCAAAATCCAACAGTCAGTCAATAAGCCAAATCTCATTGCTCACATCTGCCCTCGATGCATTCCCAAATACGCTACCTCAAGGGTCGTTCTATGGGTTTACCATATTCATATTCGATTCGAGGGTCAAGTCGCTAGGGTCAGCTGTCCCGAAGCTACGCTCGATAATTATAATCATCACGATGGACAGTTACTATATATCGTGCTATATCTCCTCTACAAATTCGAGCCATAATCCAACCATTCCATCCGAGCGATCTTTCGAATCTGAGCACCGCTCTCGTTGAAACCGTCTTCCCGTTAGTCCGTCGTTCTGCCCTGAATCCATCAAATTTCCGAATTGCCATGTTCGTCTACTTGTACTACCACTTGCAATGATTTCCGAAACCAAAGACTTGCTCAAATTCTTATCCGTTTGCCGCATCCCATAATGCACGTCCAACTTACTCGAGCAGCACAGTGATTTGCTCAATTGTTGTAAGCCCCTGATTTTTCAAAAATATTAAAATTAGGATTTTTCACAATTTCTGGAATTTTCTGTAATTAAAATCAGAGTTTTGAATTATTAAATGATTTTTAATTGTTAATAAATAATATTAAAATATTATGAAAATAATATTTTTGGGTGTAAAATGGAAAACTGGACTTAGAGTAATTTTTCTGGATTTTTCTGGGCCTCAGACCTATTTTTAAATGCCTAAAAAATATTTATTTAAATAAATAATTATTTATTATTATTATTATTATTATTATTATTATTATTATTTATTTTTATTTTTTATTTTTCTTTTCTTGGGCCGGCCCGGCCCAGTGGACCGGCCCAGTCCCCTCCGGCCCAAACCCTAACGGGTCGGGTCGGGTCCGCTTGAACCCGACCCGCCCGGACCCCGACCCGCTCCCCAGCCCTCTCCCCCGCCTGACCCGTTCCCCCGCTCCGCTCCCGCCGGCCGCGCCGCCCGCCGCTCCGCCAGCTCCGCAACCACCCGCCCGCGTCGCCCGGCGCACGACGCCACCCCCCTCCGCCTTGCCCGGCGCCGTCCCCTCCTATAAAACCCCCCCCGTTCGATCTCCACCGCCATAGCCACCCCTCCGGCTCCCTCTCCCCTCCGATCCGCCACCACCGGCCCCGGTCAGCCGCCGCTTCCCGCCAGCACCACCTCCCGCGCCACCTCGCCGCCGCCACAGCTGCTCCCCCTCTCCTTCCCTTTCCTCCTCCCCTCCGGCGTCGATCCAGCAGCAGCCGCGGCGGCAACAGCGCCCTCCGGCCGCTCGTCTCCGCCGCCGACGAACCCCCAGCGCGCCGCCGCACCCCCGACCGGCCCCCCTCCGCCGCGGCCCGGCCGCCCAGCGCCGCCCCTCGCCGGAATTCCCCTCAGCACAGTAAACCCTAACCCTAGGTTTCAGCCCCGTGTCCGACGCGTGTCGGACATGATTTGGCCCTGGTTTTCGGGTCCCCTTCAGGTGCGTGTAACTTTTTGCTCGTAGCTCCGTTTTCGATTCCATAAATTATGTTGTGAAACCTGTATGACCCTCTCGATGTCCGGACAAACTGTTCGGGACATCGCGTCCTGTGGTGATCGCACACCGCGATCCAAAAACAGAAAAAAAACCAGACCCTGTTTCACCCCGGAACCGAGTACGTTCCGCCAAACGGGACGACTTGGTCGCGTGCGGTCTTCACAGATACGTGCGCACCGTCGATACGGACGTGTGAGATTTCACGGAAGCTGATTCGGGTGTGCGTGCACACCGGAATCAACGCGTATCCGCGGACATCGCCCCGTATCCGCCTTTTCGGCAATTCACCCTAACTTCGTGCACACGTCGGATCGAGACGAAACTTGCGCCATCGGACTCGTAGCGATACGTTGGTCCTGTGGGTCAAGTTTGGTTCGATTCTGAGAACGTTGACGAAATCGCGTGTCGTGGGCCCCACAGGCCCCGCTCGACGGGCGATTTTGTGTTCGGCTCATCGGAATCCAAATCTGGAAGTTCCGTTGGGTTCGTATCATCGTTCCTGACCTGTTGACACTAAGTTTGGTAAATTTGGAGACCGTTGACCTGGACACGTTTTTCGGTGCAAAGCGGGCCCACCGGCGGACCCCGTTTTGACCCGAAACTGTCGTTTTTGCCCTTGTCTCCAAATTGGACCCAAGGATAGGCATTTCTAGCTATTTGACATCTTCTGAGCGTGATGGTGATGTTTATTTTAGCATTTGGACTCATCTCTGGATATTTCCCCGAAGAACTATTAATCGGATCCAAACAAAGGCAAGTACCTGCACTTCAAGTTAATCTTTATATATTGTGATAATTAATTCCCTGCCATACATGTACCCTTGATGTTTACACCTAGTGTTAGAAATGTTGAATTTCATGTCTTGAATATTGGTAGTTCCTGTCTTGTTTTTCATGTCGGGTGGGAGAATACCTAGAAGGCATGTAGTTTACCCTTTCCCCTGGATTGACTAATAGTTGTTGGTACACGACTGTCCATCAGCCGGATCTCGATTGAATTGTCTAATAGCCGTTTATGACGGCCGGATTAGCCTTATAAACCCCTACATGCCAACTATGTATTCTAAAAATAAACACAAGTTCACACAGATAGTTCTGGTCATGTTATAATTCTTGCTGGCTATTGTAGTTCATTTCCTGTTCCATTTATTTTTGTTTCTCATATTCCTGTTTACAGCTAACTCTGAGATAATAATGTTCTGCTAATGCTGTTTCTCAACATGATATCCAATAATTAGTTGTCATAAAATATTTAGTTTAATCTTGTCGTGCACTGTGTACTTTGCTCCTTTCCTGACTGGATCTGTTGTTTAGGCGATGATGAGAACCTTGCCCCCACCTATTATGGCCCCTATGAGGCAGCAGGTGATACAGTTGCAGAGCCAGTTCCCGCACAGGAAGCTACTCCTGCTGAGTAGTTAGCAGTAGTTATCTTAGTTTTGCTCTTTATCTTATTTAATCGGGTTTGTCCCCGATATAATCTTGGTTCTGTAATAAACTCTGGATCTGTTGTCACATTCAGTTTATGAAATCTTAGTATTCTTTTCCTGCTATTTTCTTTGTCTATTTAATTATTGTGAATGAGCTAGATTTATCACCTGTGATCATGCCCTAGACAGCGTACTACCGCCGACACTGCGGCGTAGGCTGGACGTACCCACGTACTCGTGCCCGAACTTCCGGGTGCGGGTCGTGACACATTTTTATGGTGGCCCATGCAGGTCAAAACGACTAAATTGTTCGGTTCCAACTTAGGGACCGAACAGGCCTGCAACAAGATTGAGGATTTTAGGATAAAGCTCATTCACAGAATAAGATCTTCATTTCAATTCTTGATATCATTCCCGATCAAATTTTTCCTATCGCCCTTGATTTCCCAGTAATCTATTCTGATCTTCCTATCCCTTAATCTTTCAGAATGGTCCAGACAAGGAACACAGTAGGAGGCACATCAGAACCAGCTGAGCAGAATGTGCCCGAAACTCTTGCACTCCCGCCGCCTCCATCTGTTCCGGCAGTTACTCTAGATGGGGCACAGCTACTCGGAGTATTCCAGGGACTAGTGGAATCCCAGAAAGAACAGACTGCACTTCTGCGGACCAGCCTCTCAGAAGCTATTAAGTCCCAGGAGTCGCCACAAAAGAGGCCAGGAAGTGCTAAAGACTTCAAGAATCTAAGACCCCTGGAATTTTACGGAACTGAGGGCATTCTCTATGTCGATGAATGGATAGAGAATGTCGAGAGACTCCTGAAGACTGCCCGGGTCCCTGATGACATCAAAGTGGAGTCCGCAAGCCTGCAACTGTTTGACATTGCTCGAACCTGGTTTAGAGACGAACCCCAACTATCTGCTCCTGACATCACCTGGGAGGACTTCAAGAGGCTATTCAAGAAGAAATTTTACCCCGAAGTGGCTCGGGAAGCTCTCGAAAGCCAATTCGAGAGACTGGAACAAGGTAACCTATCTGTTGATGAGTATACTGCTGAATTTAGCAGGTTAAGCCACTTTGCGGAGTACATGGTTCGTACCCCGGAGGACAGAGCCCGTAGATTCAAGAAGGGGCTGTCTCCGGATATTCGTCTTGCTGTCACCACCAGCCGAGCTCGCACCTATGAGGAAATCTTAAACGTGGCACAAGGCGTTGAGAGAGACATGGGGCATAACCTAAAGCGAGAAAGAGATACCGGAAATGCGAGACCCAACAAACGCCCTTTTCAACAACAACAACAGCAGGGGGCCCCGCAACAAGCTCAGCGTCCTCTCCCTCGAGCTCCAGCACCCCAACACCAGGCCCAGGGACAGAACCAACAAGCTGCTGCTTGTAACTATTGTCATAGACCAGGCCATACTTGGCAAGTTTGCAGAAAGAGGCTAGGTGTTTGTCTACTTTGTGGATCACCAGAACATCGAGTGAGGGACTGTCCCACTGCTCCAGGACGCGGACAAGCTTACGTAATGACCGTGGAGAACGCGCAGACTTTGGGAGCAGCTAATGCACGTAAGTGATTCGTAGATACTTTTTTCTAGTATTGTTTTCGTGCCTATTGGTTCGTGACCTCAGCCCCAACTTAGTAATTTTGAACTTGCTAAATACCTGGTATGCTTTAAATTTGATAACTGTTTTAGAGACTTTTTGCTATTGTACTTATTTTGTGTTATTTTGTGAACTTCAATAATTTGCACCTCCTTTTCATCATCATCTAGCGCACTTAATTTTGCCGAACTTGACTTATGCTGCTATTTTATAGCCTAGTTTTGCAAGCTTACCCTTTATCGGGCTTGTTCAGGACACATGTATTACTGAGGCCTGATCAACCCCACTAATACAAGTGTCTACTCAGAATCAGTGTACTACGGTCTGATCAACCTTAGTGCATTTTGATTCGCACTTCGCACGACTACCTTACGTGGATTTGAGAGATATAGTGACTAGTATACTTGCCCCTAAAAGTGTCCGAGCATATCGTATCAGTTACATAACCGTACTAATACGAGCATGCGAATAAATGATTACCAGAATAGAATCTCAATCCATAACCGCCTGACAATCCCCATTAGAATTCTTTAAACGCCTTGATCCCTATACCTCTGTTCTACCATCTCGCCCTTAAACTCTTATTATTGATCCTCGCCTTCCCTTACTTCGGAAAGACAAAATTCTGTGTTTGATATAAGTTGAATTGTAGTGTTAGACATACCCCTCAGACCGGTCAAATTGATGTTAACCCTTATGACTAAGGCAATACCCTAAGTGATGTGTTTTGTGTTGCAGACTTAAAGATTCAATACCATGATTTATTAAGTTGGGACCTAGCTTTACTAGTTGTACAACCTTAAAGGATATGGGTAAAATTCTAAGTTGGGTAGCGACCGCCATGTTCACCTAAACCCGTTATACTGTGACCAGGTGAGTTTGGACAGAGAGAACCCTGCCATAATTTAAATTTCGAGGACGAAATTTTTATAAGTTGGGTAGATTGTAAGCCCCTGATTTTTCAAAAATATTAAAATTAGGATTTTTCACAATTTCTGGAATTTTCTGGGAATTTTCTGTAATTAAAATCAGAGTTTTAAATTATTAAATAATTTTTAATTGTTAATAAATAATATTAAAATATTATAAAAATAATATTTTTTGGTGTAAAATGGAAAACTGGACTTAGAGTAATTTTTCTGGATTTTTCTGGGCCTCAGACCTATTTTTAAATGCCTAAAAACTATTTATTTAAATAAATAATTATTTATTATTATTATTATTATTATTATTATTATTATTTATTATTATTTTTTATTTTTCTTTTCTTGGGCCGGCCCGGCCCAGTCCCCTCCGGCCCAAACCCTAACGGGTCGGGTCGGGTCCGCTTGAACCCGACCCGCCCGGACCCCGACCCGCTCCCCAGCCCTCTCCCCCGCCTGACCCGTTCCCCCGCTCCGCTCCCGCCGGCCGCGCCGCCCGCCGCTCCGCCAGCTCCGCAACCACCCGCCCGCGTCGCCCGGCGCACGACGCCACCCCCCTCCGCCTTGCCCGGCGCCGTCCCCTCCTATAAAACCCCCCCCGTTCGATCTCCACCGCCATAGCCACCCCTCCGGCTCCCTCTCCCCTCCGATCCGCCACCACCGGCCCCGGTCAGCCGTCGCTTCCCGCCAGCACCACCTCCCGCGCCACCTCGCCGCCGCCACAGCTGCTCCCCCTCTCCTTCCCTTTCCTCCTCCCCTCCGGCGTCGATCCAGCAGCAGCCGCGGCGGCAACAGCGCCCTCCGGCCGCTCATCTCCGCCGTCGACGAACCCCCAGCGCGCCGCCGCACCCCCGACCGGCCCCCCTCCACCGCGGCCCGGCCGCCCAGCGCCGCCCCTCGCCGGAATTCCCCTCAGCACAGTAAACCCTAACCCTAGGTTTCAGCCCCGTGTCCGACGCGTGTCGGACACGATTTGGCCCTGGTTTTCGGGTCCCCTTCAGGTGCGTGTAACTTTTTGCTCGTAGCTCCGTTTTCGATTCCGTAAATTACGTTGTGAAGCCTGTATGACCCTCTCGATGTCCGGACAAACTGTTCGGGACATCGCGTCCTGTGGTGATCGCACACCGCGATCCAAAAACAGAAAAAAACCAGACCATGTTTCACCCCGGAACCGGGTACGTCCCACCAAACGGGACGACTTGGTCGCGTGCGGTCTTCACAGATACGTGCGCACCGTCGATACGGACGTGTGAGATTTCACGGAAGCTGATTCGGGTGTGCGTGCACACCGGAATCAACGCGTATCCGCGGACATCGCCCCGTATCCGCCTTTTCGGCAATTCACCCTAACTTTGTGCACACACATCGGATCGAGACGAAACTTGCGCCATCGGACTCGTAGCGATACGCTGGTCCTGTGGGTCAAGTTTGGTTCGATTCTGAGAACGTTGACGAAATCGCGTGTCGTGGGCCCCACAGGCCCCGCTCGACGGGCGATTTTGTGTTCGGCTCATCGGAATCCAAATCTGGAAGTTCCGTTGGGTTCGTATCATCGTTCCTGACCTGTTGACACTAAGTTTGGTAAATTTGGAGACCGTTGACCTAGACACGTTTTTCGGTGCAAAGCGGGCCCACTGGCGGACCCCGTTTTGACCCGAAACTGCCGTTTTTGCCCTTGTCTCCAAATTGGACCCAAGGACAGGCGTTTCTAGCTATTTGACATCTTCTGAGCGTGATGGTGATGTTTATTTCAGCATTTGGACTCATCTCTAGATATTTCCCCGAAGAACTATTAATCGGATCCAAACAAAGGCAAGTACCTGCACTTCAAGTTAATCTTTATATATTGTGATAATTAATTCTCTGCCATACATGTACCCTTGATGTTTACACCTAGTGTTATAAATGTTGAATTTCATGTCTTGAATATTGGTAGTTCCTGTCTTGTTTTTTATGTCGGGTGGGAGAATACCTAGAAGGCATGTAGTTTACCCTTTCCCCTGGATTGACTAATAGCTGTTGGTACACGACTGTCCATCAGCCGGATCTCGATTGAATTGTCTAATAGCCGTTTATGACGGCCGGATTAGCCTTATAAACCCCTACATGCCAACTATGTATTCTAAAAATAAACACAAGTTCACACAGATAGTTCTGGTCATGTTATAATTCTTGCTGGCTATTGTAGTTCATTTCCTGTTCCATTTATTTCTGTTTCTCATATTCCTGTTTACAGCTAACTCTGAGATAATAATGTTCTGCTAATGCTGTTTCTCAACATGATATCCAATAATTAGTTGTCATAAAATATTTAGTTTAATCTTGTCGTGCACTGTGTACTTTGCTCCTTTCCTGACTGGATCTGTTGTTTAGGCGATGATGAGAACCTTGCCCCCACCTATTATGGCCCCTATGAGGCAGCAAGTGATACAGTTGCAGAGCTAGTTCCCGCACAGGAAGCTACTCCTGCTGAGTAGTTAGCAGTAGTTATCTTAGTTTTGCTCTTTATCTTATTTAATCGGGTTTGTCCCCGATATAATCTTGGTTCTGTAATAAACTCTGGATCTGTTGTCACATTCAGTTTATGAAATCTTAGTATTCTTTTCCTGTTATTTTCCTTGTCTATTTAATTATTGTGAATGAGCTAGATTTATCACCTGTGATCATGCCCTAGACAGCGTACTACCGCCGACACTGCGGCGTAGGCTGGACGTACCCACGTACTCGTGCCTGAACTTCCGGGTGCGGGTCGTGACAATTGTTGCTCTCACATGCCCAAAATTCTATTTTTGCTAAACCTGAGTCAACTTCTCGAGCAGCAATATCCAAAATCTCCAAGTTTGTGTAAATCAATCGCATTGTCCCTCCAAACCAAATCGTGTTTCATTACTCAACCAACAGCTCTAATGTGTTGCCCAAAATCGTAGTCTGTGCTCGCTATTATTCGATTCACCCCTCGCTCATTCAAGCGTATCCCAACTGTTTACTCCGGACTCGTCCATCGCTTAAGTCCAACGATACTTTTATTTGCATCAGTCCATTCTCGATATGCTCAACTCAATATTCGCTTGCTCCATTTTCATTCTTCCCAACTCAGCCGACGTGCACCAACCAACTTGTATTCTCGTTTCACGAGTCCGTTCAGGCAATTCTCATAGATATCCAACCAAAGTATTCCAATGTCTTGCTCAAAATATGGTATCCCATATACCACTCCGAATCAAGTCGCTACTCACATTACGTTTCCTTTCACGAATCCAAGATCCGTTCGAACCATCCTTCATGCGTGATTATGCCTTTCCCAATTCGAGTTTGACACAAAACTCAGGCAATGACCGAACCGTCCAACTATTTCCATCAATCTCGCTATACAACTTGTGCTATGTTCCATTCTCAATATTTCCAACTATTCTTACCGTCTGATACTTTCGCTATACGAGCAACCCGTGCAACGATCGTATTCCAAGTAGTCCAACCCAATACCCAACGGTTTTACACTTTTGTTGTACGAGCAACTCGTACCAACTTATCCGTATATTCCCGAGCCAAACTCAAACCTGCCCAACCGATGCGCCACAGCCGAAATTTTAACTTCTATCCAACACAATCGCTTGACGAGCAACTCGTGCAAGGATCCATTATCATCGAATGTTTCTACTCAAAATATGCCGCATAACCAAATCTCGTTAGCCAACCAACTGATCTATTGAGGCAATCAGAACTCCCGAATGATAAGCCAAGCCAACCCAACGAAAGCCCACACTTGTTGCACAAATGCAACAACGCCAACCAACTTGCTGCACGAAAGCAACAACGCCTAACGAGACTAAGCGATCCTACGAAAACCAACCAAGGCAACCCAACAAAGAATAATATGCAGCCACAACTAGCAATAAATAGACTTATTGCATGAAACATCCGATGCGGCACTGAGTAGAGTCAAGAGCTAAACGACACGCGGAAGCTATTTAGAGTTTGTGATGAAGCGAAGGACCAAGTCCGAAGAAATGAACCGGGCGCTCTGATACCAATTTGTCATGCCCTAAATCTCCCGCAAGCTCAATAGTCCCCGCTGAACGTGAATCACCACGTTGCAGCTCTCCCGCGGGACAATCGTTCTAATCGGGACGTGATGCCGTACGAGCCTGGAGTTGCGCTCGTACAAGGCGATGTTGTCAAACACCAAATGTTATCATTGAATCAACCAAGTTGCAGCGGAAGTCAAGTATTGTGTACCAAGCACACATCAGAGTAATACGCAGCGAAGCTCACGATAGGGTCCAAATAAAAATGTCCCGAGGCAATGCCACAAAGGCGATGCCACGAAGACGATAAAATGCTCTTGCTCTTTTCTCTAGCCCACAAAGGTACTTACAGTTCATACATCTTGTCCCGTATATCCAAGCAGCGCCACTACGCCTGTGTACCTGAAATATTGCCCACAAACGTGGGTCAGTACACAACCGTACTGGTGAGCGGGGTAACCCACTCGTCTACCCCGACACTAAATAAAATAGTGAATGCACATAGTTAAATGGTGATCTTTCTAGTTGAATCCTAGATTCGTTTCATGGCATATAGATGACATGTTAAGGAAAGCTGTAAAAGCAGTTTAAGCATGCAAGCATTCAACTTAAACCAAACGACAAGCAGTTATATATATCCGACCCGTCTAACTCAATGCCATCGCTTGCACGATAACATATCGAACCAACAGTCTCGCCTCAATATCCATCCTCAACCAAAGTTTATATTCCAATCTCGAGTGCACACTCTTGCCGAGGCAAGGTGGCCGTGCCTACATGAAAGTCAAACCAACAAAAGAAAAGCAAACCAACTCTTATCTATATGAAGTCACTGGCAAAGCCAAAAAGGACATATTCCAAGCATTAACGGCGCGCCCTATCAGCCCGGGATGCAAGCCCCGCTGGAGGTCCCGCAATGCATCGTGACTAGCACTAATCAATATTTCCCTCCGGATCGATACGGTCCCAGTGCCATGGAATGCCGTTTCGAGGAAATGTCAAACCCTGTGTACATAGGTTGTCCGTGACATACAAAAATTATGTATGACGAGAGGATCGAACATTCTCGCCCCACCAAGCGATCCTAGACTCGTTCAACCGAATATCCAACCAAAGCATCCATAACCATTCTTCCAACATATCCAACCAAAGTATCCAAATCTCGACCTCAACATATATAGCCCAAGGTACCAAAATACCCATTGGCACAATGCCTCTCAAGTTGTACCCAAGTTATGCCCATATTCCCATTGTCGCTTTACATAAATGTATTTATAAACTTGGTGCAACACCCATGCTCAAAGCAATCCCATGGCCCAATTCCGTTTCAGTGGCACAATGCCCCATTCATGGTACGATGCCCCATCAAGCGGCACAACACCCTCGCTGATGCAGTTGTTCGGTTTTGAACCACAACTGCTCGCTTTGTAAGACAAAGCGACCAAGTGATACTCGTGCACGGATGCACGCTCGCTCGCCCGAATTCTCAATATTCTCGATTGCCTCATTGTATCATTCCAACTTGTATAATTCCAACCGTCCAAGCATAATCCCAATTATCCAACTGTCACGACCCGCACCCGGTGTAGGGATGCAAGTCGGGAACAACGCCCATCCTACGCTGCAGCATCGGCGGTAGAACGCTATCTTGGTCAACTATACTATCTAATTATCTCACTATAAAGCATAAACATCCAATAATATCTCAACTCCAAGAAGAGAGTAATCAACTTAATTCAACACAATACTCAATCACATTTCTATGGCACGAGAAGATATCACAGAAGTCTAACATAACTAAGCAGTTAAAAATATAACAACAACAAATAGAAATAATATCCAAACACAAATATATGCCGAAAATAAATCCGGTACCAAAATGCTAAAGAGAACTAACTATGCTAACTAGTGAATCCGGCTAAATCTCTCAACAGTCACTCCAGAACTAGTGGGTCCAAGTCTGCACCATCAATAGGCTGAGGTCTGTAGTATGTCGGACACCAATCTCCCGGATCCTCTGAAAAATGTTTTCCAGTCAGGAATGGAGCAAAGTACAACCCAATAGCAGTTTTAATTAATTGACAAAAACTATAAAGCAGTAGAATAGAAGATGCTATCTATGATGAGGATATAACTGATAATCAAGAACAATGAGAGAATAGGCAATACTAACAACAGAATATAATCAATACGTACAAGAATAAAGGAATGAACTATAATGTCAGAATAGAACAAGGTAATCAATGAACTGAATAATGGAATCTACAATAACTATGTGATTTGAGATACTAACTAAATATGTGATCGGCCTGGGAGATTCAATGATTACACTAAGGAGCTAACTCAACCATACGTGAATTGCATGGTTAGTTAGTAGCCAATGATTACACTACTAGCCGATAGTTTCTTGATCACATATTTAATTTGTATTTCCCCCACCCCGACTGATATGATGGATCGAATCATGACACGTCACTAGCCAATGTATCCAATGTTTAATCTACAATATTCAATATTATCCAATACCAACAAGGACAGTATCCGATACCATCTCCATAATCAAGGTAACATCCATGACTAACGATCCAATAACAATACCAATCCGTGTACCATCGTGTCAAGAATCATAAGTAATATTTCTAAATACTTGAATTATAGTGGTAATCAAATAATGAAAACTATCAGAGAATGTACTCGCCTGTGGTCCAGAGCAAATGATAAAAATGATGTTCGAACTGGTGTCACAGACCTATATATAAAATATTGCATTAATACAAGTTTTGGGGAAGAGAAATAAATTAAACTAGTCAATTTCTAGGTCATAAAACTATTTCTAAGTCAAAAGTCAAACTAGGTCAACTCTAAGTCAACTATGGTCAACTATAGTCAAATTATGGTCAACTATCTATTTTTAGGTTGTATGAGTCTAACTCAAAGATATTGGGCTCACACACTATAAATCTAGGCCAAACAAGCTACATCTTAGGATACTAAGATACCGTATCTCAGGATACGCAAACAAGGGATAAATATAACACATATGTACATATCAAACAATATTATATATATAAAATCCTAATTACAAATGCTAAATGGATACCTTGGTTTTGAACCAACTTGGTATCGCAATACTAAACCTCTATCTTGATATCCAAACCCAATACCTTGATTATCCTCCAATACCTTGATACTTACCTTGGCATCTCAAGGTAAATTCAAAACCTTATTTATACTAACTATCCAACAATAATTATAAACTACTATGTATTTAATATTTATATAATACTATATACCTTATTTTAGTCACCTTAATACCAACCCATAATTAGTTTACAACTATCCTATTACTTATGCCAATACCTACTACTCATACCTTGATATATCTTGATACTTACCTTGGTATCTCAAGATAATTGCCAAAATCTTATTTATATACTAACTACCTAACAATAATTACATATATCAATCCAATATAACTCTAGTATGTACTAATAGAAAAAAATACTAACTACCAACTACACACCAACTATTAATACATATATACGTACATACATACCTACAAATATATAATATATAAAAGATACTCATAACAATTGATAACTAAAATTTACTAACTATTCTAATAAATTTATATGCTACAATTAAATATATACATATATAGTATACTATAATACAAATAGCAATTAGGAACATATATATTATATATTTATTAATTACCATATATATATACATATATATCTATATATATATTAATATCTAATATATTAAAAACTGTCAAACTGTCGCTAAATATCCTGTCCACTGTCACAGAAAGCTGCTGTGTATACAGATACACTGCAGTTTTTGTGACAGTTTGCTGCACTGTCACTAAAAACTGTCGCTGAAGCTTCTGATACTCTGCTGATACACTGTTGTTTCAGCGACAGTTTTCTGCAACTGTCGCTGACTGCTGTCGCTGAAAAGCTGCTATTATTTGCATTTGCTGCTGCTGTTGCGACACTTCTGGCTCGCTGTTGTCGCTGAAAATATATGTATATATATGTACAATATATATATAAATACATATATATAACCCACCATATATATTTACACAATAAACATATAAAACTATATATAACTATACATAGTAAATTGTATAAAATATCACATAGTAACATACACACACACACATATAGTAATATGTATATATAACTATACATATATGTATACATATATATAATCATATAATAATATAAATACATAACAATATATAATATAACTATATATATAACCACATATAAATATATCTACTATATTATATATACATATGCTACCACTTATAAATATATATCTACATACATATATATATATAAATAATCATATATAAATAATCTAATTACTTAATTAAACATACACATATATTATATAAAACATATACATATATTTACATCCCTAACATATATTATAACATATATATTAATGCATGTAGAAGAAAGCTACATAATATATATTCTATTAATACATATATAATACATAGATCTATGATACAATAAACACTATAACAAATATACATAATACATATATAATATATATAAATACATACACAATTATAATTCAAGAATTAAAGCACAATTAATTAGATCTACACATAAACACACAATAATTGGAGAGTATCACACCGTATCCTACTAGATCTAGGATACGCATGCGACACGAGTCAATCACACATCCAATTGCACCCCGAAGGACACAAACAAATCACATATAATATTTATGAACAAAACAAAGTGTCAAATATAGATCTATGTGTCCGTGTCAAAATACGACATGTACAAAGTTCCGTGTCGGAGGAAAACCCCCCAAAACAATACGTGTCACCAAATTATTGGGATACGACCTACATGTACCCAATTATGGACACGACACTAGTCCCAAACACATAAACATATGCCAAATTGATCTATAGGATCAATTGACACACACAACAAAAGTCATTTTCGGAATTCCCTCAAAATTGACACAAAAAGCACCATAACTTTCTCCATATGTCTCCTATGAACACAAAACCAAATCCTATGGGTAGTACATACATATGGGTTAATTATTCATGATTAAATCTCAGATTTAGAAGCTATTTTAAGGAAAAAAACTGAATTATACCTATTGGGAGATGGATTCCCAATGAAACCTCCAAAATTGGTGAAATTGGCCTCCAACTTGTAGATCCTTGCTCCTCTTTGTAGATCCTTGCTTCCTCCTTCTAGATCCTTACTATTCTAGTCTCCAATGGTGATTTGGAAAGTAATTGGGTGAAAATTTGGTAGGGATTTGATGAAATTTGGTTGAGGGAAATTCTAGATCTAGATTTGGAATGAAAAATGAAGAGAGAAAAAGTTTTCATCCCCTTTATATAGGCCTCACTTTCCCCCTCCCTCAAGCTACTATGTAAAGTCTAAAATACCCCTTAGGGCCTCTCATAAAGAAATTAATTAAGGAGGAAAGCTTCTAGTCTAATGGTTTAATTAATTTAATCATCCTCCTAATTAATGGGCTTTCTAGTTGGGCTCAATTCTAACAATTAATACATGTTGGTCCATGAGTCTAAACTAAACTAGTTAGGTCAACTAACACAAGTCCAAAAAATAAATCTATCATGCTAATAATAAATAAATAATACAATAAATAAATATTTAACATGCACAATATTCAATTAATTATAAAATGACCAAAATACCCTTTTCTAGAAAATACGGTAGTGACACCAACCGACTGCCTCAAATATATAATCCAACTATCGCTCCAACTATCCAACGCGTAAATCATATCCAAGCCAAAATCCTACCAAGCCAACGATGTACACTCTATGCACGCCTCAGTGTAGTGTTTCCGAATATTTCAGCCTAAGTGTTCAAGCCTTTATCGTGTTTTCCATATTATTAGGCATGAAGGAGTAGAGGAGAAGGGAAAGAGCCCACTCACAATGATTGATCCCGTTAGGCATCCTGTCCTGCCGATACGGCCAATCTCTTGAACCAGTGGTCCGATGCAAGCGCGATCTACTCAACTGGTATGACCGTGCGAGCAGGCCGTGCTTTCCAAATTATCCGACCGATCGGATTAAGGAAGACGGCATTATCGCTTCCATCCAGCTATTCAGTACTATTCTGAACGAACACCTGATTTCCATCGAACCCGCTAGCCATCTGCATATTAAAACCAACTCGATTAATCCTTCTTCCCAAAATCCAACAATTCAAATGTAACCAGCATTTGATTTATTCAGTCCGACTCAGCGTAACGCTCCGAGCGGTTGCGGGGCGTTACAGTTCCTGCATTATCATCTGGAAGAATTGGAACAGTTGAGCCTGGCCATCCTGCGGTGTTGATGAGTGTAAGCCCCCTGATTTTCAAGAAATTTTAAATTGGATTTTTCATAAATTTTCTGGAATTTTTAGGAATTTTCAGTAATTAAAACCTAGGCCTTTGGTAATAAAATAATTTTTAATTGCTCTTAAATAGTATTAAAATATTATGGAAATAATATTTTATGGTGTAAAATGAGAAACCGGACATAGGGTAATTTTCTGCGTATTTATTGGACTCCGAAAACGCGTTTAAAGCCCTAAAAACTATTAAATAAATAAACCAATTTAAACCAAGAAATAAACCAGATTTATTCCAAATAAACCGAACTAAACCAAACCAGACCGACCGGTCTAGTAAACCCAAACCCAATTCCTTGTTGGGTCAGATCCGGGCCCAAAACCCGACCCGACCCGCGGACCCAAACCCGCAGAAACCCTAAAACCTAACGGGTCGGAAATACTGTTCCGACCCGGCGGCGCGAGTATTTAACCCCCTCGGGATCCATGAAGCCGCGTCGCAACCCTAACTAATCCTTCGCCGCCGCAGCCTAGCCTAAACCCTAACGTTTTCATCCCCACTGCCTTCGTCCCCGGTCACCCTCTTTCTGTCGACCCAGCCTCGCCGGAGCCCGACCTCTGCTCAGCTGCCGACCCCTCTCCGCTCGACTGGACGACTCCTTCCCCGCCGACAACTCCCCACGCCGCCTAGCGCCTCCGCTGCCCTCATCTTCTCTCCGCCCTAGTCGCTGCCCTCGCCGACCACCTCACCCTCAACCTCGCTGTCCCCGTCGTCAGTCTCCTCTTCCCTCTCCTTCGTCCGCTGCCCAATTCCCCCGCCGTGCCCGACGCCCGAGAGCCCCTCTCCCAACCAACTCCCCTCCACGCTGTCTGCCACGACGAGCCACCACTTGCTCCGCCTTCCCCCTTCTTCCTCCTTCCCGTACTCGACGAACCGAAGCTCCACACAGCCTCCTCCTCAACTCCCTCGGTTTTGTCCCCTCCGGCGAGTCAGCAGCCCGTCGGCCGCTGCCTCAACTCGACGAGCCCCTCTCCTTCTTCCTCCTTCCCAGAACCCTCCTCCCTCCTCAGCGCAGCCACCGGTGCCCTAGACTCCACTTCCTCCTCCTCCCGCTCGACCATCCCATCTCCTTCACCTCCTAGCCGATACCCCCTCTCCTCCGCCCAGCCCACAGTCGACCCATCCCCGACCAGCTCCACCAACAGCCTCCACCCCGGCCGGTCGCCCTATCCCCGTACGGCCACGACCCCCAACACAGCAGCTCCCCGACCCGCTGACCTAGCCCTGGATACGGCAGTACAGGACACAGCGGATACGAGCACCTCAAACTCTAGTACCGTGGACACAGAGACCCGGACACGTCTAGGACACGAAGGAGACCCTCGGACACAGGAAATCATCGTTCACGGAGCCCTGTTCAGGTAGCGTTTCCTCTCTCCTCGTTGACCCATTTTCTGTCCCGTCAGTTGTGACGCGTAGACTGTGCGACCCTCTCGGTGCCCGTGCAACCCGCTCGGTGCATCGCGTCCTGTGGTGATCGCGAACCGCGATCCAAAAACAGAAAAAACAATGCCCTGATTCACCCCGGAATTGAGTACGTCCCGCCAAACGGGATGACTTTGTCACACACGGTCTTTACCGAAACGTGCGCGACGTTGATACGGACGTGCGAGATTTCACAGAAGTTGATTTGGATGTGCGTGCACACCGGAATCAACGCGTATCCGCCGACAACGCCCCGTATCCGTCCTTTCTGGAACACGCTGTAACTTTGTGTACACACGTCGGATCAAGACGAAACTTGCGCCATCGGACTCGTAGCGATACGCTGGTCCTGTGACCCAAGTTTGGTTCGATTCTGAGAACGTTGACAAAATCGCGTATCGTGGGCCCCACGGGCTCCACTTGACGGACGATTTTGTGATCGGCTCATCGAAATCCAGTTCTGGAAGTTCCGTTGGGTTCGTATCATCGTTCCTGACTTATAGACACCTAGTTTGACGAATTTGGAGACATTTGACCCTAACACGCTTTTTGGTGCAAAGTGGCCCACATGTGGACCCCGTTTTGATCCGGAAATATTATTTTTGCCCTTGTGTCCAAATTGGACTTAAGGACAGACGTTTCTAGCTATTTGATATTTTTTGAATCTAATGGTGATATTTATTTCAGCAATCGGAGTAGTACCTGCAGATCACACTGAGACCAGAGCTACAGTTGGAGCCAGGACCCCAGACAAGTGTACCTTGCCAAATCCTGCAGTTTTGCTACTTATTTCCTTGACTTAGTTATACATCAGTGGGCAAGTATACCTTGCCAACTTGGAGTTCTTGTTGCATATTTTCTTGCTTTATTTATATTGCTGTGCATGCTTAACCTAGGACCGTATGACGTACTTAGCGTTCGATTAATAGTCGGGTGCCAACACCGTACGTGGTGTTGTGTATGTCATCTAGAGATGGACATCCGTGACCCCTTTACATTCTTGTACTTGTCCTATCAAGTATATTATACCCAGGACACTTGACACTATTCATGACAGGATCTTCTGAGATATTCATGATGATTCTGTATATGATACAGACTTCAGACAGAGATATTATATTCCTAGATACTATATGACTTATTGCATTAGATATGATTATGCGTGACATGGACATGGTGCATCGTGGACATGAGACGTGTGATTACATTGGGTGGGGAGAGACACACAGGCTACAGGCTGATTTCATATATATATATATATATATATAATCCATAGTAAACACATAGTAAAACATATAGTAGACTCCGCTACCGGCTCCCAGACACAGAGCTAGTAGTGGTCTCAGCCTGAGTACTCGTGATGCTCTCACTTGCATTTTTACATAGATGGTTACATACTTACCCTATTTATTTCGTTATCTGCTGCACTGCATTTATTTTGGCATGAGCTTTCTTGTACCTTGCTATGTCCCCTGAGGACCTGGATCCGGATTATGTCCCCAGGATTAGCTGACGAGATCTATCCCGAGGTATACGGGACCGGAGCATTAGCATTAGCAGGAGCAGGTGCACACCTTGGAGCAGAACCAGGATCTGCGGACGAGATTATACCAGAGGACTTCTCCTGAGTATTGGCTTGAGATACTCATTTATTTCTATCTCTAGTTATTTTATTTCCAGTCTATTTCATGGATGTACCAGACTTATTCTCGGATTGTTCTCCGAGTCACTTTTATTGAGATATGCTAGTTTTTTTTATTTACATTATTCTGGCTTTGATCTGTGTTTATCTGTTGTGGATGAGATTAGTATAGACTGTGACTTGTAACATTGGACCTACTTAATGTTATATTACAGCTTAAGTATGCCCCGATGGATAAATTGGGTTGTCCATCGGTGTGTGCTGCTGGCCATTGCCACGTGTTTAGTCCCTCGATATTTTGGGACTGGGGATTGCCACGTGTCTAGTCCCTCGATATATTACAGCTTGAGATACTGTATTATCATCTGGAAGAATTGGAACAGTTGAGCCTGGCCATCCTACGGTGTTGATGAGACTGGAAGGTTTCCATTAGGTGGAACGGAAAGATCAGATGGAACTGGATTGTGAATCTGTCCATCTGGTCCTGAAAGTCTAGGAGTTGTTCAGATATCTCCTTGAGTCTGACCATTGACTCCAGGAGTTGTGTCACCATCAGTACATCCCTTCTGTATATACATCTCTCTGCAGGTGATGTACATAATAATTTGGAATAAATATAGGAATCAAACAGGATGCAAGCATTAGATAGAATGTAGAAGCATAAAATATGCTGGAGAATGGTCTGTGTATTTTACAGTAAAACTCTCCAACATACATGAAGTCCTTTCCTGCGTAAAACAGGAACTTAAGGTAGTTGGCGTAAAACATGTTGTTTTAAGCTTCATGCGTAAAGCAGAGCTTTAGGATAGTTTGGCGTAAAGTAGAGATTCAGAACTGTCTGTGTAAAGCAGAGAAGCGTAAAGAAAAGATTCAAAGTCGTCGGCGTAAAACAGAGATTCAGAGAAGTTGGCGTAAGTAAGACTTCAGAGCTATCTAGCGTAAAGGTAGGGATTCAAGCTGTCTGGGTAAAATCTACGTAAAAGTTTTCATGCGTAAAGTTTGCTGCATAAAAGATATGCTGCATAAAGTCTTGCGCGTAAAATTTATGCGCGTAAAATCTGCCCGCGTAAAGCCTTGCTATACTTCCTTCGTAAAGTACATTTGTAGCGTAAAATCGTACGAGAAACTCTTTGTATTTCTCGGATGAATTTGTCAAACTAATCAGTGAATCCTGACATCTGACAAAAGTATTGTACGATGATCGAGAGGACAGCTGTGATGATTTGCACAGAGACCCAGGTTGTCGTTTAGTGATATATTGGATACAAGTCATTTTACGCGTCCAAAAGGAAGAAAGGGGAGTCTTCTGAATACGCTGCCTATTCTACATGGACAGAAAATGAGTTTTTATGCTCAAGATAGGACAAAATCAACAGAGATAAGTTTTTTATGCTCAAGAGAAGACAAAATCAGATGCCACGTCAAAAACTATTTTCTTGCACAGGGCTCGAGGCATATATCTACATTTAATGCACGAGATTTGGTCAGGGCTGGGGAAAGCTAAGGCTGTAACAAATACGTTCATCTCACCATCCTTACATTTTACGCCTAATCAGACTGTTCTACGCTGGTTATCTATTATTCATGAATCATCAAGTTTACGCTGGGGTAGTTACCTATGTGGCTTGCATGATGTGTCATACGCAGGACTTAGAAGTCTAAGGAAAAGTGAGGGGCAGTTGTCATTACTGCAGTGTAAAGTAAACAATCTTCTGCATAGTTTTGGCTTTTACGCCAACAAGCGGGTCATTTGGCCTTTACGCCAACTAGGCAGTCATTTGGTTAATCTCTATAATATAGGTCCCTGGTCACGGCGTAAAGGGTCTTTGGCGTAAAACTTGGTTAATCCAAACCTAGGATAGTTGAAAGAAAGATAAGATTTCAGTCAAGCATGGATGAGATCCTTATACTCTATTCCTATACGCAGGCTTGTTTGGTACAGTTACGTAACCAAGACAATATATTCTGACCTGCATGAGCCACCACAAAAAAAATATGTCACGTCCCAGTCCCAAAATACGTAGGACTAGGAATACGTAACACGCCCAGACGTATGTATATGAACTCCAATATATGGAAACCATATACACACGTACGCTGTAATATGAATACAAAATCCACAAGTGGTAATATACTGTCTCAACAAGTCATACACAATCTATATCTCATCCACAGCACAAATAATCAGTATGAATAAAGAGCTGAATAATAACTGGATATCCAAATTTGCGTGTCAAGTTTGATAGTCGGGTGGAAACAAATCCACTACAAAACGACTATACTGAAGTAGTAACAAAATCTCTAAACAGTGGAAATAATTACAGCTACTCTGAGGGTAAGACCTCCTCAGTCAGGTACGTGGCGTTAGGTTCAGGACCATACTCCTGTGGATACTCATGCTCGTCCGTATCTGGAAAGGGACCAGGTCCTCAGAGGGACGTAACAAGATACATAATAATATGCCAATAAGTACTAAAATATAAACATCCAATGGGTCGCCTAACCGTCTAAGTGTATGCAGTTTGAGAACAACTTTCCCAACGCGTGGGCTATCTGGCCATAATGGGATTGGCATGATCCTCTCGAAGAATCAGGGGCCTACAAGCGTACCATCCTTTGAACTACAAAGGCCGCCTACAATATATAGGGTCACAACCACCCGTTTCTCCAGCGGAGGATCCGTGCGAACTAGGAAAGTGTAAAGGAGCCCAAACGCCTTACTTGTTCTCCCCACCCCATGCTCTAAGCATGCCACATCCATAACACGATAAAATCTCTAAATAACTGCCAGGTCTACTAGCATACAAAGTTTCTATCAACAGTCATCCCTAACGCACGGCCAATATGTACAGAAGGCCAGACCTGTCACGCAGTCCGTGATCTATATGGGACTCACAACTCGTGTACCAACTGTGTCACGACCAATGAATCTAATGATGCTCCATAATACTGAGGTGGTCTCATGAAATAGGTCCAAAATCTACATAAATAAATTATCTACATAAGCAGAAGTAAACATGCATGTATCAGCTGGAATGTAAATAATAGTACAATGGCAAGGTATACTTGTCGAGCAAAAGTTCTGTATAGTGCACGTCCAAAACAGTATTTTAGTTTAGTGAAAGAAGAATTGTAGTTAGGATTTGGAAGAGTTGTATATATATAGAGAGAGATAAGAGGTGGTGGGGGTCACTTAATGGTTAAGAAACTACTGCCGCTGCTGTTTTCTTTTCATTGGTTTTGGTTTCGTTTGAGGAGAGTTTAGTAATAACAGGTAGAGAGGCAGTGGAATGAGCTGCTGATATTTTTATCCACACATACGGAGGAGAGAATTAAGCGGTGGAGTTCTGTTTTATGCGCGGGACAGAATTTAGGCGGTGGTAGAGTTTACGCTTGGGTTTGTTTTACGCGTAGAGTAAGGAATTATGCGGGTGGGATTTTTACGCGCAGAGAAAGTAAGAAGCGGTAGAATGAGTTTACGTGCGGAATTGCTTTACGCGCGGAGGAGAAAAAAAGCAAAGTTGGTTTGCTAGTGCTACTGTTGATATTTTCTACGTGGGTTTGGGTGCAGCGGGTAGTGGGTTTAGGAGTTGCGGTTTGGCTTTTGGGTATAGTATCCAATAGGAATTCTATTTTCTATTCTTTTCTTTTTCTTTCTTTATTATTATATATATATATATATATATATATATATATATATATATATATACATAGAAAATTTTGAAAATTATATCGGTGCACACCATTAAGCTAACAACCGTCCAAAGGGTCTCCTACATAGAAAAAATTAGAAAAAATTTATAATGGCCCCATTAATCCCCTAAATGCATAAACACCTAAAATAAAAACTTAGATAAAATATATTTTCTCTATTTAGCTCATAACTACTATAATTAAATAAATAATACGGTTTATAAATTAAGGGTCTTACAGGACCAGCAAGAACACAACAAGGAGGACCTATCAGACGTCATTTAGCTCAGCAACAACAATATCAGCATAGAGCAGGACCGTACCAGGTTCCAGATAAGCTCCAATGTAATTATTGTGGAAGACGCGGGTACATCTCAAAAGACTGTCGGGCCCGTTTGGGACAGTGTATGAGATGTGGTTCTGGACAGCACCAGTCAAGAAATTGTTCAAAGCAGCAGACACTTCCACCGCCAGTACAGAGACTAGCGCTTCCAATACCTCGACCTCCAGTAGCAGGAGGATTTCAGCGAGGACCACCACTACCTACACATGAGGATCAATTTGCGAGGGCCATACAGGGACAACCCCAGAGGAATGGACAAGCTTTTGCAATGGAAGTAGATGACATGGATCAGGAGGTTGATGTCATAGCAGGTATCACTCTTGTTTTTACTTTTCCTGCTGTGACATTGTTTGATACGGGAGCCACCCACTCATTCATATCATCTAGATTTATTGCAAAACACAATATTACCTCTACACCTTTACCTAGTTGTATTAGAATTCTTACCGGGGGAGGAGTTGTACCTATTAGTAGAGTTTGTAGATCGTGTCCTATAGAGATACATAGCAGAGAGATGAATGCCCGACTCTTAGTCCTTCATATGCCAATTTTGATATTGTGCTTGGAATGGACTGGCTAAGCAAGTACCACGCTTTCTTCGATTATTTTGGAGGAAGCATTCTTTTCAAGGTACCAGGCCAACCCGAAGTTGAGTTTACACGAGGATCCACAGAAATTCTTAATGGTATGCAACTCGCAATGGACGATGTTGTCTATCATCCTATTATTTCAGAATTCCAAGGCGTCTTTCTAGCAGAATTGCTAGGACTACCCCCAGATAGAGACGTAGAGTTTTTAATTAAATTGACACCGGGAGCAGCACCTATAGCATCACATGTTTATAGACTGGCGAAGAGGGAGATGGATGAACTAAAGACACAGTTGAAAGAACTAGAAGAGAAAGGTTTTATCTGACCAAGTGCATCACCCTGGGGAGTACCAGTGTTGTTTGACCAAAGAAGGATGGGTCAGTGCGTATGTGCATTGACTATAGAGCCTTGAATGCAGTGACAGTGAAGAATAAATACCCACTGCCACGCATTGATGACCTATTTGATCAGCTTAGTGGAGCCAAGGTGTTCTCAAAGATAGATTTGAGATCGGGATATCACCAGGTGAAAGTACGGAGGGAGGACATTCCGAAGACCGTATTCCGGACAAGATATGGGCACTACGAGTTTCTGGTCATGCCATTTGGATTGACCAATGCTCCAGCTATCTTTATGGACTTAATGCATCGAGTCTTCCACCAATATTTGGACCAGTTCGTGGTCGTCTTCATAGATGATGTACTTATCTATTCGAAGAGCCACGAGGAGCACGAGAAGCACCTGCGGATTGTTCTAGAGACCTTGAGAAAAGAACAGTTATATGCAAAACTTAGTAAATGTGAGTTCTTCTTGGACAAAGTCTCATTTCTTGGACATGTCATTACAGGAGATGGTATCTCTGTTGATCCAGAGAAGATTTCGGCAGTCAAAACATGGCCTGTTCCTAAATCAGCAGCATAGGTAAGGAATTTTCTTGGACTTGCGGGATATTACCGACGGTTCGTGAAGAACTTCTCACGGATAGTAACACCTATGACTCGGTTGACTTGCAAAGATCAATAGTTCATATGGACCCACGAGTGTCAAGTCACTTTCGAGGAATTGAAGAAGCGACTGACTTCAGTACCAATATTGACTATTCTATTAGGATCAAGAGGCAATGTGATCTACAGTGACACATCAGGAAAATATTTGGGATGCTTATTGATATAGCATGGCAAGATGATTGCATATACATCTAGACAATTACGAGTACATGAGAAGAATTATCCAACTCATGACTTGGAACTTGCAGTTATTGTATTTGCTCTAAAGCTATGGAGATATTACTTATATGGGAAACGAGTGAAAATCTATACAGACCACAAAAGCCTCAAGTATGTCTTCACGCAGAAGGAGTTAAACATAAGGCAACGTCGATAGTTCGAGTTAATGAAAGATTTTGAGATAGAGCTACATTATCACCCAGGCAAGGCTAACGTTGTAGCAGACGCGTTAAGCCGGAAGCCAGCAGCTTACTTCTTAACAACACAAAGGGAATTATTGAAGGACTTGCAAGATCTTGGCATTAAAGTAATATTACCCGGAGCAGACGGGACACTAGCCAACTTGCAGGTACAATCATCACTAGTAGAAAGAATCAGGACAGCTTTGCCTACCAACGCCAGATTCCGAGGATTAAAGGAAAGGACAGAGGCCGGAGAGCAGACAGGACTGCGCATCCATGATGATGGGACATTACGATGTGGTGATCGTCTTTATGTTCCAAACAGAGAGATTCGACAGAAACTGATGACAGAAGCTCATAGTTTGATATATTCTATTCATCCTGGAGGCACCAAGATGTATCGTGATTTACGATAGCACTTTTGGTGGCATGGGATAAAAAGAGAGATAGCTTGCTTTGTAGCTAAATGTTTGGTATGTCAGCAAGTAAATGCGGAATATCAGAGAACAGCAGGATTATTGCAACCACTTCCGATTCCAGAGTGGAAGTGGGAGCACATTACTATGGACTTCGTCATGAGTTTTTCCAAGAGTCCAAGTGAAAAAGATGCAGTATGGGTAATAGTGGATAGACTCACCAAGTCAGCCCATTTCTTGCTTTTTAGAGTTGGCCAATCTACATAAGCTTTGGCTGACTTATATATGAGGCAGATCGTAAGATTTTATGGCGTACCAGTCAGTATTGTATCAGACAGGGATCCGCGCTTTATATCACACTTTTAGAGGAGCATGAAAGAGAGTCTTGGAACTCGTCTGAAGTTCAGTACATCTTACCACCCGTAAACAGATGGGCAGTCAGAACGTACTATTCAGACATTGGAGGATATGTTGAGGGCTTGTATGTTAGACTTTGGAGGATCATGGGAGGACCACCTACACAGTGTAGAGTTTTTCCACAACAATAGCTATCAGGCAAGCATCCAGATGGCTCCGTTTGAAGCATTATATGAAAGAAAATATAGGTCTCCTGTGTGTTGGAGTGGCATGGGAGAACGTCAGATTATGGGACCAGAGTTAGTGGTCAACACCGTTGAAACAGTTAAGAAGATACAAAGACACTTGCGAGCAGCGCAAGACAGGCAGAAACAATGGACAGACCTTCATCGTCGTTCCTTGGAGTTTAAAGAGGGCGATCATGTCTTCTTAAGAATATCACCTACCAGAGGCACTATTCGATTCGGAGGACGCGACAAATTGAGTCCAAGGTATATTGGACCATTTGGCGTGCTAGAGAGAGTGGGAGAAGTAGCGTATCGACTTGCACTACCACCTTCACTTGAGGGAGTACATGATGTATTCCATGTGTCACAACTCAGGCGATATATGGCAGACAACAGTCATGTTCTAGATCATTCGGAGATCACCATTGGTGTAAGACCCCTAATTTTATAAACCGTATTATTTATTTAATTATAGTAGTTATGAGCTAAATATAGGAAATATATTTTATCTAAATTTTTTATTTTAGGTGTTTATGCATTTAGGGGATTAATGGGGCCATTATAAATTTTTTCTAATTTATTCCATGTAGGAGACCCTTTGGACAATTGTTAGCTTAATGGTGTGCACCGATATAATTTTTAGAATTTTCTATGTATAAATATGTATATATATATATATATATATAATTAATAAGAAAGAAAGAAAAAGAATATAATAGAAAATAGAATTCCTATTGGATACTATACCCAAAACCCAAACCGCAACTCCTAAACCCACTACCCGCTTGCACCCAAACCCGCGTAGAAAATATCAACAGTAGCAGTAGCAAACCAACTTTGCTTTTTTCCTCCTCCGTGCGTAAAGCAATTCCTCGCATAAACTCATTCCACCGCTTCTTACTTTCTATGCACGTAAAAACCCCACCTGCCTAATTCCTTACTCTACGCGTAAAACAAACCCAAGCGTAAACTCCACCACCGCCTAATTTCTGTCCTGCGCGTAAAACAGAACTCCACCGCTTAATTCTCTCCTCCGCACGTGTGGAGAAAAATATCAGCAGCTCATTCCACCGCCTCTCTACCTGTTATTACTAAACTCTCCTCAAACGAAACCAAAACCAATGAAAAGAAAACAGCAGCGGCAGTAGTTTCTTAACCATTAAGTGACCCCCACCACCTCTTATATCTCTATATATATACAACTCTTCCAAATCCTAACTACAATTCTTCTTTCACTAAACTAAAACACTGCTTTGGACGTGCACTATACAGAACTTTTGCTCGACAAGCATACCTTGCCATTGTACTATTATTTATATTCCAGCTGATACATGCATGTTTACTTCTGCTTATGTAGATGATTTATTTATGTAGATTTTGGACCTATTTTATGAGACCACCTCAGTATTATGGAACATCATTAGATTCATTGGCCGTGACACAGTTGGTACACGAGTTGTGAGTTCCATATAGATCATGGACTGTAACCCCCCTGATTTTTAAGAATTTTTTAATTGAATTTTTCACAATTTTTTGTAATTTTCTGGGATTTTTCTGTAATTAAAACCTAGGTATTTTACAATTAAATGATTTTTAATTACTGTTATATAATATTAAAATATTATGGAAATAATATTTTATGGTGTAAAATAAAAAACTAGACATAGGATAATTTTTCGGTAATTTATTGGACCCCGGAAGCATTTTTAAAGCCCTAAAAACTAATTTATATATAAACCAAAATAAACCCTAAAATAAACCCGGTTCAATTGAACCAAACCAACCCAGACCCTGTTCAACTGAACCGAACCCAACCTTAGCGGGTCGGGTCGGATCTAAATCCGACCCGAAACCCGACTACCCAAACCCGCACTTAAACGTTAGCGGATCGGGCCGGATTCATGTTGAACCCGACCCGTGGACCCGGACCCGTTACCCAATCCAAACCCTAGTCGGAATCCACCGCCTTACTGTTTTGACAAGCCCCTATTTAATCCCCTCGCTGCCTACGCCGGAACCCTAATCCTCCAGACTTCATCCCCGACCTCCCCTCGCCGCCTACGTCGGAACCCTAGCTCCACCGCCCTAAGCCCCGAGCCCCGCCATCGTCCCCGACAACCCGTCTCCTCCGCCTCTCTCCCCGACCCGCTCTCACCTCTCCCCACGATCGAACCCTCCGCCATCTCCACCACCTTCCTCCGCCTAGCCCTGCTCCTCCGCCCTGAGCCCGACCGTCTCACCACCACCCTCCAGTCCCCGCTCGACGGAACCCTAGCCACCCTGCTCGCCTCCGTCTCCCTCTCCCCGCTCCACCGTATTCCTCGACGATCCCCTCGCCATGCCCTGCCCAGCCCATCACCACCACCATCACCCCCTTCCCTCGACGGACCTCGCCGCCCCGCTGACCGACGAGCATCCGCCCGGAGCCGCCGTCCTCCGGCGAATCCTCCAACCCCGACCGCTGAGATCGGAACCCTAACCAGGACACAAAACTCGGACACGGCACCGCCCCATGTCGGTGTGTCAAGTTGACTCCCGGACACGAGAACCCAGTTCCACGGAGCCCTGTTCAGGTAGCATTTCCTCTTTTCTCGTTACCCCATTTTCTGTCCCGTCTATTGTGACGCGTAGACTGTGTGACCCTCTCGATGTTCGTACAACCCGCTCGGTGCGTCGCGTCCTGTGGTGATTGCGAACCGCGATCCAAAAACAGAAAAACCAACGCCATGTTCCACCCCGAAACTGAGTGCACCCCGCCAAACGGGACGACTTGGTCGCGCGCGATCTTCACCAAAAGGTGCGCGCCGTTGATATGGACGTGCGGGATTTCGTAGAAGTTGATTTGGATGTGCGTGCACACCGGAATCAACGCGTATCTGCCGACAACGCCCCGTATCTGTCTGTTCTGGAATACGTTATAACTTTGTGTACACACGTCGGATCGAAACAAAACTTGCGCCATCGGACTCGTAGCAATACACTGGTCCTGTCACCCAAGTTTGGTTCGATTCTGAGAACGTTGACAAAATCGTGTATCGTGGGCCCCACGGCTCCACTTGACGGGCGATTTTGTTATCGGCTTATCGAAATCCAATTCTGGAAGTTCTGTTGGGTTCGTATCATCGTTCTGGACTTGTTGATACTGAGTTTGACGAATTTGGAGACCATTGGTTTTGACACATTTTTCGGTGCAAAGCGGCTCACATGTGGACCCCGCTTCAACCAGAAACTGTCATTTTTGCCCTTGTGTCCAAATTGGACTCAAGGACAGGCGTTTCTAGCTATTTGATATTTTCTGAGACTGATTATGATATTTATTTCAGCAACCAGAGTAGTACCTGCAAATCATACTGAGACCAGAGCTACAGTTGGAGTCAGAACCCCAGGAAAGTGTACCTTGCCAAAACCTTGCAGTCTTGTTACATATTTCCTTGATTCATTTATATTTAACCTAGGACCGTGTGACTTACTTAGCGTCCGATTATCAGTCGGGTGCCAATACTGTACGCAGAGTTGTGTAACGTCACATAGAGATGGACATTCGTGACCCTTTACATTCTTGTACTTGTCTTATCAAGTACATCTTAACCCAGGACACTTGACACTAATCATGAGACAGAATCTTCCTGAGATATTTATGGTAATTCTGTGTAGGATACAGGTTTTATGACATAGACATTATATTCATAGACATTAGATGACTTGCTGCATTAGATATGATCTTACGTGATATGGACATGAGGCATCGTAGATATGAGACGTGTGATTACATGGGTGGGGAGAGACACACATGCTACAGGCTGATTTTATATATATAATACATAGTAAACTACATAGTAAAATACATAGTAACACTGCTACCGGCTCCCAGACACAGAGCTTGTAGTGGTCTTAGCCTAAGTTTTAGTGATGCTCTCAACTTGTATTTCACATAGATGGTTACATATTTACCCTATTTATTTTATTTACTATTTTACTGAATTTATGTTGGCTTGAGTTATTTTGTACCTTGCTATGTCCTGGCTTGAGATACTCATTTATTTCTGTTTCTAGTTATTTTATTTTTAGTCTATTGCATTGATGTATCAGACTTGTTCTCGGATTGTTCTCCGAGACACTTTTATTGAGATTTGTTAGTTTATTTTATTTACATTTATTCTGGCATTTGATCTGTGATTATCTGTTATGGATGAGATTAGAATAGTCTGTGACTTGTATCATTGGACCTATTTATTGTTGTACTACAGCTTAAGTATGCCCCGATGGATCCATTAAATTGGGTTTGTCCATCGGTGTGTGCTGCTGGCCATTGCCACGTATCTAGTCCCTCGATATTTTAGGACTGGGGCGTGACACGGACTGCGTGACAGGTCTGGCCTCCTATACGTATTGGCCGTGCGTTAGGGATGACTGCTGATAGAAACCTTATATGCTAGTAGACCTGGCAGTTAGTTAGAGGTTTTATCGTGTCATGGATGTGGCATAATTAGAGCATGGGGTGGGGAGAACAACAAGTAAGGTGTTTGGACTACTTTACACTTTCCCTAGTTCGCATGGATCCTCCGTTGGAGAAACAGGTGGTTGTGACCCTATATATTGCAGGCGACCTCTGTAGTTCAAAGGATGGTACGCTTGTAGGCCCCTGATTCTCTGAGAGAATCATGCCAATCCTATTATGGCCAGATAGCCCACGCGTTGAGAAAGTTGTTCTCAAACTGCATTCACTTAGACGGTTAGGCGACCCATTGGATGTTTATATTTCAGTACTTATTGGCATGTTATTATGTATCTTGTTACGTCCCTCTGAGGACCTGGTCGCTTTTCAGATACGGACGAGCAAGAGTATCTACAGGAGTACGGTCCTGGACCTGACGCTATGTACCTGACTGAGGAGGTCTTACCCTCAGAGTAGCTATGATTATTTCCACTGTTTAGAGATTTTGTTATTACTTCAGTATAGTCATTTTGTAGTGGATTTGTTTCCACCCGACTATCAAACTTGACACGCAAATTTGGATATCCAGTTATTATTCAGCTCTTTATTCATACTGATTATTTGTGCTGTGGATGAGATATAGATTGTGTATGACTTATTGAGACTGTCACGACCCGCACCCGTTGTAAGGGTACTAGTCGGAAACAACGCCCAGCCTACGCCACAGAATCGGCGGTAGAACGCTGTCTAGATAGTCTATCTAACAATATAATGAACCACCAATAATAATAGTATACTCAATCATAGAACTAAGATAGAAATGTGCACGAATCAGATAAGAATAGAATAGTCACAATACAACTCATGAGTCTAAAATAATACATCAATGAGTCTGAAGAAAATACAGAAATAAGCTGGAGACAAATCCAGTACAAAAGAATACTACGAGGCTACAACTCCAGGGTCAACTGTCTCAGTTGGGATAAGTCCCTCTTGAGCCCGGGTCTCAGAATCTAAACCCACAACATCCTGGGGTCCATAATAGGTAGGGTACCACTCCTCAGTGTCATCTGAAAAAATATATCCAGTCAGAAAAGGAGCAGAGTACCTCTCTAACAACAGTTCTTATTAATGATAAAAACTATGTAACAGTAAATAGCTGTGGATAAACAAGATGCACAATAGATACAAGAGATATATATACAATAAGAAAATACTGGAAATAAATACAATAATGAACAATATGCCAATGAAACAAGAATACTAATGACTAAGTGTGTGAGTACTAGCTTAACATGTGATCAGTTTGGGCAAGATGCAATGCGGCCTGGCTAATCATACGTGCTGTGTATGATCAACACTATTCTGTAATCTGTACTTTATTCAATAGGGATATTGATCACATATCTATACTAATACTCCCCATCCCCGACTGGTATAATAGATCCAACCACGGTATGCTATGGCACTAGATTCCCCAAGAAAATAGCTAGTCTTCCCGAGAATCGGTGTCTGTACATGTACAAGATAACCAATGAAATAATACTTGCACCATATATACCATATACCAAGGAATAACATCTCATGACGAGATCCGGATATACCAATCCGTGTAACCATAGTGTCAAGAGAACATGGATATCTACACTAAATACAGTGAACATAGAGGATATCATAAATGAGAAACTATCAGAGAATGTACTCGCCTGAAGTCCAATGAACAGTCTCACAGATGTCTGACTCGATACCTCGAAGACCTAGATATGGAATACAACATTAATACAAGGTCCCGAAAAGAGAACAAGTTAAACTAGTCAACTTATAGGTCAATAAGTCAATTCTGAGTCAAAAGTCAATTGTGGTCAACTATGAGTCAACTATGGTCAACTATCTATTTCTAAGTTGCACAAGTCTAGCACCAAAATCTTGGATCAAAATACTGAAATCTAAGTCTTAGGAACCACAATCTAAATATTAGGATACCGTATCTTCGGATACGTGAATCCAAGGTAAATCCTCACCATATATATATATCAATCAATAAAGTATATAACAATATAGGATATTAAATTCAACAATTAGGAATCATGGTTTGAACCCACTTGGTATCCACACAAAGTAATGTTCAAGATACATATAGGTATATTATTTATCCTTATACATAATATATTATATATAAACTATTATATTATACAATTAAAATTATAACAATACTAGTATTATATCTCACCACAAATTCATTTATATATACATATATATATATATATAATTATCATATATAAAATATAAATTAAAACTGCCTAACTGTCACTGAAAACAGTGTGTTAAAATACTGATTTTCAATAAACATGCCCTGTAGTGACAGTTCTAACTGTCACTGCAAAACTGTCGCCAAACTGCTGTATAATAAATCCACTGTCACTTAATTGGTGACAGTTAACAACTGTCACAGAAAACCGTCACTAAAGCTGTTCAAATTCCGCCCGTTGCTGTGTATTTAATGACAGGATTCTGTCATTAATAGCTACAGCGGCTGCTGCTGCTCACGGTTTATTAATGACAGAATCTGTCATTAATAGCTGCTGTCGCCAAAACAATTAATATATATAAATATATATATATATAAATGTATAAATCAATATATATATATATATATATATATATATATATATATATATATATATATATATATATATATATATATATATAACAAATAAATTAATAAATACTTATATATACATAATCCTATACATATAAATAAATATTAAAAGCTACAATATACATTCCATGTACTAATGTACATATTTTAACATGGCTAAATGCTCACATAAAAATACATTCATTAATATACAATTAAAATTATATAATAATTATAATTAATATAATTACTCATTTAAACACATAAATATATTTTATAAAACATTTATATATAATTTATTTTATTAACAAGTTGTAACATATATAAATGCATGTAAAGAAAGCTACATATATATTTATACATTATATTAGTACACATAAAAAAATACATAGATCTATGCTACAATAAATATCATAATAATTACACTAAAATAAATATATAATATCTATATATATTTACTAATTTATAATTGAAGAATTAAACCACAAATAATTAGATCTACACATAAACACACAAAATGGAGAGTACCACACCGTATCCCACTAGATCTAGGATACGCATGCGACACGAGTCCAACACACAACCAATTGCACCCCGAAGGACACAAACAAGTTACAAATATTATTTATGAATAAATCAAAGTGTCAAATGTAGATCTATGTGTCTGTGTCAAAATACGACATGTACAAAGTCCCGTGTCAGAGGAAAAACCCCCAAAACGACACGTATCACAAAATTGTTGGGATACGACCTACACGTACCCAATTGTGGATACGACACTAGTCCCAAACATATAATCACATGCCCAATTGATCTATAGGATCAATTGACACACACAACAAAATGTAAATTCGGAATTCCTCCAAAATTGACACAAAAAGCACCATAACTTTCTCCATGGGTCTCTTATGAACACAAAACCAAGTCCTATGGGTAGTACATACATATGGGTTGATTTTACATGATTAAATCTCAGATTTAGAAGCTATTTTAAGGGAAAAAACTGAATTATACCTATTGGGAGATGGATTCCCAATGAAACCTCCAATTGAGATGAAATTGCCTCCAAATTGTAGATCATTGCTCCTCTTTGTAGATCCTTGTTTTCTCCTTCTAGATTCTTGCTTCTCAAGTTTCTAATGGTGAATTGGGAAGAATTTGGAATGAATTTGGTGGAAAATTGGAATGGGAATGAAAGAAATTTGGGAGTGGGAAATTCTAGATCTAGATTTGGAATGAGAATGAGAGGAGAGAGAATTCCCCCCCTCTAATATAGGCCGACCTTACCCCTTCCCCAAGCAATTATAAAATGTCCAATGTACCCCTTGGGGCCTCTCATGAAAAAATAATTAAGGAAGGAAGCTTCTAGTCTAATAATTTAATTAATTTTAATCCATCTCCTTAACAATGGGCTTTTTAAATGGGCCTAGTCTAACTAATTAATTCATGTTGGTCCATGGGTCCAAACTAAAACTAGTTGGGTCCACTAATATAAGTTCAAAATAATTAAATAATATCTAACAAAAATTAAATAATACAAAAAATAATTATTTACCATGCACAATATTTAATTAAATAGGAAAAAACTAAAATATCCTTTCCTAAAAAATATGGTAGTGACAGAGACAGTATATTACCACTTGCAGATTTTGTATTCATATTACAGCGTACGTGTGTATATGGTTTCCATATATTGGAGTTCATATACATACGGCTGGGCGTGTTACGTATTCCTAGTCCTACGTATTTTGGGACTGGGACGTGACATATTTTTTTTTGTGGTGGCCCATGCAGGTCAGAATATATTGTCTTGATTACGTAACTGTACCAAACAAGCATGCGTATAGGAATAGAGTATAAGGATCTCATCCATGCTTGACTGAAATCTCATTCTTCCTTTCAACTATCCTAGGTTTGGATTAACCAAGTTTTACGCCAAAGACCCTTTACGTCGTGACCAGGGACCTCTATTATAGAGATTAACCAAATGACTGCCTAGTTGGCGTAAAGGCCAAATGACCCGCTTGTTGGCGTAAAAGCCAAAACTATGCAGAAGATTGTTTACTTTACGCTACAGTAATGACAACTGCCCCTCACTTTTCCTTAGACTTCTAAGTCCTGCGTATGACACATCATGCAAGCCACATAGGTAACTACCACAGCATAAACTTGATGATTCCTGAATAATAGATAACCAGCGTAGAATAGTCTGATTAGACGTAAAATGTAAGAATAGTGAGATGAACGTATTTGTTACAGCCTTAGCTTTCCCCAGCCCTGACCAAATCTCGTGCATTAAATGTAGAGATATACCTCGAGCCATATGCAAAAAAATAGCTTTTGACGTGGCGTCTGATTTTGTCTTCTCTTGAGCGTAAAAACTCATCTCTGTTGATTTTGTCCTATCTTGAGCATAAAAACTCATTTTCTGTCCATGTAGAATAGGCAGCGTATTCAGAAGACTCCCCTTTCTTCCTTTTGGACGCGTAAAATGACTTGTATCCAATATATCACTAAACGACAACCTGGGTCTCTGTGCAAATCATCATCACAGCTGTCCTCTCGATCATCGTGCAGTACTTTTGTCAGGTTGTTTGGTTTCATGTAATTTGAATTTATAAAACCCCTAATTTAGAATACCGTATTATTTAATTAGTAATTATAAGCTAAATAAAAGGAATAGATTTTTTTAATTTTTAATCTAAGGTGTTTATGTAATTAGGGGATTTATGAGGCCATTATAAATTTTTTTCTAATTTATTCCATGTAGGAGACCCTTTGGACAGTTGCATATGCACCAATATAAATTCTAGAAATTTCTAAGTATAGATATATATAGTTATTAGAAAAAGGAAATAAAAGAAAATGGGTTGGATTCCTATTAGACCTCAACCTGAAAACCATTAACCCAAACCCAATAGAAAAATATCAACAGTAGCAGTAGCAAACCAATTTTGTTTTTTTCCTTCTCCGCGCGTAAAGCAATTCCGCGCGTAAACTCACTCCACCGCTTCTTACTTTATCTGCGCATAAAGAACCCCACCCGCCTAAATCCTTTCTCTACGCGTAAAACAAACCCAAGCGTAAACTCCACCACCGCCTAAAATCTGCTCCGCGCTTAAAGCAAACCTCCACTGCCCTACGCGTAAAACAGAACTCCACCGCTTAACTCTCTCCTCCGCACGTGTGGAGAAAAATATCAGCAGCTCATTCCACCGCCTTATTCCACCGCCTCTTTACCTGTAATTACTAAACACCCCTTAACCGAAACCTAAACCAATGATAGGAAGAAACAGCAGCGGCAGTAGTTTCTTAACCATTAAGTAACCCCCATCGCCTCTTATCACTATATATATATTATAACTCTTCCAAACTCTAATCCCACTTCTTACACCAAAGCTTAAACACTGTTGTTGGACGTACACTATACAGGACTTTTGCTTGGCAAGTATACCTTGCCATTTGTACTATTGTTTACATTCCAACTAATACATGCATGTTTAATTCTGCTTATATAGAGGTTTATGTATGTATATTTTTGGACCTACTTTATGAGACCACCCCAGGATTATGAAGCATTATTAGGTTCATTAACCATGACACAGTTGTTACACGAGTTATGAGTCTCATATAGATCTCGGACTGCGTGACAGGTCTGGCCTCCTGTACGTATGAGCCGTGCGTTAGGAATAACTGCTAATAGAAATTTTGTATGCTAGTAGACCTAGCAGTTATTAGAGGTATTATCGTGTCATGTATATGGCATGCTTAGAGCATGGGAAGGGAAAAACAACAAGTAAGGCATTTGGGCTCCTTTGCACTTTTTACTTCTGTAACCCGGAAGCTCCACTGGAGATACGGGCGGTGATGACCCATTTATTTCAATTGGCGGCCTCTGCTGTTCAAAAGACGATATGCTTTGAGGCCCCTGATTCTCCGAGAGAGTCATGCCAATCCCATATTTTAGCCAGATAGCCCACTTGGTGGAAAGTTGTTCTCAAACTGCATTCACTTAGACGGTTAGGCGACCCAGTGGAGGTTTATATTTCAGTACTTTATTGGCATATTTATATGTATCTTGTTACGTTCCTCTGAGGACATGGTCCCTTTTCAGATATGGACTAGCAGGAGTATCCCCAGGAGTACGGACCTGGACATGATACTACGTACCTGACTGAGGAGGTCTTACCCTCAGAGTATCTGTGATTTATTGCCACTGTTTAGAATTTTTGTTGCTACTTTAGTATAGTCGTTTTGTAGTGGATTTGTTTTCACCCGACTATTAGACTTGATACTCATCTTGATATATTATTCAGCTCTTTATGTCTACTTATTACTTGTGCTGTGGATGAGATATAGATTATGTGTAACTTGTTGTGACAGTATATTACCACTGATGGATTGCATATTCATATACAACGTACGTGTGTATATGGTTTTCATATATTGGAGTTCATATACATACGGCTAGGCGTGTTACGTATTCCTAGTCCTACGTATTTTAGGACTGGGGCGTGACAGATTTTTTTTGCAACAAATAGTAATGTAATTAAATTTGTGCTGCAGTCACTTTGGTTGTAATAAATGTTGTATAAATTGAGGTATTTATCGTACCCTTTGTTTTAGTAAGCACATCATTTATGATAAAAAATAATAATATGAAAGTGATGTAGATACTACAATAAATGCAAGCAACCATACAACCCTCTAACTCCGATTTACAAAGTTATTTAATTATTAATACTACATGTGACAAAAGAGAAGCCAATGACGAACAATGAGATGATAAAATCCAGGATCTCAACTATCGTACTATCAATATGTGACAAGGAACTTAAACGATCGGAAGAAATAATGAGAGGATAGAATTTAGGAGTGAGATAAATCTAGAATCTCACAAGCCAATATGTTCCTTTGTTTGCGTCTCTATTCACTTTTGATAATTTTTCAAGACAATTGTACATTAATTATATATTTATTTTGCTAAGGTGGGCAATTGAAAATGTATAGTTTTTCTATTATATTTTGCCAAAAGATATAATTGTAATTTGAATTAACCACGATAAGAGAAAATATGATTTAAAATTATGAATTACAAGTAGGAAAATCTTTTCGTAAAAAAATATTGACACTATATAATATAAGGGAATATGGTTCTTGTTTTGCTAATAGAAAATCATACACAATTTACATTATATAATATAATATAAGTTTAGAGGGAGTAGTCATGATATTTCTATTAATCTAAAGCAATGTTAGGTTAGGATTATTATGACAAATTTGTATTTAAGTTGGATTACTTTTATTTCATTTAATAAACTTATTAACTATTCGAACTCTCTGCAAGGTTGAGCGTTGAGCAATTTTTTTATTTGTCTAATTTTGTAGTATGATAATTTAAAAAATGGTGCAATCCATGTTTTTTTAGTTATATAAGTTAAAAAAATAGAATTAGTACTATAGCAATAAGTGCGAAAAATATTGACTTTGTTAATTTTTTTCCCCACAATATCTCGGGATGTAATTCTATAGAAATGATAGATTTGACTCATGTAAATTCAATGGTAGCTGTCCATGAGACTCCGGCAAGCACTTCTTGACACATATATATATGACACATACACGTGTCATATTCCTAGTCATCCGTTTTACTGAAATATTTTAATCCTAGTATTTAGTTATCCTGTTATATGTTGTCACTAGTGGCAACTATGTTTTGTTATATATACTATTTTTTTGTGCCTCTGACACTACTTGATAATCGTTTCATGCCTTCGACTCAACTTCGTAATTTAACTTGTGCCTCAGGCACCCCTTCGCAATTCGACGCGTGCCTTCGACAAATTTTAATAAATATATTTTAAATTTTTTTACCATTTATATCATCTAATAATAATATATTTATAATAAGACAACGACGGAAATACTCTCATAACTTAATCCCCTCGGTCCTTTATTTTCTTATTTTTTTGGACAACCATATATTGTTATACATATTTTTTTTTTTTTTTTCTGTATTTTAGTTTTTTTCTTCTTAAAACTAGTTCTTCTTTAAACCACCTTGCCAATCGAGTACCACTTAATCAATTATCCCATGTCATAAGTGATATTTTTTTCAACAAGATTAATTTAAATAACTTTTATCCCATTTGTTTTAAATTTTGTATTTTTAGTAATTTTCTTTACACAAGTTTAATCATATCGATATTTTAAATTTATAATTGGTCTAGGTCTAGCACTAGTCGAAACCTACCCGACACAGTATCACCCCTACCAACGAAGAAAAAACCCCTAACCGAAAGATATCCATTTCCTTAAACCCCATCGTCTTTCAAAAACATTTCCCCCAAAATTTTCTCCTCTACAAACCCTAACCCTAATTCCTCCAAAAGCGGAAACTCGTATGGAGGGTTCTATACCAATGGCCGGTGATAGTATCTCGAACTCTTTGTAGAAATAATTCAATCTTCCGCTAAACCCTAACCCTAATTTCTCATTTGGTATCTCCACCTCCAGCTAATTGTAATGACGGAGAGAAGGATGAGGAGATCCGAATGGTCTCGGACGATCGAGCGTCGTCTATATTCGGTGAATTTATGTCGAGGTGATTCATACCGCTTCTTTAGTTTCGTATTGTTTTTTGTTTCTTTTAGTTCGCATTGTTATCAAGGAGACGTTCCAAAAAGGATGTCCGTGTCGGACACAGACCGGACACTCCGATAATACTCGAGGACAGACCAAAATAGGTTGGACGTTCGTGTCCTTACCTTGTCGTCTCATCCGTGCCCTTGCGACATGGAGTACCGTATAAGAAGCAGCAGCACATAGCAGATCCTTTCGGTCTCCTACTATCCCAAGACCTAAACTAATTGAAATTAATCCTAGCCGGCACACGTCTAATTGTGTTGATTAGGAAAAGGGACATTATTCAACACCACTGATGGGAAAAAACTACATCGTGCACTTCTCTCCTATCTCAACAAGGCTTCTCTTGGGAGAATGACTTCCTTTCAAGGCGCGTAGCATTAAGACCTCCATATATCCTAGTAACGTCGAGGCTTTCAGTTGGAAAGGGCGTTAGCTTCCAATAAAGAATTCTTAGTTTAAAAAGAAAAAGAAGTCGGTGTGGTAGTATTTGTATTGTAACCAATAATGGGTCTGTCGTCGGCGAGGAAGTCTTAAATGAAGCAATCAAAGAGGCCTAATGCTGTAAATCAAGGTAAAACACTTCTCTCACACTTCGTATCACCTAAGAACCCTACCACCACTATTCTCCATTCTGTACAAAGTGGCTTAGTGTGTTCATGTTTCCGTTATTTGTTCCATATCGGTCGGTATTCTAGGCTTGTTGCTAAAACACACTTACACGGTTGACTATTGATTCATTGAGAGTTTCCTCTACAGCCAGCTTATTGTTCCTTGTTATGCTCATCCTAAATATCATGTTGGCATTGAGGTACCTGAGATGCTTGACAATTAAATTGGATCACCTTCATCACTGAAATACCAAGTGTTGCTCGTATAGTTGCTGATAAATGATTCAGATGATCCTCCGCTATGGTTACTGCTGGCGTATCTGTACAAGTATTTATGTGCATCGTCACTTTGTCACTTGATATGTGGTACATGTAATGAGTCCTATTTCATATGCTTAATTTATGACCTAAATTGTGTTGGAGTACTCTTAGGTTTTTACATAATTCTTCTTTAAGTATGATGGTTCTTCCATTGACCTTTCTTTTATGCTTTGTCTCTAGAACTGCCAAGTTTGAGGATCTGGTCAACAATATAGGACATCAGTTTCTTACAGGATTTTGTCGGGAACTAGGTATGTATTGATTGTCATGCCTTTTTGAATTGGTGCATCTGCTGGTATGAACTTTTTTGTAGTTGCATACATAACTAAGGGATAAAAATGTCCAAGATATCATTTATTATTCTTCCACTTATAGGTATAAGCTTTCCTGTTTTCAAGAATTGTGTAGATTATTCATGCAGTTGCGTAAGAGCAGCATATAACTTAAGACTTTTTTTTAATATAAATAAGAAATGTTTAATTAATAGATGTAGACTTTCGTATGTGCTAAGATTGTAAAATTTCTCTGTACTATCCAGTCAATCCTGTGTATATAAATTTGTTCCGACTCATAACCATATGCAGATAATAGAATTGACTGCCAAATATTTTCTTAACTTTTAACTTATAGAAATATACGGAAGTTGCAATAATTTGTGTAGTATCTATAACTTAATTTCTTCGATGCCTATTCTTGTTTTCTTTTCCTACATGGATACATACTCTTTTCTTTTCCTACATGGATACATACTCTTCACAACGTTAATGGTTTAATGTGGAAATTACGACCACAACTCTTAAATAGGGGTGAATTGGGTTGCATGCTAACAATGGGCATAACCATTTTCTATACTAAAATGAGAGTTTACAATAACACTAAGTAGATTTGTAAGTAAAGAATGGGAATAAAGAGAGATACAAACACTAACACAATGATGTATCTTGGTTCACACCCATATCAGTCCCGCTCACTTGCAAACCTCTGCTCAAGATTTGCTTTATCACCAAGCACACAACTCTAACAACAACCAATCTGACGAGGAGTTTCTCTATAAACCAATGCAAGGAATTAAAGACACATGCAAGGTGCCCAATATAAATGCACTAATTATCATTGATAATTATTTCACAAACAACTAAAATATCGATTTATATCTTGTTTTTTTCGAAGGAGAAGGTATGGGCGTCAATTCCTTTTTAGGTGATCTCGTTTGTCACTAAAGAAGCGATCTCCTTTGGCATTTGGGGACTTCTCTTTTGTGTTGAAAATAACATTTTTTACTTAATTGTTGTGCCTTTATAAATTATGGTATCATCTTAGAACTCCTTTTCAGGAGGAAGTTCATTGGCTGTCACACTTCGAAAATTAAAACCAACAACTTTCCTCTTATCTATGTTTCAGCATCAACTAACTCATTAGGAAGCTTTAACAATGTAAATTGCAACTTATTTACTCAATTGTTCATAATAAAGTGCTTGAGATCATGGGGAAACATGGACATAGTCATAACCTTAGAGTCCTCTGCTCAAGATTAGCTTTATCACCAAGGCACAAAATGTGCCCTCTTCATTTACAACAGTGAAGTTTGGAGAGAAGAGAAAGAAATAAGAACTCTAACAACAACCAATATGAGGAGGAGTTTCTCCATAAACCAATGCAAGGAATTAGAGACACATGCAAAGTGTCCAATATAACTGCACTAATTATCATTGATAATTATTTCACAAACAACTAAAAGATCGATTTATATCTTGTTTTTATTTTTTTCTGAAGGAGAAGGTAAGGGAATCGATTCCTTTTTAGGTGTCCTCGTTTGCCACTAAAGTAGCAATATCCTTTGGCATTTTGGGATTTCTCTTTTGTGTTGAAAATAACAATTTTTTTTACTTAATTGCTGTGCCTATATAAGTTATGGTATCCTCTTTCTCTTGGAACTCTTTCTTTTCAGGAGGATGTTCATTGGCTGTCACACTTAGAAAAGACCAACAATTTTCCTCTTACTTAGATTTCAGCGTCAACTAACTCATTAAGAAGCTTTAACAATGTAAATTGCAACTTATTTATTCAATTGTTCATAATAAAGTGCTTGAGATCATGGGGAATCATGGGCATAGTCATAACCTTAGAGTCCTCACTCATTGACTCATCCAAAATCTTTAGTTCATTTATGTATCACATTGATGATAAACAACTGAGTATTTTATTCATCTTTGTGTTCAGCAGGGTGTGCAATTTGAAACCTCTTGTTACATGCAAATGCTTACAAAACATTCAAGTAAGATTATGGGTCATATCCTTAGCTTGCACCATCATATAATGTCGATGCTTTTATATATTAGATATAGAGGTCAATATTTAGTACTTAAACCATTTTATTGCCTTCATCCCATTTCTTTTGTCATTACCAGCGTTTACGTGGCGATCTTCATCAAGGACAAAATTATATTTTCAGCAGTTAACGCAGTACTCGGTTTTCTTTTAAATTAATATATTTAGATTATTCAAAAGGGGATTACAAAATTATAAATAGTGCACTTGGAGTCAAAATTAGGGAATTAACCATGTATTCTAAAATTTTAATTTGCCTTTTATTTGCAACTTGTATGTTTGTGTCAATCGAGTATCTACTTTGATTAAGGCATAATTGGAACCCATTTTTGATCAATTAGTTTTTCATCAATTAATTTATTCATGGTTCACCGACCTGACTCCTTTGTTCTTCTCTCTCCAAAATATTTGAAGAGGCTTAGGGAAAAGGTCATGTCCTCAACAAATATAAAAACATGCAAATAAAGAAGAGGCTTACTGGAAAAAGGTCACATCCCCCACCCCACCTACATGTGCACCAAGGTGCTGCTGACGTAGCAGCACCGGCGCACACAACAATAATGCCAAACTTTATCATGATATATGCAGTTAAGGTTTGACCTTGTTCAGTTGGAGTTAAATTTCCTTATACAACACTTCTTTTGAGTTTTGCCGAGTCTTGGTGATGGGTGATTCAGTTGACGTGATTAGCTGTGTCATATGCTCCATCAAAAGCACAATGATCCCACGAGGCTTTAAAATGTAAGAGAGTTTGGTTTATTCCCAAAGGACAATGATTTGTGAATAAATCGACAGATGGAAAACTATCGTATAATAAGATTGGTTATAGCTATGTCATAATCAAAGTATATGTTTGGTCATTGAGGGAATGACATAAACATATAATTTGGAAATAAAGACAAATAAGAAATTAACTTTTTTTCTTTTTTAATTTCTTAACTTCAATTTGAACTGCACTAGTTTTTAAACTGTAACCTCTACCAACCTTTGATCTCCTTGCAAGTATTTGTAAGTGATTAAACATAAGGCTGGAAGAAGCTGAAGAAAACTGGATATTGTGATAACTACTGGAAATTACTAATTTGTCCTAAATGAGGACCTTCATGTTAATGATGGTAATCAAAAACGAAATTGGGATGAGGTCAATAAATGGTTAGGTGTAATATATACATCAATATTGTAAAATGGTACTTGCTAAATTTATGATCCAAGAAATACCAAAATGTTTGGTGTATATTTATGTGTAGCTAGAGTATATAAACTACACATATTGTTCAACTTAAAGATGAAAAATACTACTGAGGATGACTATGTTCTCAGTCTCAAGCAGATGGGATACATGAATAAACTTGATATTTTGATGAACCTATGACCGAGGACTCCAAGGTTGTGACAGTGGTCATGTTTCTCCATGCGTTCCCAACTTTTAAGCATTTTTATTACGAATTTATCAGATGAATATGTTGCCTTTACATTCTCAAAACTTCTTACTGAGTTGGTTATGCTGAATTTAGATATGCTTACAAAAGTTGATTTTGTATTTGAGATTACCAACAAGCTTCTCCTCAAAAGAAGGGTATTAAAGAAAATTTAGTAAGGACAGAACTATGTTGTACACACGGATATGACACGACAAGGTAAAGACACGGCGCCACGGACACATCACCTATTTTTTGCATGTCCTATTTTATTTTGGGTATACGGGTTGTGTCCAATACATGTTCGACAAGACACAGCCCACATTTTTGGTGTGTCTGTGCTTCCTAAGGACAACCAATTAGAAAGCAAATGAAGGTGGTTACAAAAGAGAATACCCTCAAATGTCGAGCTTGTTCAGTGGCAAACAAGGTCAATGAAACATTTTTGATTAATAACTCCACTGATTAGTAGGGATTTCATATTGAAATCCTGCACATATCTTTAATTTCTTAGAGGGGTTTCTGGAGACAAGGATAGCCAAAGGTCACCTATACTTGTTATTGGGATTCATAGATCAATTTCAAGAAAATGTAATTGGCACAGATAATCCATTTGAATAACTCTTGCAAAAATATTTTTCTATGCTACTATCTGTTTGCTATTGAAGTGAGTTTGGGAAACCTTCGTTTAATAACAAACAAAAAAGTACAAAGAAATTTTAGACAGAAAATCTAAGTACAATATTTTTGATGTAGGTAATGTGACGATGGAGATCGAGTATTGCAGCGATTCTTTTACTCCGTTGACGGTCCGACGAGGGAATGAGGATGCTCTCTTCTCTCTCCTGAGTTTGTGTGCACGTACGTAGCTCGCCTGGAGGGGTATGGTCTCTGAAGCAGAAAAACCAACCATTGGAACGTCCAAGTTGCTCCTATTTATAGCCATCATGCTGATGGGCTATAGGTGCCGCATGTGCCTCTGTTTGATGGCCGCAAGAGGCTCCTTCAACAGAATGCGGTTGCAACTGTAGACGCATACTATGGGCATGTTGCCACGTGTACATACTTAACAAGATATAGTTGAGTCCAGGCCGAGCTGCTACGTTGACGTTTGTTGTGATTTGCTGTTGCTGAAGGTCTGGGCGGTTCTCGTCTTTTGTTTGCGTGACTTGATCAGCTTGACACGTGGCTCGCATTTAGTTGGAGAGAATCACTTCAGTCGCAACATGAAGATTTCGTCTCAGGGAACCCTGCCACGTTGGATGCATGGAGTTTGGGACACATGAGACGCATGGAACACATGTAGTCTGGAATGCATGGAGCCAGAGACGCATGGACCTCATGGAGTCTGGAACGCATGGGACCAGAGATGCATGGAACGCATGGGGCCAGAGACGCATGGACCACATGGAGTTTGTAATGCATGTGGCCTCGTACACGTGGCGCTGCACGTCTGTCAGGAGTAAAGTTCATGTTGACGTGAGGTTCTGTCGTTTAGCTTGCTCACGTCTTTCGAGGCATTCAAAAAGTTATTTTTGTCAGGATTATGTGTCAGACATAACTTTGCGTCAGGCATTTATGTGACCAGTATTGGGGCGCAGGGATGCTTGAGGGAGTAGTGGAGCATGGCACTGCTGGCGCATGCGGTCACTAGTTACTTAGTGGCGCATGGCACTGCTGGCGCATGGAAATACTAGTTACTTAGTGGCGCATGACACTGATGGCACACAGGAACACTAGTTATGAAGCGGTTGGCGCATGACACTGGATCATTATGGCGTTGGGGCCTTGATCACTGCGGCGCATGGCCTTTGATTACTGTTGGTGTATGGTAGCTATTTTTCTGGACCGCATAGTCATTCTCATAGTTTAAAGTATCGGCCGATACCGATCCGATACGGCCGATACCGATACAGTTTGGCATGTCCCGATCCTATACCGACCGATACCCGATACTGACCGATACCGACATTAGAGGTCTCTTTTCCAGTCAATTCGGCAAAAAAATTTGAATTAAAAAGACCAATTAGAAAGGATGTAAAAGCATAGTAAGGTTGTAAAAACATATAAAGGAGAAAAACTTATCTATCACATATAAATCAATCAACAAGGATGACTACTATTTCATTCAATATCAAAAATACTAAGAAACAATACTGAAAATACTTTAAATTATGCATAAATGTATAAAATATATTCTCTAAAATGTTAATAATTTACTAATAGTTGTTTGCTTTCCGATACCAAAAAATCCGATACTCCGATCCGAAACCGCCGATACTACCGATACCGCCGATCCCGATACTCATAGGAATGGTCCGATACCGATTCCGATACCGATACTTTGAACCTTGCTCATTCTGTGGCATAATTTCTTCCGAGTCGATCTTGGGACACATGTTTGTTGGACGCATGAATCTAGATTTTTCATGCTTCTACACTATCCATCTGGGTTTACAAGAAACCTAATTTCCGTGTAAAGATTTATTTATGATGTTAATAGTTTAGTTTTGGGAAACTGTTGTTGTTATACTCAATTGTTTAACAATTGGTAACAGTAGACTAATAAATGGTTAATGGTCTAATTTTCTTTTTGATTAAATTTATGCTTAGTGTAATTTAGCTGATTTGCATGTGATAAACTAATGATGTGACAAGAAAGAGATATATGAGATCTTCTAACAATGGACATCATGACATTAAAGGTTTGGTCATATATGGATTGACAGCATCAACACTCAGAAATGGATGGTACAATTAGACATGTTCAAGTCGATCCCTGGCCTGCGAGCCTTGTCTTCAAGGAAAAATGATCATCTTTTGGAAAGTGACAATAGCGAGGCAACAAACGATTAAAACCACTTCACATATATCTGTGTGGACAACAGACAATGAACGTTAAATCTACGGGAGGCTATGAGTATTTTTCACATTTATAGATGATTACTCATGTATGGTTTTATATACCGTATGCAACATATAAGTTCGAAACTTTTGATAAGTTGAGAGAGTTTAGGACTATGGTAGAATGATAAGTTCTCTTAAGTAGAGGTGGAGAATACCTCTTGATGAGTACTTGGGATACATTAGAGATAATGTGATTATTTCTGAATGGACTACTCATAAAACACATCAGTAAGATATCATATCATAAATGAGAAACTGCACATTGATGTATATAGTGCAATCAATTACGAGTTATGACTTACGGTTCAGACAACGCTTAACCAACTCGATATGAGAATTTGAGGTTGTCATGCACATGTGCGAAGACAGAACCCAAATGAACTAGTATCTAGATATTGGAATTGTGTGTTCATAGGGTGTCCCAAAGAAACACGAGCATACTATCTCTATTCGTTGTATGATCAAAAGATTTTTGTTGGTACAATATAACAATTTTCTTTTTGGTATGACAAAGAAGGATAGAGAAAAGCTGTATCAGTTAGAATCCAATAATTTATGTTATGAACAATAAGCTCACCAAGGCACAGGTATTTAATCTGAAATCACTTTTGATCCTGTGAGATGTTTAAGAGTTGTATGTCAACCTGCACTTCTAGAGCATTTCATAGTTCGAACAAGTGTACCCAACAATAGTTTCATTAGTCTGAATAAGTGTATCCAACAATAGCTGACGTGGTGGATAATGATCTAGCATCTTACAATGAGGCTTTACAGAATGATAATATGTCTCATTAGGAGTAAGCCATGAAGTCTAAGGCTGATTTGTTGTATGCCAATAATGCTTGGACTTTAGTAGATAGGCCAGAATGCGATGTTATGATTTTAAACTTTATATTTAAAATCGTGATTGGATTTAAACTAATTGAAACCCGATGAAGACGAAAGCAATCCAAATAGATATCTTCTCCTCAACTGGTTCATCTCATCTCCAATGAGCAAAGATAATTATGAAATCTCTCTCTATTGTTCACATATTAAGAGCCTCTGCAAATCTCTTGTATGCATCTCCTTGAATTCTCACTAAACGATTTTTTTCTCTCTTATCTTTTGTGTAATATTATCTCTTGTATATGATTCTCTCTCTCTCCTAGAGAGAATGATATTTAAAGAGAGAAGAGGAGAGTCCCATTTAGGTGAGAAAGAGGGAGATTGAGTAACAAGTGGGTGGACTTCTAAACTACCCATAACTCCATGAACCCAATCATCCACCAACCCCAATAGGTTGCGGATCAGGTCTGGCCCATATGGGTGTACCCATACCAATTAATTTCTGCATATTCACAATCACATAGAAATTTGATACGGACTACCTAATGCCATGAAACCTATCATCCACATCCACTAACCCCAATAGATTGTGGATCAGGTACTAGTTTGGCTCATATTGGTGTACCGATACCCATTAATTTCTACATATTCACATTCACATAGAAAGTCGATATGGACTACCTAATGCCATGAAACCTGTGTATGGCCAGATGTGAAACGTCGATTACTATGTACAGAGAGTTCGAGGATTTAGGTTACTTGCTAAATGTAACTAGACCAAGATATGTGCAATTGTGTTATTTGAGAATGTGAGACATATCGTCCTTTTGGGGAAAACAGTGTAGCATGCACTTCATACCACGTGCTTTTTAGTAACCACAAAGGGTAGTGAGTGAATCCCTGTTTCCTCACTGTGTGAGCCCTCGAAGCTTCATCTGCTTCCTTCTGTACCCTTCTTTACCTGCGTCTATGTTTTGATGAAACAAGTTCGATGTTAGCTTCTTTTGGTGTACACCCAATATGGACCAATATTCGATACACAACCTATTGGCGTTAGTGAATGATGGGGTTCATGAAGTCATGGATAGTTTAGGTAACCACCCACTTCCCTATCATCGTAATACTCATCTCCTTCTTTCTCACGAGCACGAGACTCTCCCCTTCTCTCTTTAAATATCCTTCTCTCTCTAAGAGAGAGAATAATATACAAGAGATAATATTACACATATTTTAAGAGAGAATTCTCTTACTGAGAATTCAAGGAGATACGTATATGTACGGGTGATTTTGTAGAGGCTCCTAACTCGTCAACGACTCAACATTAGAGAGAGATTTCATATCTATCTCTTGGCTCATTGGAGATAAACCGTCTTCATCAAGTTAGTAAATTTACAAATTTAATTAGTTTAAATTAAAATCACGATCTAAGAAAGAGAGAGGCTGATGTGGTAGACTTGAAGCTTTCAACTAGATTAGTGGCAGAAGGATGTACTCAAATAAAAGGAGTCGATTAAAACTTTTCACCAAGAGCAATGCTGATATTCATATGGATCTTGTTAGCAATTCCAATAGCAGTGGACAAAATGGATGCCCAGATAACTTTCCCTGATTGGAGTTGGAGGCACATGTCAGACCGAGGATCCCTATAAGCTTGCCTTAACAATTCAGTTCCTGTGCATGTTTCATGCTTCTTTCGTATCTTTTTGTCTTTTTGGCCCCTTGTAATAAGTTGGCTCCTGTTTCATTTTCTGCCCCATATTGATTAGGCTTTTATTTTCCTTTTGGCTCCCCATTTCTGTAAGCCCCTCCCTTTCTCCTCTCTGGCCCTTAGAAGCCAGAAACTCCTAGGAGGTCAACGAATTTCAGTAAGAACCTTCGATTTGGCGTTTCTTACTTGGGAGCTCGTTTGGAGCTCGTTTCTCCGATGACGGGAGCTTCGTTTCTCCGGGGACGGAAGCTCGTTTCCCCGACGACATGATCGCTTCCCATAATATGACCATAATTTTAGAAGATGACATAAATTTTGTGAGAGAAATTGGAATATTTTCAATACACATTTATCAAAGTACCAAGAAACTATAGATTTCTTACTTTGACGTCATAAAAGATTAACATGTGAAAGTATCTCTCTGTAACTTTGAACCGAACTTTATAAATTCTGATAAATTTTAAGATATTTATAAGTTTTGATAACAATAATTAATAAACATTAAAAATTTATTAGCGCACGCTCCCTAATTTAGAATCTTCTAAGTAGTCGCGCTTTCCCGCCCCCGCTTCCGTCCCCGCTCCCGCTTCTGGCTTCTAAGCTCTGGCCTCATGGATATTTGTATCATTGAATAATGAAATGATGGCTAGCCTCTTTGCTCCTTTTTACTATCAAATAAATAAAAATTGAAACCTAATTTAGTTGTTTCTCATTAATGAGGTGGACTATATAACGCATCATGTTTGGTTGTTTGTTTCACTTATCATATTTTGTCTCTAGACATGTATTATCACGAAGCAAGAAGGTATTACATGTGCACTATTTAAGCCGTTTTTGTTTGGGAGAATTCTCATTTCTTGTGCATCTCAGATTGACTTCCCTGAGAGATTGTAAGTTATCTATTATTTACTGGCATCACCATGACCATTCTTATTTATTAGAAAGCAAAATATAAGTTAAGTCTATGGGTGCAAAGGAATAGTGAGGTTCTTGATCATTTTTCAAATCTTGTTATTGAAGATTGGTATTTGATGATACTACTATATTAAGTAGTATATAAGCTATTAACACTTTTCATTCCAACTTTTGAACTCCTTGCTACTGTTTCTGTTTGATAATGTTGAAAAAATTCGAGAATTTGTTATATTCTTATTGGAGCCTTTGTATTGAGCATATTTATTTAATAACCTTTCCTTTTTAACCAGCCATTCTAGATTTTAAATGTTATTATTATTGTGATTCACATTGTTTGAACTTTCTATATTGGTATATAAATATACGATCTTATGTCTGATTTTGGACAGAGATATTTAAAAGGCCTCAGATTTATAAGACGTCCGATGTGGTTGATAACATTATTGAAGCTAATCAAACAGATAGGATGAAGGCATATGTTGATGCTGGATGTAGGCAACGTCATCATGATGTGCAAAACATGGTCAGCAGTAAGTAAATTTGCTAATGACTCACTTGCCTAAATCATAGCTGAGTTTTCTTTGCGCTCAAGATCGATAGTGTGTAATCTTATCATGTATAGGTCACTCTATAGTGTGTTTGCATGTATGTTTCTAGTGATTTTTACAATACTGGAGAAGAAGAAAAATAACAGTTACCATTAGCAAGATCACACATGTTTTATAAACATCCAAACATGTTACATTTGTGAGTCCTTTTAAAAAAAAGTATGTCTTCATGATTAACTGTTTGCTTCTTTTTGAGGCTATTTGTGCTGATTCTTGATATACATTGTCCATACTGTTTCTCCAAATCTTTTATTTGTATCCTATTTTTTTTGCCATTTGATTTTGTAGACAAATAGACTTACATGCTATAAGCCTATAAGATGATTGAAGCCCTGTGGTTGATAATAGGAGTGGTGTATATATATGTCAACAAACACTGTCCCAAGTGGTTAGAACTTGAAGATCCGAGATTTGGATCCCTGAGGGGTGAACTACAATTACCTTCTTCTTCTTCAAAAATAAAATAAATCATTAATGTCATTTATATATCTTAATTTATTTTAAAGGAATTCAAATTCCATTTTTTGTATAATGTCCTTACTCGTTCAACATAGAAACTCTTCTTTTCCCCTAACTTGGAATCTTTTAAAGGAATATAGCAATTACAAGATTTGCAATTGGAAAGATGTTTCATCTATGTGATAAAGAAAACAGAAAGGCCAAATGGGTTCACATTCCCCTTTATATTTAATTATCTTTATGTTTGATTCCTCTTTATATTTTATTTCTTTTGTCTAAACTTGAGGAGAATGTTATGGAAAATGTGGCAGACATGGGGGAAAACTCATGTTTTTTAGTAGTACAGAAGTTTGCACATGTGTATCCATGCATTCATGTATTATGTATATGCACACATGGGCTTCTGCATTTGTATCCATGATTCGATATGTGGGTCGGTGAGGCTTATGGTCCATGTGGCATTATCTTAACAAACATTTGAATGCCAAGTTCCATGGTATAACAACACTAGGATTAGATTATCTTGCTACATTTCCGCATTTGAGATTAAGTACTAGTGGTTGCCTTGGTCCATAAATTTGATTGGCATATTTAATATTATGCCTAAGCAGAAGTACATTGTAGCTGGGTCTTTGGCTCTTGACTGCAACTATTAATTAGCACTCTTCCAGGGGAAAATGGTGATTAAAATTTGCGTTCATTTTTTTTGCAAACACCCTTACATTGTCACCACATGTTTGTCTATGTAGAGCTTCGCCAATATCTTCTTTAACTATGAACTGTAATTTTATGTGGAGACTGAACCAAATATGCATTTTTCATGGTCATGCTCATTCAAGTAAATTCATGCAGACGAGGGCTTGAAGACCATCTAACAAAAGGTTAGATATCCCAACATAAATAATTTATTCTTTGAACTATACCCTTTTCTGCTATGTGCATCTTTCTTAGCTTGACCATTTAATTGATATTTAATTCATGCACTATGTATAAAATTTTCCATGATTAGAGTCAAGTAGAAGATTCTTGCAGATTGACTGCATGATGAATTAAATGTTTGTCTGGCCACTGTTGTCCAAGAGGAGCTATACATAGTTATTGCATCTTGTTCCAAGTTGTATTGTTGATTTTACCCCTTCTTATGTGGGTTTTAGGCGAGTGTTATCTTTACAGTTGTTGCAACAAGTAATGGCAAGGTTCTAGTATATATCGCTTTTGAACTACTTTAGTATGGTGGTTTGCTTTGATGTCATTGTAGTAGGCACTCTTTTTATTTTAGGATTTAGCAGAATTATAGGTGGTCATTTACAGTAATTTTGATGATGTTAAATTTTCTTTTGTGTAAATAATTTTCCAGCATTGTTTTTTTTTGGATCAGGCATTAACTTTGCTTCTTAATGCTTTATGAAATTCCAAGGCAATCTTTGAGCCCAATTGGTATCTTCATGCTGCTGCCTATTTTATGTATATGAAGACATACTGCTGCTTTGAGATATACTTTACAAAGAATGATTATTTGGAATTTTGAGCTTCAGTCAGTCAACTTTGTTTCTCTGAACCATGAGAGTGTTAGGTGAACAAAATGGTAGTTAGATACCTCTATAGAAATTTGTGGACCATAGATAGTATCATTAGAGGTATTAATATAATTAATGTACCGATCTTGTTGGTTCTCAGAGCTGTCCTTGTTTTAGTTACGGCTGTGTTGTTGCATTTTGTTTTTGCAAGTCAGGTTCACAAGCTAGATTATTGGGAAATATACATTACTGCACCATAATTGAGCATAATATCTATGGTCCAGTGATAATGCTTCATATTAGCTCCTAAATATAGCGTCAAGAAGGCAAGACTCCTGCTGCTATGGCACGAACAGGTAAGAAAGCTAGTACACATGATTCAAGGGTTAGGCAGGTTCAGGAAGTATGAACTCTGCACCTCGCTACTAAAGGTAATAAGACCACTATATAGCTATCTTATCTTAAATAAGATAAATATCATAATATTAACTCACGATTATGAGAACTGTATGTTCTTGCATGAATCTTTCAATGATGTCATGTTTTTGATGTTTATACTCGTTTCTCTCATTGGATAATGGACAGTCCTAATAAATATCTTAGAAGGTGAGAAATGGGCTTTGTCATCATTGGTCCTTCACGGTAGTTTTCCGTCATTCTTGAGAGAACGAGGAGGCATTTGACCCTTTATAGTAAAATGGACAATGAGGGCTCAGGTTAGCTTAACAGTACTGTTTTATATCAGTATATCTATTAATGAGCTCTTCGCTTAGACCTAGAGAATTTGATTTCTAGAGGGTAATAAAATTTGAAACATCTGCATGCTACCTTGTTGGCATCTTTTAAATATATAACTGTAAGTAGTCCTTCTGTAATATTAGCAACTAATGATGATATATTTAGCAACTCAAGAATGTTTGGCATCCTTTAAGCTCGTATTTCTCTTGAATCCCAACACAATAAATTTTACAGATGCATAATATATGCTTAACCAAACATGTACTAGCATTAATCCCCTTCTCCAACTTGATCACTAATCGCCTATTCTCAACTTTATGACAATTTATTCGCCGGAACACAAAGTCAAACTTTTGCAGATAGTGATCCTATAAAACTACTTACAATCTTTCCATTTCTTGGTTAACTTTTGTCACTTCGAAAGGTTCAAAAGACCAAAACGTCACAGCTTGTACCCACCCAAACTATGAAATTTACAACTAAGAGAGTCAAAAGACAAACCTGATTTTTGAATATTTCTTTTACTATGACCCGCTAAAGATAGCAGAACATGTCTACTAAGTAGCATCATTGTAAATTTTTAAGTATATTAGTACTAATGTGATCATATCTCTATAAGACGATTACGGAGTTATTTTGAGTTGCAGTGTGTACCAATGTATTTGTTCCCTAAGCAAGTCTTTTATGATCGTTTACAGTGATCAATTAACCAATATGTTCAACTATATTTTCTCTCTTTTTTACTGTTTTAGTGAAACTTTTGCTTGACGAGCTTGAAACCCTCAAGAAGGAAGCAATGGATATCGCATGGATGGTAAATGATAGCTCTTCACGAACTTTTGACCCAAATTTTGATGATGGTGGGGAATACGAGGGGCTTCCCCTCGAAGAGGTATGAACAAGCGATAAACATCAATATTTCTTTTTTACATTTTGGTCCATTCAAATGTGAAGTCACCATAATTTGATTCACGGAATCACGAGGTATTCTAGATGCTAATGCCAAGAACTATAGTAATGACAATGGAACACCTAGAACTTGCAGACTGTATGAGGGAGTTTGAAGAAATATAGTATACCCTATGTACTAATGACAATGGAACACTATAACTTGTGTTCTATTTGAAAGAGAATGAAGGTTTAATTGATCCCAATATCTATAGTGATGGACAATCATCAAAACAATAGATGGGATGCTGGTGATTGAAAGAGAATGAAGGTTAATGTGGAAGCGAACAAGAAGCAGTATAGAATTAGAGGGAAGAACTTCTCCAAATAGTTTACTAAAGCCTCTTCTTTCACCTCAGGAAAGGAGTAAAAAGGGTTACACCTCTCTATCTCCTAATGAGATTACAAGAACAAAGGACCCCACTTTTTAATTGCGCTAAACTTCAACTCGACTTTTTGAAACCACCCAAGTGGACAAAAGTTGGGATGCCATGTAGTCTCGAGCTCCATCTTTGCTAGTACTCCTTTCATAATCAAATTATTGACTGCCTGGATCCATTACTTTTTTGGTGATGATCTGCTTTGCTTCAACTTTTGACGTCGAAAAGCTCGCCTTCGCCTCAAAATTTGATGTCCCTTCTGAGGTTGCCAGGAGAACAATTTGCTTATCTGGCTGGGGGAGTTCAGGACTACAATGCCTTTTTATCTTGGGCTGCCTTTCTAGTCTTTTGATCTCATCTGGATGCAAGATCTAAACTGTAGCCTTGTCATGGCCTTTACAATCACACTCTTTAGACTGAAGGTCTTTGTTATCTGTCTTGCTTGCCCTTCTCCCTGTTGGACCTATTCTCATCTTCTCATGCTTCGACTTGTGTTCTTTACCTCAATTGCAATGGCCTCTCCACTGACCTCCCTACTGCTATCAACTATGAATCATAGTTTACAGTATCGTCCGATACCGATATGATACAACCGATACCAATAAAGTTTGACATGTCCTGATCCGAAATCGACCGCTTCCGATACCGACATTGGAGATATCTTTCCCAGTCAATTTTGCAGTTAAAATTGAACAAAAAAGACCAATCAACAAAGGTGTAAAAGCATATTAAGGTTGTACAAGTGTAAAAGCATATTAAGGTCGTAAAAGCATATAAACGAAGAAAATTTATTTATGCCATGTAAAACCAACCAGCAAGGATGGCTATTAAATTTCAAAACTACTAAGAAAAAACACAAAAAAACTTAAAATTGTGCCTAAATGTACAAAATGTTTTTTTTCTTTCTAAAATTTTAAAGTTTTATTAACATAAATTTTTATGTAGAGCATTATAGTTTAAAGAAATTACATAGAAAGAAAATAGTTTAGGGGAATTAGATACATAGAATAGAAGCGTCCTTTGTAAGGGCGTTTTAAATAAAATAGGATTAAAATGATATACGCCCTTGCTAAGGGCGTATGATTTGTTGAAAACTCCCCTTACTAAGGGCGTTTTGACTTCTTCTTTTTTATACGTTTTTCGGTTTTAAAATGGAAAAAAAAGAGTATCCTTAGCAACGCCCTTGTTATTGGCTTTTGTTACCATTTTTTAATATATATACTCTTCCCTATTATTCACTTCCAGAGGGAAAGTTGGTGTGGGACTTAGCTCAGACGTCGCATACTTGCCAGCCATGGAGGACTGGAGAGTGGAGAGGGAATATTCCTCTCATGTGGAATCTGAGTTGTACTATAAGTCCCAACTCTCTCTCTCTCTCTCTCTCTCTCTTTGTGCCATGTAAGTAAGAGCTCAATATTTTTCAGTAGGTTGATTGTATCATTGGTTTGCTGGCAATACTATGGCTTCACAATTATGTCAAAAAAAAAAAAAAAAAATCAGGCAGATGCTCTTTTTTTTTTCCGTTTAAAACCGAGCAATGTTCAAAAAAAGAGAGTAGAAAAACGCCCGTAGTAAGTGCGTTTTAAGCAAATCATGCGTCCTTAATAAAGACGTATATCCCTTAATTCTATTTTATTCTGAAACGCCCTTACTAAGGGCGTTTCTATTCTTTATATGCATTTTTCCTAAACTATTTTCTTCCTGTGTAATTCATTTAAACTATAATCTCTTAAATGATAATTTCTGTTTTATTAATAATTATTCATTTTCGGATACCAAAAAATGGGATACTTCTATCAAAAACTGCCGATATTGGCGATACCGCCGATCCCGATACTCATAGCAAGGGTCTGATACCGATACTGCGAACCTTGCTATGAATAACTTGAGCTCCTTGACTACTGCATAATATAATCCCCCAATGAACTTCACAAGTGTAGGTTGGTTACAGATGGAGACTCCTAATATGACTGCCTATGGAACTCGATGTTGTAATCTTTGACGGGTTGTTTCTGCTCCTGCCATAAGTAAATTCCATTTTATCCAATGGTCTTGTTCGTCATTGAGTGGGTGAACTCCTTCCTGATGAGTGGTGCAAGACAGAAATTTGAGTGTTTCTTAGGATTACTTCAAAATTTGAATTTAAATCTGCAGGACAGAAAGAGGATATAGTTTGTTTATTAGGAATAGTTCAAAATTTAAATAAAAAGGGCGCCGCAGTGCCATTAGCCTCCCGTTTAGGCAGGGTCTTGGGGAGGGTCTAGATGTACTCAAGCTTACCCCCATATATATAGAGAGGCTATGAATTTATTTATTTGAATTTAAATTTAAATTTAAACTTTGATAAGGATTTATCTGTATTAGTTAGTTTTGACTTTAACGAGTGCCTAGGAGGCATGGACACTCCACAATTGGTTTCTCGTGACCTTGTCCATGCCATATCGTGCCAGACACATTTGACATGATAGTGACAGTCCAAAATTGCACCAGGGTACCACCAATATTTGTCTTGTAATTTTGTCATCGCATCTATTTCTTGTCATGCTTGTTTTCATGCTGTATGTATAGATATTTCAATGATTAGGACAAATTAACTCCCTTTTTGGGGATCACAAGGTGTCCAAGGAACCGAGTTGTGCATAACAGGAGTTGTATATTTGGGCTATGATGTCCGCTAACATGATGTTTGAGAATTACATTGACTATTTTTTGTTTGATTCCTTAGCAGGTTAACACTATGGATTCAATGGGTATTCAAAACAAATCAATATCATATGCAACTTTAATGACCGTGGTGTATAATATGCTGAGGCTCGACTATGCGATGCAGGTCAGATGGCTTTTAAGATATACATTGGAAAATAGAAAATTTCTTGCTATGCTCCCGTAGTGAGATCAATTGTCTTAATTCTCATCTGTTTGTAGGAAAACATCACCAGTTCTGTTAGTTTAATGGACACATCACCAGAACAAGTAGAAAGCTACTGTACCATGTGGGATCTGCGGCCATATGTGAATGACAACATCATGCGTCAAGCTTGGAAATTTGTCCCTTAATAACGTTTGGATTTGTTTTCATGAATTCAGCTCATGAAGCAAAGGGAAAGTATTATGCTTCAGAGGTGCTCATTTGCCAGTTTCTATTAGATAAACCACTTGTTGCACAATTTGAAAGAGAATACCCAACCAAATCACTACTTTGCCTCCCCCGTGTATATTGGGTGTTGTATATGTACTGAGCATTTCTATGCACACAAGTTGATAAAGCAAAATATGTTTTAGCAGCAGTCCTTGTTACAAATATTGTTGAGTAGGAAGGATCATGCTTGAGGTTATGAAAGTAGCTATTATTAATGTCAAATCATGAAATCATTATTGGTAAGGCTTTCTATTGGATCCATTCCTAAGGCTAAGACATGTTGACTAGCAAAATACCCTTTAGATAAATAGCTCGTGATATTCAACATAGTTGGCAGCAAACATGTTACAGATTCTACCAAAGGCTATTCTTTTTTGGTTACAAACAATAAGCTTTTAGTCTCAGGTAACATCCACAGCATGTCAGGCGCCACAAATGGAAATAGTGGGAGAAATGGAGGGTTGAACATTCAACTTGGCACAATATAATTGTATTCACAAGAAATTGTGATGATGTTGGAAACATCTTACATTCTTGTATTCTTTCTTGAGCTCCAGAACTGATTACATCTGCCAAAGAAAACAGTCGAACGAAACATATCCAATGATCAATTCATAAATTGCTCCTACTGAAGCTTATATGCAAGGAAACTCAATTTGGTCACTTACGTCAATGCAATGTTAATTCACGGATTGCCAATATGTTAGGAAACTCATTTCTGGTCGCATGCTGCAATGCAATGCTCAATTCATAGATTGCCATACTGAAGCTTATATGCTAGGAAACTCAATCTTGGTCACATACAGCAATGCGCTTCAAATATTGCAAAAGGATACCTTTTTTTCAAAGAAATAATATTATATTAGTAACCTGCTCCAAGAAAAAAAATCGTTGGTACTTTCGTACTTAGGTTAAAGACCGACTAA
>JAYESA010000009.1:43226659-43281659 GCA_036927795.1 Iris macrosiphon | reverse complement strand
TCCTGTGGCGATCACAAACCGCGATCCAAAAACAGGAAAAACAACGCCTTGTTTCACCCCGGAACTGAGTATGCCCCACCAAACGGGACGACTTGGTCGCACGCGGTCTTCACCGATATGTGCGCGTCGTTGATACGGACGTACAAGATTTCGCAGAAGCTGATTCGGATGTGCGTGCACACCGGAATCAATACGTATCCGCGGACACCGCCCCGTATCCGACCTTTCTGAATCTCGCTGTAACTTAGTGTACACACGTCGGATCGAGACAAAACTTGCGCCATCGGACTCATAGCAATACGCTGGTCCTGTGACCCAAGTTTGGTTCGATTCTGAGAACGTTGACAAAATCGTGTGTCGTGGGCCCCACAAGCTCCACTTGACAGGCGATTTTGTGATCGGCTCATCGGAATCCAATTCTGGAAGTTCTGTTGGGTTCGTATCATCGTTCCTGACTTGTTGATACTAAGTTGGATGAATTTGGAGACCTTTGATCCTGACGCATTTTTCGGTGCAAAGCGGCCCACATGTGGACCCCGCTTTGACCCGAAATATCATTTTTGCCCTTGTATCCAAATTAGACTCAAAGACAGGCATTTCTAGCTGATTGATATTTTCTGGATCTGATGGTAATATTTGTTTCAGCAACCGGAGCAGTCCCTGCAATTCCTGCTGAAGTCAGAGCTACAATTGGAGCCGGAACCCCAGGCAAGTGTACCTTGCCAAATCTTGCAATTTTTGCTACTTATTTTCTTGACATATATACTTGTTGTACATTCTTGACCTAGGACAGTGTGACTTACTTAGCGTCCGATTATAGTCGGGTGCCAACCCCGTACGCGGAGTTGTGTAAAGTCACATAGACATAGATATCGTGACCCTTTGCATTCTCGTACTTGCATTATCAAGTACGTTTTACCCAGGATACCTGATACTATTCATGATACAGAATCGTCCTGAGATATTCATGGTGATTCTATATAGGATACAGTTTTCATGACTTATTTCTTTGCTTAGATATTATATGACTGGATGCATTAGTTATGATCCTGTATGGCATGGACATGAGACGTCGTGGACATGAGATGCATGATTACATTGGGTGGGGAGAGTCACACAAACTACAGGTTGATTATATATTATGCCGGCGTCGTAGTCTCCCTTTGAGCTAGACAACCACATGATATTACTGCTACCGGCTCCCCGACACAGAGCTTGTAGTAGTTTCAGCTTGAGTTTTAGTGCTGCTCTCATATTGCATATCACTTAGCTGGTTATATATTTACCCTATTGTTTCATTTATTTGCTGTACTGCATTATCTTTGGCTTATATTTTCTGTACCTTGCTATGTCCCCTGAGGACCTGGATCCGGATTATGTCCCCAGGATTAGCAGACGAGTTCGACCCAGAGATATACATGACAGGAGCATTAGCAGGAGCAGAAGCAGGAACAGGAGCAGGCACTGGAACAGTACCAGATCCATTAGACGAGTGATCTCTTCGGGTATCTTCTGAGTATATACTGTTTCTATACTCAGTATTTTCTGTGGTTATCTTATTTCTTGTATCTGACAGTTGTATCAGACTTATATTGGGTTTGTTCCCCAATTTATATACTTGTGACTTGATGATGATGTATATATTTTCTTTTGTTGATTTTGATATATTCTTTCTGTGGATGAGAATAGTATACCCTGACTGTTGTATTACAGTTTAAGTACGCCCCGATGGATCCATTAAATTGGGTTTGTCCATCGGTGTGTGCTGCTGGCCATTGCCACGTGTCCAGTCCCTCGATATTTTGGGACTGGGGCGTGACATGGTTTTTGTGGTGGCCCGTGCAGGTCAACGACTAAATTGTTCGATTTTAACTTAGGGACCGAACAGGCCTGCAATAAGATAGGATAAATTTTTAGGATCTCATCCACTTGCTTGAATCGTTCTTGATATCTATATCAGATTCAAATTTATTTCTCGACTTGTATCCTGCCTTGATTCCTGAGCACCTCTCATGGTTTATTTTGGTTGCAGAGTTATGGATTCACGAGCAAACAACGAGACTCCTGCAACTTCACCACGAGATGTTGTGGTAACCAACGAAGATGAAGTAACACCAGTAGAAGAAGGTCAATCCGCTCAACAACGCAGTCAAGCAAGTCAGCATACCTCGAGAGTCCAGCACGATGACATTCCACCATCGACGCAATTTACTCTACCAATTCCCGTAATTCTACAAGGGCAGGCCATGGACGGGCAGCAGATGTTTCAAATGATCTATGCAATAATGCAAGCTCAACAAGAGGCTTTGAGTCGCAGCCTAGTAAGCGTACTAGAGCAGGCAGATCTACCAGCACGACGGCCAACGACGGGTTCTATTTCCGACTTCCGCCAGCTGAAGCCCCGTACCTTCTCAGGCAAAGAAGAGCCCACTGAAGTTCATGAATGGCTCACCAACACTCAACATCAATTAGAAGCGGCTGAGATTCAACGAGAACGATGGATGACTGCAGTCAGAATGCAATTGACGGACAATGTACATCACTGGTGGCTATCTGAGGAGACACGGCTCGGACCAGACCGAGTCACTTGGGAAGAATTTTTCAGACTCTTTCAAGAGATGTACATTCCAGCCATCGTTCGATCAGAACTTCGGGACAAGTTCAATAGCCTTACTCAAGACAGTAGGATAGTGGAAGAGTACAACGCGAAATTCATTCGTCTGAGTCGCTTTGCCCTAACCTTGATTCAGACAGAAGAAGAGAAGGCCGAGAAGTTCTTCGACGGACTAAACATTGAGCTGTAGAAACTAATTGGATCCGTTGCACCTACTTCCTACTCGGACATCCTTGCTGCAGCCCGACGCATGGAGCGCATCACTAGAAGAGAGACCAGTCTGAAGCGATCGTCCACATCAACCCATCCGGAGCACCACAGGAAGAAGTTGTAAAAAGACCTCACGTGCACCAACCACCAGAAGCATCTCCACAAGCAATACCTGTCTGTCCATATTGTCACAGGCGAGGACATATAGAGAACAAGTGCAGACGAAAAATGAGATTATGTTTAGCTTGCGGATCCAGTCAGCATTTATTAAGGGACTGCCCTGAACGTAGAGAAGGAGCACCAAGGGCAAACCAACAAGCGTTACCAGCACCGAGACCAGCCTATCCAGCATTGGGAGCACCAAAAACGGAAGTTCAAGAAGTCCTACCACCACCTCCAGGAGGGTATCAGCCGAGGCCACCTTTGATACCCCAGGCACTGCTCTTCCAGCAGGCTCAACAGCAGCAGAGGAATCGACTGCAAGGACGCGGACAAGCCCTGGCGATGACCTTGGAGAACGCGCAGATGCATGGAGTAGCTAATGCGAGTAAGTGATTCGTAGTTATCTCGTTCCTAGAAGTTCGTGCCTGCTGGTTCATGACCCTAGACTTCACCTGACCATTTTAACTTGCTATTAATAGATAACCTAGTGTTAACCTAGTAATTTTGAACTTGTTAAATAACCTAGAATGTTTTATAACCTGATATATTTTTAAAGGATAAAATTAGTTTTCTAAGATTGTAATTTTCTAAATTTCCTTCATCCGAAAAATTTCATAACTTCCATCACTTAGGGAAATAATTTTTCCTATGTGTTATTCTTACACCCTCAACTTTGATAATAATGTGCCTCGAACAATATTTGCAACCGTGTCATCTATGTTGACCAGTTATTCTTTGATTGCGAGGACGCAATCCTCTTAAGGGGGGTAGATTGTAAACCCCCTGATTTTCAAGAATTTTTAATTTAAAATTTTTCACAATTTTCTGAAATTTTCTGGGATTTTTCTATAATTATACTAAGATGTTTTAATTATTAAATGATTTTTAAATAAGGTTTAATAATATTAAAATATTATGAAAATAATATTTTATGGTGTAAAATGAAAAACTAGACATAGGGTAATTTTTTGGAAATTTATTGGACCCCGAACCTATTTTAAAAGCCTTAAAAACCCTATTTTTTAAAATAACCAAATAGACCGGGTTGAACCGGGTTCAAACCGAGCTGAACCGGCTGAACCCGGTCCAATCGAACCGGACCTGACCGCTCAGCTAGCGGGTCGGGTCGGGTCGGGTCTGCCCAAACCCGCACCCGCTCCGACCCGACTCGACCCGACCCGGGTGAACAGTGCACCCCCAATCCTGAACTGCCCCGACCCCTCGGTTCCTCCGGCGGCTGAACCGCCGTGGCGCTTCGCCTCCCCGGCGTCGCTCCGGCTTCCCGCACCCGTCGCCTCATTACCTCCCCGCACCGGTCGACGCACCGCCTCCCCGCTCCTCCCCTATTAAAACCCTCCTCCGGTGACCCTAGCTGCCCTTTCTCCCTTCCACCTCCGCCCCTCGCTCCGCCGTCGTCTCCGACGAAGTTTACCCCGTTCCGGCCAGATCTCCAGCCGACGCCTCGCTGCCACCAGCTCTGCCTCGCCCGACGTTGCGCCTCCCCGGCCCCTCTCCTCCTCCGGCCTCCTCTTTCCTCCCCCGACCCAGCCGCATCCAGCAGCAGCCACCGGAGCCCTAGCCGCAGCAGCAGCAGCCAGCTGCTCAGCCCCAAGCTCTCCCCGTCCCTGGCCGCCATCTCCGGCCAGCGCCGCCCCGCTGCCCCCGGCCTCCCTCTGCCACAGCTCCGGCCGCCGCAGACCCAAACCCTAACCCTAGGGTTGGATTCGACTCCGACTCGGACAAGGACACTTCGTGTCGTGTCGGACACGAGAAAATACAGTTTCTCGAGCCCTGTTCAGGTACCTGTTTCTCTCTCCTCGCTATCCCATTTTTGATTTCGTCTGTTGCATCGCGAACCCTGCGTGACCCTCTCGGTACCCGTACAACCCGCTCGGTGCATCGCGTCCTGTGGCGATCGCAAACCGCGATCCAAAAATAGGAAAAACAACGCCCTGTTTTACCCCGAAACTGAGTACGCCCCGCCAAATGGGATGACTTGGTCGCATGCGGTCTTCACCGATACGTGCGCGTCGTTGATACGGACGTGCGGGATTTCGCAGAAGCTGATTTGGATGTGCGTGCACACCAAAATCAATGCGTATCCGCGGACACCGCCACGTATCCGACCTTTCTGAATCTCACTGTAACTTAGTGTACACACGTCGGATCGAGACGAAACTTGCGCCATCGGACTCATAGCAATACGCTGGTCCTGTGACCCAAGTTTGGTTCGATTCTGAGAACGTTGACAAAATCGTGTCGTGGGCCCCACAGGCTCCACTTGACGGGCGATTTTATGATCGGCTCATCGGAATCCAATTCTGGAAGTTCCTTGGGTTCGTATCATCGTTCCTGACTTGTTGACACTAAGTTGGACGAATTTGGAGACCTTTGATCCTGACGCATTTTTTGGTGCAAAGCGGCCCACATGTGGACCCCGCTTTGACCCGAAATGTCATTTTTGCCCTTGCATCCAAATTGGACTCAAGGACAGGCGTTTCTAGTTGATTGATATTTTTTGGATCTGATGGTGATGTTTGTTTCAGCAACCGGAGCAGCCCTGCAATTCCTGCTGAAATCAGAGCTACAATTGGAGCCGGAACCCCAGGCAAGTGTACATTGCCAAATCTTGCAGTTTTTGCTACTTATTTCCTTGACATATATACTTGTTGTACATTCTTGACCTAGGACCGTGTGACTTACTTAGCGTCCGATTATAGTCGGGTGCCAACCCCGTACGCGGAGTTGTGTAAAGTCACATAGACATGGATATCGTGACCCTTTGCATTCTCGTACTTGCATTATCAAGTACGTTTTACCCAGGACACCTGATACTATTCATGATACAGAATCGTCCTGAGATATTCATGGTGATTCTGTATAGGATACAATTTTCATAACTTATTCCTTTGCTTAGATATTATATGACTGGATGCATTAGTTATGATCCTGTCTGGCATGGACATGAGACGTCGTGGACATGAGATGCATGATTACATTGGGTGGAGAAAGTCACACAAACTACAGGTTGATTATATATTATGTCGGCGTCGTAGTCTCCCTTTGAGCTAGACAACCACATGATATTACTGCTACCGGCTCCCCGACACAGAGCTTGTAGTAGTTTCAGCTTGAGTTTTAGTGCTGCTCTCATATTGCATATCACTTAGCTGGTTATATATTTACCCTATTATTTCATTTATTTGTTGCACTGCATTATCTTTGGCTTGTATTTTCTGTACCTTGCTATGTCCCCTGAGGACCTGGATTCGGATTATGTCCCCAGGATTAGCAGACAAGTTTGACCCAGAGATATACAGGACAGGAGCATTAGCAGGAGCAGAAGCAGGAACAGGAGCAGGCACTGGAACAGTACCAGATCCATTAGACGAGTGATCTCTTCGGGTATCTTCTGAGTATATACTGTTTCTATACTCAGTATTTTCTGTGGTTATCTTATTTCTTGTATCTGACAGTTGTATCAGACTTATATTGGGTTTGTTCCCCGATTTATATACTTGTGACTTAATGATGATGTATATATTTCCTTTTGTTGATTTTGATATATTCTTTCTGTGGATGAGAATAGTATACCCTGACTGTTGTATTACAGCTTAAGTACGCCCCGATGGATCCATTAAATTGGGTTTGTCCATCGGTGTGTGCTGTTGGCCATTTGTCACGACCCATACCCGAAAAATTGGACATGAGTCGTGGGTACGTCCAGCCTACGCCGCAGCATCGACGGTAGAACGCTGTCTAGGTCAACTATCTAGATAACTCACAAAAAATCTGCCATAACCTCTCCAAAAGGAGGGCAACCACGCAAACAATATAAACCTGTCAAGATCTCAACTCCAAACGGAGGAGCAAATATCATAATGATAATCACAATATACTCAATCACGAATCTAAGCACAATAAGATAACACAGAGATCTAACAACTATAAAGTCTAACCAACAACTACTACTACAACAACCACAACATCAATAATAATAATACATCAACCAAAATAATATACAAACAAGGTCTCAATCCAAAACCGGAGACAAATCCGGTGCTAAAGCTAATAAAAAGAATAACAAGGTCTCAGTGATCCCGGCTACCAACCCGAAAATCACCCCTAAACTAGAGGGTCCCTGTCTGCACCATCGACAGGCTCAGGTCCATAAAACGTTGGACACCACTCCTCCGGATACTCTAAAAAATATGTCCAGTCATGACTGGAGCAAGTACATCTCTAACAGCAGTTCCATTTAAATGATAAAAACTATAAAACAGTTATAGCAAGTAGCAAGAAGAATGAAGCAAATATGAAACAAGGAAATATATATAAATCACTGGTGCATAAAGGTAAAGATGCATGGATATCAGAGCAAGATAATAATAACTGCAAGATACAGGAAATCTAAGCTAAGATCAAGTCCGTGCACATGAACGTGTAGTGAGTCCAGCATAAAAAACATGTAGTGAGTCAAGTCCAGAAATATGTAAGTAAGACCAACAAGAATGCAAGTGAGTCCAGACTATAAAGAATGAACTCGGTGTCTTTGAAATACTTGTTTCGACATGTAAACGGCTAGGGGTAAGTACGGCTCACCGCGCACTGGGTGCGCGGCTACTATCATTCCAGATTAGACCAGAGGGAGTGATTCCTGATGATTTCAGATGAGAATATTTACATGTCTACTCGAGTATTTTCCCGCCCCGACTAATACAAGTGGATCCAAGATCCGACACGTAAATCAAGATGAGTCCAGCCTGAACATGAGTGATGCCTGTAGTGATGCCTGTAGGTGATGCCAGTAGTGATTCCAGAATAGAGGCCAGAAATATGAAATGTACGTGTTGCAAGTAAATGAATCCAGAAATACCAGTCAGTGTCCCGTGTTGTGCCAGAATAATCAGATGATACTATACTAGAAGCTGAATCATAATAATCATCAGATATTGAAAACTATCAGAGAATGTACTCGCCTGACGTCCTGAGCAACTGACGATCTGAACCGGTGTCGCAAGGACCTATGCGAAAAGCAAGGTTAAACAGGGTTCTAATAAGTTAAACAGATATAAAATAACTAAAAAATAGGCTTCTAGGGTCGTTTTAGGTCAAACGGGTCAAACCGGTGAAATTTGGGTCAAAAGTCAACTATAGGTCCAAAAAGTCAACTCTGGATCAAAACTAGGTCAAAAGTTGACTTTGGCGGTCAACCGAGTCAACTACGGTCAAGTCTGGGTCAAACTAGGGTGCTCCTGAATTTCTAGGTCAAACCGAGCTCATTAAGCTAGAAAACTCACAAACTCGCCTCCTTGAGATACCGGGATACCCTCGGTATCCGATACCTCAACCTAGGCTATAAACCCCGCCTATACCCTCTAAAACCTATGCTAGCACGCGTAAATATATACACATATACATATAAAAATCACTCCAATACTATTCCTAGGCTATTGCTCAAAAAACCCGTTCGAAACCCAATACCTTGGTTATCTTAAGGTATTAAAATACCTCGGTATCTCAAGGTATTGAGATACCGCTCTAAACTCAATCCGACTACCCCTCTAGCTAACTAACTATGCATAAACATATATATATCTAGCTATAATCTAGGCTAAAATATATATATCTAATAATATATATATGCATATACCTAGGTATCTACACACCTTACCTTACCTTACCTTACATATATATATATATACCCCTAGATATCTAACTATCTATCTAGCTATGTATATATATATATATATATATATATATATATATATATATATATATATATATATATATATATATATATATATATATATATATATCTAGCTATCCCTCTACCTATCCATCTACCTATCTAGATATATACTATATATCTATCTAATATCTAGCCATCTATCCATGGGTTTATATAGATATCTAGATATCTATCTACTAGGTATCTATCTATCTATTTATCTCTAACTACCTAGGTATCTAGTTACCTATGTATCTATCTAACCATCTATGTATTAATCTATCTATTTGTATATCTATCTATCAACCTAGTGTAAACCCCCAGATTTTGCAAGAATTTTAAATTGGGATTTTTCACAATTTTCTGGAATTTTCTGGGAATTTTCTGTAATTAAAATCAAGGCTTTCAATTAATAAATAATTTTTAATTGTTAATAACTAATATTAAAATATTATGAAAATAATATTTTTGGGTGTAAAATGGAAAACTGGACTTAGGGCAATTTTTCTGGAATTTATCGGACCCCAGACCTATTTTTAAATGCCTAAAAACTATTTATTTATTTAATTAATTATTTATTAAATTAATTTACTGTTTATTATTATTATTATTATTATTATTATTTTTATTATCATTTATTTATTTATTTATTTATTTTTCTTGGGCCGGCCCGGCCCAGTGGACCGGCCCAGCCCGGCCTGCGGCCCGTCACCCTAACGGGTCGGGTCGGGTCCGCCTGAACCCGACCCGCCCGGACCCGCACCCGTTCCCCTGACCCCCGCACCCCCGAGTCTTCCGCCGCCTCCGCTGGCCGCGCCGCCCCGCCCGGCCACGCGGCACCCGCCCGGCCACGCAGCCCCGCGCCAAGGCCGCCACGACCCCGCAACCGCCGGCCGACCTCCCCTCTCTCCTCCCTCTCCTTCCCCTATATTAAACCCCCCCGCGGTGGCCCTCCGCCGTGCCCTTCCTCGCCACCGCCACCCTAGCCACCGTGCCGCCGCGCCGTGCCCGCCTTCGCCAGCGCCGTCAGCCACCGGCGCCACCCCCCGCGAAGCCGCCGCGGCCAGCCGATTCCCTCTCCGTCAACGCCAACAGCAGCAGCGGGCAGCGCCTCCCGCCGGACTCCGGCGCCGCCCCGCCCGCCAACGGCTCCGCCTCGCCCAGGCGAACACCCCCCCGACCACCGGCCAGCCAGCGCCGCCCAGGCCCCCGGCCGGCCACCCGCCGCAGCAGCGTCCAAACCCTAGCCCTAATTCAACCCCGCGTGTCGGACACGGCGGTGGACACAGGACCCTGTGTCCTGTGTCGTGTCGGACACGTTTTTGACCCTGTTCTCGGGTCCCCTTCAGGTGCGTGTAACTTTCGCCTCGTAGCTCCGTTTTCAATTCCGCAAATTGCGTCGTGAAGCCTGTATGACCCTCTCGGTGTCCGGACAAACTGTTCGGGGCACCGCGTCCTGTGGTGATCGCACACCGCGATCCAAAAACAGGAAAAACCAGACCCTGTTTCACCCCGGAACTGAGTACGTCCCGCCAAACGGGACGACTTGGTCGCGCGCGGTCTTCACAGATACGTGCGCAGCGTCGATACGGACGTGTGAGATTTCGCGGAAGCTGATTCGGGTGTGCGTACACACCGGAATCAACGCGTATCCGCGGACATCGCCCCGTATCCGCATTTTCTGCAATTCGCCCTAACTTCTTGTACATTCGTCGGATTGAGACGAAACTTGCGCCATCGGACTCGTAGCGATACGCTGGTCCTGTGGGTCAAGTTTGGTTCGATTCTGAGAACGTTGACGAAATCGCGTGTCGTGGGCCCCACAGGCCCCGCTCGACGGGCGATTTTGTGTTTGGCTCATCGGAATCCAAATCTGGAAGTTCCGTTGGGTTCGTATCAGCGTTCCTGACCTGTTGACACTAAGTTCGGTGAATTTGGAGACCGTTGACCTGGACACGTTTTTCGGTGCAAAGCGGGCCCAACGGCGGACCCCGTTTTGACCCGAAACTGCCGTTTTTGCCCTTGTCTCCAAATTGGACCCAAGGACAGGCGTTTCTAGCTATTTGATATCTTCTGAGCATGATGGTAATGTTTATTTCAGCTTTTGGACTCATCTCTGGAACTTCCCCTAGAACCAATTAATCGGATCCAAACAACAGGCAAGTACCTGCACTTCAAGTTAATCTTTATATTGTGATAATTAATTCCCTGTTCTACTAGTACCCTTGCTGATTACACGTAGTGTTAAAGTACTGTATTTCATGTCTTGAATATCGGGGTTCATGTCTTGTTTACACATCGGGTGGGAGAATACTAGGAGGCATGTAGTTTACCCTTCCCCCCTGTATTCACTGTGTACCAGCTGTTAGTACGCGATTGTACCATCAGCCTTGTACTTGATTATTCCCGTATTCACTGTGTACTAGTCGTCTATGACGGCCCTATTAGCCTTATAAACCCCTACATGCCAACTACGTATTCTAAAACAAGTACCAGTTCACACAGCTAGTCTCTAGTCTTGTTACATTTCTTGCTGACTATGGTAGTTACATTTTCTGTCTCATTTATTCCCTGCTTTCTCATATTCTTGTTTATAGCATTTAGACTCTGAAAGATTAATGTTTCCTTTATGCTATTTTCTTAATATGATACTCAGTTTAATTGTCACAAATATTTAGTTTAAATCTTGTTGTGCATTGTGTACTTTGCTCCTTTCCTGACTGGATCCGTTGTTTAGGCGATGATGAGAACCTTGCCCCTACCTATTATGGACCCTATGAGCCAGCAGGTGGTACAGTTGCAGAGCCGGTTCCCACCCAGGAAACTACTCCTGCAGAGTAGTTAGCATTAGTTGTTATTTCCTTTCATCTTAGTAATCGGGTTTGTCCCCGATATAAATCTTTGGTTCTGTAATAAACTCTGGATCTGATTTTCATATTCTGGTTATAAAATCTTAGCATTCCTTTCCTGCTATTTTCTTGCCTATTTAATTGTTGTGAATGAGCTAGATTTATTGCTTGTGGTCATGCCCTAGACAGCGTACTACCGCCGATTCTGCGGCGTAGGCTGGACGTGCCCACGCACTCGTGCCCGAATATCCGGGTGCGGGTCGTGACACGTTTTTGTGGTGGCCCATGCAGGTCAAACGACTAAGTTGTTCGGTTTCAACTTAGGGACCGAACATGCCTGCAATAAGATTGAGGATTTTAGGAAAAGCTCATCCACTTGATTGAATCGTTCTTGATATTCATATCGACTTCAAATCATTTTATTGACTTGCATCCTGCCTTGATTCCTGTGCGCCTTTATCGTTTATTTTTGGATGCAGAGTAAAGGATCTACCAGCAAGCGACAAGGTTCCTACAAGATCACCACGAGATGCTCTACCAGCATAACCGTGGAGAACGCGCAAACTCTTGGAGCAGCTAATGCGCGTAAGTGATTTCTTTTAGCCGCCTTTCTATTGTTGTTTAGCTCGCGCCTATTGGTTCGTGACCTCAGCCCCAACCTAGTAATTTTGAACTTGCTAATAACCTGGTATGCTTTTATATTTAATAAACTGTAGAGATTGTAGAGTCTTCCTTATTATATGAAATTAAATTTTGTACCTCCTTTCATCATCATCTAGCGCACTTAATTTTGATGTACTTTGTTCATGCTGCTATCCTATAGCCTAGTTTTGCAAGCTTACTCTTTATCAGGCTTGTTCATGACACATGTATTATTGGACGCGTACACTAATACAAGTGTCTATTCAGAATCAGTGTATTACGGTCTGATCAACCTTAGTGCATTTTGATTCGCACTTCGCACGACTACTTTATGTGGATTGAGATACGTAGTGATTAGTAGACAAATATACTTGACCTAGACATGCTGAGCATATCGTATCAGTTACATAACTAAACTAATACGAGCATGCGAATAAATGACTACCAGAATAGAACCTCAATCCATAACCGCCTGACAAGTCCTACTAGAATTCTTTAAACGTCTTGATCCCCATACTTCCGTTCTATCACCCCACCCTTGAACTCTTTATTATTGATCTTCGCCTTCCCTTATTTCGGAAAGACGAAATCTCGTGCTGGTATAAGTTTGATACATAGATAAATACTAGATATGCCACATAGGCCGATCACATACTTGAGGATTAACCTTTCGTAATTGAGAACATATCATATGTGATATGATCGGCGTTGAAGTTCGAGGATTGAATGACATAAGTAACCATATTAAGGAACATTTTTCTTAAGGTATATAGTCTTTTGTGATGAATGGGTAAACTCTAAGTTGGGTAGCAGTGCATTTGTCAACTCAAGATAAATTCTTTAAAATTGTGACCGAGAAGATTAGATTGGAAGAGGTTCAAGCCATTCTCATTTTGAAAATTTAGAGGAGTGACTAAGATGATTAATGAATTGATATCAATAGTTATATCTCAAGTACATGATTTAGATCTTGAAATAATGAAGGTAAAAAATCGTCATTTTGAATTTAGAGGATATATAATTCAGACTTGAACATTGGTGAACCACATTTAAATTATTTTTCAATTTTGAATTAAAGTTCGATGGTTGGACTACCTAGTTGGAATATTGAGGATGTGAGTGAAATTTACAAATGGGACTCGAATCACTTCTAGAGGAATTTACGATAGTTAAAATCATGAGGCAAATTCATAAGCATGTGCAAATCTTGAAGATGTCATATGGGCTTAATCTTTGCCTGTGGGTAATTGGAGGAAGTAAGAAGTAATAACCATAGGTTAAATTTTTGATTTGGAACAAGTAGTCATCTTAATCATGAAGTGATTGCAGTGGACATGACTAAGATTTAAATTATCGCAAGGGGACTGCGATTGATGTACGTGAAGGATTTACAGAGTATGGCTTAGGTTTTAAATTTCGAGGACGAAATTTCTATAAGTTGGGTAGGTTGTAAACCCCCAGATTTTGCAAGAATTTTAAATTGGGATTTTTCACAATTTTCTGGAATTTTCTGGGAATTTTCTGTAATTAAAATCAAGGCTTTCAATTAATAAATAATTTTTAATTGTTAATAACTAATATTAAAATATTATGAAAATAATATTTTTGGGTGTAAAATGGAAAACTGGACTTAGGGCAATTTTTCTGGAATTTATCGGACCCCAGACCTATTTTTAAATGCCTAAAAACTATTTATTTATTTAATTAATTATTTATTAAATTAATTTACTGTTTATTATTATTATTATTATTATTTTTATTATCATTTATTTATTTATTTATTTATTTTTCTTGGGCCGGCCCGGCCCAGTGGACCGGCCCAGCCCGGCCTGCGGCCCGTCACCCTAACGGGTCGGGTCGGGTCCGCCTGAACCCGACCCGCCCGGACCCGCACCCGTTCCCCTGACCCCCGCACCCCCGAGTCTTCCGCCGCCTCCGCTGGCCGCGCCGCCCCGCCCGGCCACGCGGCACCCGCCCGGCCACGCAGCCCCGCGCCAAGGCCGCCACGACCCCGCAACCGCCGGCCGACCTCCCCTCTCTCCTCCCTCTCCTTCCCCTATATTAAACCCCCCCGCGGTGGCCCTCCGCCGTGCCCTTCCTCGCCACCGCCACCCTAGCCACCGTGCCGCCGCGCCGTGCCCGCCTTCGCCAGCGCCGTCAGCCACCGGCGCCACCCCCCGCGAAGCCGCCGCGGCCAGCCGATTCCCTCTCCGTCAACGCCAACAGCAGCAGCGGGCAGCGCCTCCCGCCGGACTCCGGCGCCGCCCCGCCCGCCAACGGCTCCGCCTCGCCCAGGCGAACACCCCCCCGACCACCGGCCAGCCAGCGCCGCCCAGGCCCCCGGCCGGCCACCCGCCGCAGCAGCGTCCAAACCCTAGCCCTAATTCAACCCCGCGTGTCGGACACGGCGGTGGACACAGGACCCTGTGTCCTGTGTCGTGTCGGACACGTTTTTGACCCTGTTCTCGGGTCCCCTTCAGGTGCGTGTAACTTTCGCCTCGTAGCTCCGTTTTCAATTCCGCAAATTGCGTCGTGAAGCCTGTATGACCCTCTCGGTGTCCGGACAAACTGTTCGGGGCACCGCGTCCTGTGGTGATCGCACACCGCGATCCAAAAACAGGAAAAACCAGACCCTGTTTTACCCCGGAACTGAGTACGTCCCGCCAAACGGGACGACTTGGTCGCGCGCGGTCTTCACAGATACGTGCGCAGCGTCGATACGGACGTGTGAGATTTCGCGGAAGCTGATTCGGGTGTGCGTACACACCGGAATCAACGCGTATCCGCGGACATCGCCCCGTATCCGCATTTTCTGCAATTCGCCCTAACTTCTTGTACATTCGTCGGATTGAGACGAAACTTGCGCCATCGGACTCGTAGCGATACGCTGGTCCTGTGGGTCAAGTTTGGTTCGATTCTGAGAACGTTGACGAAATCGCGTGTCGTGGGCCCCACAGGCCCCGCTCGACGGGCGATTTTGTGTTCGGCTCATCGGAATCCAAATCTGGAAGTTCCGTTGGGTTCGTATCAGCGTTCCTGACCTGTTGACACTAAGTTCGGTGAATTTGGAGACCGTTGACCTGGACACGTTTTTCGGTGCAAAGCGGGCCCAACGGCGGACCCCGTTTTGACCCGAAACTGCCGTTTTTGCCCTTGTCTCCAAATTGGACCCAAGGACAGGCGTTTCTAGCTATTTGATATCTTCTGAGCATGATGGTAATGTTTATTTCAGCTTTTGGACTCATCTCTGGAACTTCCCCTAGAACCAATTAATCGGATCCAAACAACAGGCAAGTACCTGCACTTCAAGTTAATCTTTATATTGTGATAATTAATTCCCTGTTCTACTAGTACCCTTGCTGATTACACGTAGTGTTAAAGTACTGTATTTCATGTCTTGAATATCGGGGTTCATGTCTTGTTTACACATCGGGTGGGAGAATACTAGGAGGCATGTAGTTTACCCTTCCCCCCTGTATTCACTGTGTACCAGCTGTTAGTACGCGATTGTACCATCAGCCTTGTACTTGATTATTCCCGTATTCACTGTGTACTAGTCGTCTATGACGGCCCTATTAGCCTTATAAACCCCTACATGCCAACTACGTATTCTAAAACAAGTACCAGTTCACACAGCTAGTCTCTAGTCTTGTTACATTTCTTGCTGACTATGGTAGTTACATTTTCTGTCTCATTTATTCCCTGCTTTCTCATATTCTTGTTTATAGCATTTAGACTCTGAAAGATTAATGTTTCCTTTATGCTATTTTCTTAATATGATACTCAGTTTAATTGTCACAAATATTTAGTTTAAATCTTGTTGTGCATTGTGTACTTTGCTCCTTTCCTGACTGGATCCGTTGTTTAGGCGATGATGAGAACCTTGCCCCTACCTATTATGGACCCTATGAGCCAGCAGGTGGTACAGTTGCAGAGCCGGTTCCCACCCAGGAAACTACTCCTGCAGAGTAGTTAGCATTAGTTGTTATTTCCTTTCATCTTAGTAATCGGGTTTGTCCCCGATATAAATCTTTGGTTCTGTAATAAACTCTGGATCTGATTTTCATATTCTGGTTATAAAATCTTAGCATTCCTTTCCTGCTATTTTCTTGCCTATTTAATTGTTGTGAATGAGCTAGATTTATTGCTTGTGGTCATGCCCTAGACAGCGTACTACCGCCGATTCTGCGGCGTAGGCTGGACGTGCCCACGCACTCGTGCCCGAATATCCGGGTGCGGGTCGTGACACCTAGCTATTCACCTATCTATCTATCTATCTATCTATCTATCTATTAGTCTATCTATCTATTTATCTTAGTTAACTATCTAACTATCTATCAACTTGTCTATCTATCTATCCATATATCTATCTATTTATCAATACATCTAACTACCTAGTTATCTATTCATCTCTAATCTACCTATCTTATGCATCTATCTAGGTATCTAACTATCTGTAAGCCCCTGATTTTTCAAAAATATTAAAATTGGGATTTTTCACAATTTTCTGGAATTTTCTGGGAATTTTCTGAAATTAAAATCAGGGTTTTTGAATTATTACCTAATTTTTTATTGATATTAAACAATATTAAAATATTGTGAAAATAATATTTTTGGGTGTAAAATAGAAAACTGGACTTAGGGTAATTTTTCTGGAATTTATCGGGCCCCGGACCAAATTTTAAATCACCTAAAACTATTTATTTATTTAATTAATTAGTTTACTGATATTATTATTATTATTATTATTATTATTTTTTTTAATTATTTTAATACAAACCCAAACCCTAAGCCCGCCGAGCCCGGCCCAATTGGGCCCAGCCCAATGCCCAAACCCGCCCGGCCCATCCGGCCTACCGGGTCGGGTCGGGTCGGGACCGCCCGACCCGCCACCCGACCCGGAGACCCGTTCGTCCCCAGCCCACGCCCCCGCGTTTCCCGCCGCCTCCGCCGCGGATCCGCCCGCTCCGGCCGCCCACGCTCCCCACGACCCCGCCAGAGCCGCCCGTCTCGGCCCCCCCCAGCCTTCTCTCTCCCTATATATACTTTCCCTCTCCTCCGGTCACCGAAACCCTAAAACTAAATTCCGGCCACCCTCCTCGCCGACGACGAGCCGCCCCGCAGCAGCAGCAGCGGCTGCGCCGCCCCGACAGCCGACCGCCCGCGGCCACGCAGCACCGCCCAGCCTCCGGCCGGCCTCTCCCGCGGCGGCACCGTCCTCCTCCGGCCGGGCTCCCTCGCCGGAGTGCAAACCCGAACCCTAATTCTTGAATCTCCTCGTGTCGTGTCGGACACGACACGGACACAAGATTTTCCCTGTTTCAAATAGCCCGGTTCAGGTACTCGTATCTTGCACCCTGTATCTCCGTTTTCGATTCTGTAAATTCCTACGCGTAGCCTGTATGACCCTCTCGGTGTCCGGACAAACTGTTCGGGGCATCACGGCCTGTGGCGATCGCACACCGCGATCCAAAAACAGGAAAAGCCAGACCCTGTTTCACCCCGGAACTGAGTACGCCCCGCCAAACGGGACGACTTGGTCGCGCACGGTCTTCACAGATACGTGCGCCTCGTCGATACGGACGTGTGAGACTTCGCGGAAGCTGATTCGGGTGTGCGTGCACACCGGAATCAACGCGTATCCGCGGACATCGCCCCGTATCCGGCTTTTCTGCAATTCACCCTAATTTTGTGCACACACGTCGGATCGAGACGAAACTTGCGCCATCGGACTCGTAGCGATATGCTGGTCCTGTGGGTCAAGTTTGGTTCGATTCTGAGAACGTTGACGAAATCGCGTGTCGTGGGCCCCACAGGCCCCGCTCGACGGGCGATTTTGTGTTCGGCTCATCGGAATCCAAATCTGGAAGTTCCGTTGGGTTCGTATCAGCATTCCTGACCTGTTGACACTAAGTTTGGTGAATTTGGAGACCTTTGATCCGGACGCATTTTTCGGTGCAAAGCGGGCCCAACGGCGGACCCCGTTTTGACCCGAAACTACCGTTTTTGCCCTTGTCTCCAAATTGGACCCAAGGACAGGCGTTCCTAGCTATTTGACATCTTCTGAGCATGATGGTAATGTCTATTTCAGCTTTTGGACTCATCTCTGGACTTTTCCCCCAAGAACCTAACTAATCAGATCCAAACAACAGGCAAGTACCTGCACTCCAAGTTAATCTTTATATATTGTGATAATTAATTCCCTACCATACATGTACCCTTGATGTTTACACCTAGTGTTAGAAATGTTAAATTTCATGTCTTGAATATTGGTAGTTCCTGTCTTGTTTTTCATGTCGGGTGGGAGAATACTAAGGAGGCATGTAGTTTACCCTTTCCCCTGGATTGTCTAATAGCTGTTGGTACACGACTGTCCATCAGCCGGATCTCGATTGTATTGTCTAATAGCCGTTTATGACGGCCGAATTAGCCTTATAAACCCCTGCATGCCAACTATGTATTCTAAAAACAAACACAAGTTCACACAGATAGTTCTGGTCATGTTATATTTCTTGCTGGCTATTGTAGTTCATTTCCTGTTCCATTTATTTTTGTCTCTCATATTCCTGTTTACAGCTAACTCTGAGATAATAATGTTCTGCTAATGCTGTTTATCAACATGATATCCAATATTTAATTGTCATAAAATATTTAGTTTAATCTTGTTGTGCACTGTGTACTTTGCTCCTTTTCTGACTGGATCTGTTGTTTAGGCGATGATGAGAACCTTGCCCCCACCTATTATGGCCCCTATGAGGCAGCAGGTGATACAGTTACAGAGCCGGTTCCCACCCAGGAAGCTACTTCTGCTGAGTAGTTAGCAGTAGTTATCTTAGTTTTGCTCTTTATCTTAGCAATCGGGTTTGTCCCCGATTTCATTCTGATTCCTGTACTAAAATAATTGAATTTGTTGTCACATTTATTTCAGTTGCAATCTTAAGTTTCATTTCTCATTATTATCTTGCCTATGTTATTTGTGAATGAGCTAGTTAGTAAATCTGGATTTGACCTAGACAGCGTACTACCGCCGATTCTGCGGCGTAGGCTGGACGTACCCACGCACTCGTGCCCGAATTTCCGGGTGCGGGTCGTGACACGTTTTTATGGTGGCCCATGCAGGTCCTATCCTAAAATAGGGTAATACCCTAGGACAGGGTATGGAATAAAATTGAGGATTCTAGGAAAAGCTCATTCACAGTATAGGGTCCTTATTTCAATTCTTAATATCACTTCTGATCAATTTTTCCTATCGCCCTTGATTTCCAAGTAATCTATTCTGAACTCCCTATCCCTTCATTTTTCAGAATGGTCCAGACAAGGAACACAGTAGGAGGCACATCAGAACCAGCTGAGCAGAATGTGCCCGAAACTCTTGCACTCCCGCCGCCTCCATCTGTTCCGGCAGTTACTCTGGATGGGGCACAGCTACTCGGAGTGTTCCAGGGACTAGTGGAATCCCAGAAAGAACAGACGGCACTTCTGCGGACCAGCCTCTCAGAAGCTATTAAGTCCCAGGAGTCGCCACTCAAGAGGCCAGGAAGTGCCAAAGACTTCAAGAATCTTAGACCCCTAGAATTCTACGGAACTGAGGGCATTCTCTATGCCGATGAGTGGATAGAGAATATCGAGAGACTCCTGAAGACTGCTCGGGTTCCCGATGATCTCAAAGTGGAGTCCGCAAGCCTGCAACTGTTCGACATTGCTCGAACCTGGTTCAGAGACGAACCTCAACTATCTGCTCCTGACCTCACCTGGGAGGACTTCAAGAGGCTATTCAAGGAGAAATTCTACCCCGAAGTGGCTCGGGAAGCTCTCGAAAGCCAATTCGAGAGACTGGAACAAGGTAATCTGTCTGTTGATGAGTATACTGCTGAATTTAGCAGGTTAAGCTATTTTGCGGAGTACATGGTTCGTACCCCGGAGGACAGAGCCCGTAGATTCAAGAAGGGGTTGTCTCCGGATATTCGCCTTGCTGTCACCACCAGCCGAGCTCGCACCTACGAGGAAATCTTGAGCGTGGCACAAGGCGTTGAGAGAGACATGGGGCATAAGCTAAAGCGAGAAAGAGATACCGGAAATGCGGGACCCAACAAACGCCCTTTCCAACAACAACAGCAGAGAGCCCCGCAACAAGCTCAGCGTCCTCTCCCTCGAGCTCCAGCACCCCAACACCAGGCCCAGGGACAAAACCAACAAGCTGCTGCTTGTAACTATTGTCATAGACCAGGCCATACTTAGCAAGTTTGCAGAAAGAGGCTAGGTGTTTGTCTACTTTGTGGATCACCAGAACATCAAGTGAGGGACTGCCCCACTGCTCCAGGACGCGGACAAGCTTACGTAATGACCGTGGAGAACGCGCAGACTCTGGAAGCAACTAATGCGCGTAAGTGATTCGTAGATATCATTTTTCTAGTATTATTTAGCTCATGCCTATTGGTTCGTGACCTCAGCCCCAACCTAGTAATTTTTGAACTTGCTAAATAACCTAGTATGCTTTTTAATTTTGATAACTGTAGAGTTTTTTTTTGAGGTTGTTTTTTTCTATTGTGCTTATTTTGTGTTATTTTGTGAACTTCAATAATTTGCACCTCCTTTTCATCATCATCTAGCGCACTTAAATTTTGCTGAACTTGACATATGCTGCTATTTTATAGCTTAGTTTTGCAAGCTTACCCTTTATCGGGCTTGTTCATGACACATGTACTATTGAGGCCTGATCAACCCCACTAATACAAGTGTCTACTCAGAATCAGTGTACTACGGTCTGATCAACCTTAGTGCATTTTGATTCGCACTTCGCATGACTACTTATGTGGATTGAGGTATAGTCGACTAGTCTACTTGCCCCTAAATACGTCCGAGCATATCGTTTCAGCATTACCAGAATAGAACCTCGATCCTTAACCGCCTGACAATTCCCATTAGAATTCCTGAAAAATGCCTTGATCCCTATACCTCTGTTCTACCACCTCGCCCTTAAACTCTTTATTATTGATCCTCACCTTCCCTTACTTCGGAAGGACAGAATCCTGTGTTTGGTATAAGTTTGATTTATAGTGCTAGATGATAACCCTTTATGACTAAGGCAATACCCTAGGTGATGTGTGCTGTGTTTTGTGTTGCAGACTTAAGATTCAATACCCAAATCTATTAAGTTGAGACCTAGCTTTACTAGTTGTACAGCCTTCAAGGATATGGGTAAAATTCTAAGTTGGGTAGCGACCGCAATGTTCACCTAAGAGAAACCCGTTATGCTGTGACCAAGTGAGTTTGGACAGAGAGAACCCTGCCATAATTTAAATTTCGAGGACGAAATTTTATAAGTTGGGTAGATTGTAAGCCCCTGATTTTTCAAAAATATTAAAAATGGGATTTTTCACAATTTTCTGGAATTTTCTGGGAATTTTCTGAAATTAAAATCAGGGTTTTTAAATTATTACCTAATTTTTTATTGATATTAAACAATATTAAAATATTGTGAAAATAATATTTTTGGGTGTAAAATAGAAAACTGGACTTAGGGTAATTTTTCTGGAATTTATCGGGCCCCGGACCAAATTTTAAATCACCTAAAACTATTTATTTATTTAATTAATTAGTTTACTGATATTATTATTATTATTATTATTATTATTATTATTATTATTATTTTTATTATTTTAATACAAACCCAAACCCTAAGCCCGCCGAGCCCGGCCCAATTGGGCCCAGCCCAATGCCCAAACCCGCCCGGCCCATCCGGCCTACCGGGTCGGGTCGGGTCCGCCCGACCCGCCACCCGACCCGGAGACCCGTTCGTCCCCAGCCCACGCCCCCGCGTTTCCCGCCGCCTCCGCCGCGGATCCGCCCGCTCCGGCCGCCCACGCTCCCCACGACCCCGCCAGAGCCGCCCGTCTCGGCCCCCCCCAGCCTTCTCTCTCCCTATATATACTTTCCCTCTCCTCCGGTCACCGAAACCCTAAAACTAAATTCCGGCCACCCTCCTCGCCGACGACGAGCCGCCCCGCAGCAGCAGCAGCGGCTGCGCCGCCCCGACAGCCGACCGCACGCGGCCACGCAGCACCGCCCAGCCTCCGGCCGGCCTCCCCCGCGGCGGCACCGTCCTCCTCCGTCCGGGCTCCCTCGCCGGAGTGCAAACCCGAACCCTAATTCTTGAATCTCCTCGTGTCGTGTCGGACACGACACGGACACAAGATTTTCCCTGTTTCAAAGAGCCCGGTTCAGGTACTCGTATCTTGCACCCTGTATCTCCGTTTTCGATTCTGTAAATTCCTACGCGTAGCCTGTATGACCCTCTCGGTGTCCGGACAAACTGTTCGGGGCATCGCGGCCTGTGGCGATCGCACACCGCGATCCAAAAACAGGAAAAGCCAGACCCTGTTTCACCCCGGAACTGACTACGCCCCGCCAAACGGGACGACTTGGTCGCGCACGGTCTTCACAGATACGTGCGCCTCGTCGATACGGACGTGTGAGACTTCGCGGAAGCTGATTCGGGTGTGCGTGCACACCGGAATCAACGCGTATCCGCGGACATCGCCCCGTATCCGGCTTTTCTGCAATTCACCCTAATTTCGTGCACACACGTCGGATCGAGACGAAACTTGCGCCATCGGACTCGTAGCAATACGCTGGTCCTGTGGGTCAAGTTTGGTTCGATTCTGAGAACGTTGACGAAATCGCGTGTCGTGGGCCCCACAGGCCCCGCTCGACGGGCGATTTTGTGTTCGGCTCATCGGAATCCAAATCTGGAAGTTCCGTTGGGTTCGTATCAGCATTCCTGACCTGTTGACACTAAGTTTGGTGAATTTGGAGACCTTTGACCTGGACGCGTTTTTCGGTGCAAAGCGGGCCCAACGGCGGACCCCGTTTTGACCCGAAACTACCGTTTTTGCCCTTGTCTCCAAATTGGACCCAAGGACAGGCGTTCCTAGCTATTTGACATCTTCTGAGCATGATGGTAATGTCTATTTTAGCTTTTGGACTCATCTCTGGACTTTTCCCCCAAGAACCTAACTAATCAGATCCAAACAACAGGCAAGTACCTGCACTCCAAGTTAATCTTTATATATTGTGATAATTAATTCCCTGCCATACATGTACCCTTGATGTTTACACCTAGTGTTAGAAATGTTGAATTTTATGTCTTGAATATTGGTAGTTCCTGTCTTGTTTTTCATGTCGGGTGGGAGAATACTAAGGAGGCATGTAGTTTACCCTTTCCCCTGGATTGTCTAATAGCTGTTGGTACACGACTGTCCATCAGCCGGATCTCGATTGTATTGTCTAATAGCCGTTTATGATGGCCGAATTAGCCTTATAAACCCCTGCATGCCAACTATGTATTCTAAAAACAAACACAAGTTCACACAGATAGTTCTGGTCATGTTATATTTCTTGCTGGCTATTGTAGTTCATTTCCTGTTCCATTTATTTTTGTCTCTCATATTCCTGTTTACAGCTAACTCTGAGATAATAATGTTCTGCTAATGCTGTTTATCAACATGATATCCAATATTTAATTGTCATAAAATATTTAGTTTAATCTTGTTGTGCACTGTGTACTTTGCTCCTTTTCTGACTGGATCTGTTGTTTAGGCGATGATGAGAACCTTGCCCCCACCTATTATGGCCCCTATGAGGCAGCAGGTGATACAGTTACAGAGCCGGTTCCCACCCAGGAAGCTACTTCTGCTGAGTAGTTAGCAGTAGTTATCTTAGTTTTGCTCTTTATCTTAGCAATCGGGTTTGTCCCCGATTTCATTCTGATTCCTGTACTAAAATAATTGAATTTGTTGTCACATTTATTTCAGTTGCAATCTTAAGTTTCATTTCTCATTATTATCTTGCCTATGTTATTTGTGAATGAGCTAGTTAGTAAATCTGGATTTGACCTAGACAGCGTACTACCGCCGATTCTGCGGCGTAGGCTGGACGTACCCACGCACTCGTGCCCGAATTTCCGGGTGCGGGTCGTGACACGTTTTTATGGTGGCCCATGCAGGTCCTATCCTAAAATAGGGTAATACCCTAGGACAGGGTATGGAATAAAATTGAGGATTCTAGGAAAAGCTCATTCACAGTATAGGGTCCTTATTTCAATTCTTAATATCACTTCTGATCAATTTTTCCTATCGCCCTTGATTTCCAAGTAATCTATTCTGAACTCCCTATCCCTTCATCTTTCAGAATGGTCCAGACAAGGAACACAGTAGGAGGCACATCAGAACCAGCTGAGCAGAATGTGCCCGAAACTCTTGCACTCCCGCCGCCTCCATCTGTTCCGGCAGTTACTCTGGATGGGGCACAGCTACTCGGAGTGTTCCAGGGACTAGTGGAATCCCAGAAAGAACAGACGGCACTTCTGCGGACCAGTCTCTCAGAAGCTATTAAGTCCCAGGAGTCGCCACTCAAGAGGCCAGGAAGTGCCAAAGACTTCAAGAATCTTAGACCCCTGGAATTCTACGGAACTGAGGGCATTCTCTATGCCGATGAGTGGATAGAGAATGTCGAGAGACTCCTGAAGACTGCTCGGGTTCCCGATGATCTCAAAGTGGAGTCCGCAAGCCTGCAACTGTTCGACATTGCTCGAACCTGGTTCAGAGACGAACCTCAACTATCTGCTCCTGACCTCACCTGGGAGGACTTCAAGAGGCTATTCAAGGAGAAATTCTACCCCGAAGTGGCTCGGGAAGCTCTCGAAAGCCAATTCGAGAGACTGGAACAAGGTAATCTGTCTGTTGATGAGTATACTGCTGAATTTAGCAGGTTAAGCCATTTTGCGGAGTACATGGTTCGTACCCCGGAGGACAGAGCCCGTAGATTCAAGAAGGGGTTGTCTCCGGATATTCGCCTTGCTGTCACCACCAGCCGAGCTCGCACCTACGAGGAAATCTTGAGCGTGGCACAAGGCGTTGAGAGAGACATGGGGCATAAGCTAAAGCGAGAAAGAGATACCGGAAATGCGGGACCCAACAAACGCCCTTTCCAACAACAACAGCAGAGAGCCCCGCAACAAGCTCAGCGTCCTCTCCCTCGAGCTCCAGCACCCCAACACCAGGCCCAGGGACAAAACCAACAAGCTGCTGCTTGTAACTATTGTCATAGACCAGGCCATACTTGGCAAGTTTGCAGAAAGAGGCTAGGTGTTTGTCTACTTTGTGGATCACCAGAACATCAAGTGAGGGACTGCCCCACTGCTCCAGGACGCAGACAAGCTTACGTAATGACCGTGGAGAACGCGCAGACTCTGGAAGCAACTAATGCGCGTAAGTGATTCGTAGATATCATTTTTCTAGTATTATTTAGCTCATGCCTATTGGTTCGTGACCTCAGCCCCAACCTAGTAATTTTTGAACTTGCTAAATAACCTAGTATGCTTTTTAATTTTGATAACTGTAGAGTTTTTTTTTGAGGTTGTTTTTTTCTATTGTGCTTATTTTGTGTTATTTTGTGAACTTCAATAATTTGCACCTCCTTTTCATCATCATCTAGCGCACTTAAATTTTGCTGAACTTGACATATGCTGCTATTTTATAGCTTAGTTTTGCAAGCTTACCCTTTATCGGGCTTGTTCATGACACATGTACTATTGAGGCCTGATCAACCCCACTAATACAAGTGTCTACTCAGAATCAGTGTACTACGGTCTGATCAACCTTAGTGCATTTTGATTCGTACTTCGCATGACTACTTATGTGGATTGAGGTATAGTCGACTAGTCTACTTGCCCCTAAATACGTCCGAGCATATCGTTTCAGCATTACCAGAATAGAACCTCGATCCTTAACCGCCTGACAATTCCCATTAGAATTCCTGAAAAACGCCTTGATCCCTATACCTCTGTTCTACCACCTCGCCCTTAAACTCTTTATTATTGATCCTCACCTTCCCTTACTTCGGAAGGACAGAATCCTGTGTTTGGTATAAGTTTGATTTATAGTGCTAGATGATAACCCTTTATGACTAAGGCAATACCCTAGGTGATGTGTGCTGTGTTTTGTGTTGCAGACTTAAGATTCAATACCCAAATCTATTAAGTTGAGACCTAGCTTTACTAGTTGTACAGCCTTCAAGGATATGGGTAAAATTCTAAGTTGGGTAGCGACCGCAATGTTCACCTAAGAGAAACCCGTTATGCTGTGACCAAGTGAGTTTGGACAGAGAGAACCCTGCCATAATTTAAATTTCGAGGACAAAATTTTATAAGTTGGGTAGATTGTAAGCCCCTGATTTTTCAAAAATATTAAAATTGGGATTTTTCACAATTTTCTGGAATTTTCTGGGAATTTTCTGAAATTAAAATCAGGGTTTTTGAATTATTACCTAATTTTTTATTGATATTAAACAATATTAAAATATTGTGAAAATAATATTTTTGGGTGTAAAATAGAAAACTGGACTTAGGGTAATTTTTCTGGAATTTATCGGGCCCCGGACCAAATTTTAAATCACCTAAAACTATTTATTTATTTAATTAATTAGTTTACTGATATTATTATTATTATTATTATTATTATTATTATTATTATTTTTATTATTTTAATACAAACCCAAACCCTAAGCCCGCCGAGTCCGGCCCAATTGGGCCCAGCCCAATGCCCAAACCCGCCCGGCCCATCCGGCCTACCGGGTCGGGTCGGGTCCGCCCGACCCGCCACCCGACCCGGAGACCCGTTCGTCCCCAGCCCACGCCCCCGCGTTTCCCGCCGCCTCCGCCGCGGATCCGCCCGCTCCGGCCGCCCACGCTCCCCACGACCCCGCCAGAGCCGCCCGTCTCGGCCCCCCCCCCAGCCTTCTCTCTCCCTATATATACTTTCCCTCTCCTCCGGTCACCGAAACCCTAAAACTAAATTCCGGCCACCCTCCTCGCCGACGACGAGCCGCCCCGCAGCAGCAGCAGCGGCTGCACCGCCCCGACAGCCGACCGCCCGCGGCCACGCAGCACCGCCCAGCCTCCGGCCGGCCTCCCCCGCGGCGGCACCGTCCTCCTCCGGCCGGGCTCCCTCGCCGGAGTGCAAACCCGAACCCTAATTCTTGAATCTCCTCGTGTCGTGTCGGACACGACACGGACACAAGATTTTCCCTGTTTCAAAGAGCCCGGTTCAGGTACTCGTATCTTGCACCCTGTATCTCCGTTTTCGATTCTGTAAATTCCTACGCGTAGCCTGTATGACCCTCTCGGTGTCCGGACAAACTGTTCGGGGCATCGCGGCCTGTGGCGATCGCACACCGCGATCCAAAAACAGGAAAAGCCAGACCCTGTTTCACCCCGGAACTGAGTACGCCCCGCCAAACGGGACGACTTGGTCGTGCACGGTCTTCACAGATACGTGCGCCTCGTCGATACGGACGTGTGAGACTTTGCGGAAGCTGATTCGGGTGTGCGTGCACACCGGAATCAACGCGTATCCGCAGACATCGCCCCGTATCCGGCTTTTCTGCAATTCACCCTAATTTCGTGCACACATGTCGGATCGAGACGAAACTTGCGCCATCGGACTCGTAGCGATACGCTGGTCCTGTGGGTCAAGTTTGGTTCGATTCTGAGAACGTTGACGAAATCGCGTGTCGTGGGCCCCACAGGCCCCGCTCGACGGGCGATTTTATGTTCGGCTCATCGGAATTCAAATCTGGAAGTTCCGTTGGGTTCGTATCAGCGTTCCTGACCTGTTGACACTAAGTTTGGTGAATTTGGAGACCTTTGACCCGGACGCGTTTTTCGGTGCAAAGCGGGCCCAACGGCGGACCCCGTTTTGACCCGAAACTACCGTTTTTGCCCTTGTCTCCAAATTGGACCCAAGGACAGGCATTCCTAGCTATTTGACATCTTCTGAGCATGATGGTAATGTCTATTTCAGCTTTTGGACTCATCTCTGGACTTTTCCCCCAAGAACCTAACTAATCAGATCCAAACAACAGGCAAGTACCTGCACTCCAAGTTAATCTTTATATATTGTGATAATTAATTCCCTGCCATACATGTACCCTTGATGTTTACACCTAGTGTTAGAAATGTTGAATTTCATGTCTTGAATATTGGTAGTTCCTGTCTTGTTTTTCATGTCGGGTGGGAGAATACTAAGGAGGCATGTAGTTTGCCCTTTCCCCTGGATTGTCTAATAGCTGTTGGTACACGACTGTCCATCAGCCGGATCTCGATTGTATTGTCTAATAGCCGTTTATGACGGCCGGATTAGCCTTATAAACCCCTGCATGCCAACTATGTATTCTAAAAATAAACACAAGTTCACACAGATAGTTTTGGTCATGTTATATTTCTTGCTGGCTATTGTAGTTCATTTCCTGTTCCATTTATTTTTGTCTCTCATATTCCTGTTTACAGCTAACTCTGAGATAATAATGTTCTGCTAATGCTGTTTATCAACATGATATCCAATATTTAATTGTCATAAAATATTTAGTTTAATCTTGTTGTGCACTGTGTACTTTGCTCCTTTCCTGACTGGATCTGTTGTTTAGGCGATGATGAGAACCTTGCCCCCACCTATTATGGCCCCTATGAGGCAGCAGGTGATACAGTTGCAGAGCCGGTTCCCACCCAGGAAGCTACTTCTGCTGAGTAGTTAGCAGTAGTTATCTTAGTTTTGCTCTTTATCTTAGCAATCGGGTTTGTCCCCGATTTCATTCTGATTCCTGTACTAAAATAATTGAATTTGTTGTCACATTTATTTCAGTTGCAATCTTAAGTTTCATTTCTCATTATTATCTTGCCTATGTTATTTGTGAATGAGCTAGTTAGTAAATCTGGATTTGACCTAGACAGCGTACTACCGCCGATTCTGCGGCGTAGGCTGGACGTACCCACGCACTCGTGCCCGAATTTCCGGGTGCGGGTCGTGACACTATCTATCTAATACCTATTATCCATCTATCTATCATTCTATCTAACTAGTTATCCATTTACCTATCTAACTAACTATAGATGTCTATCTATTTACCTAACTATCTATATATCTATCCAACCATCTATCTAATTATCTACTAATATATATATATATATATATATATATATATATATATATATATATATATATATATATATATATATATATAAACACCCCTCTCTACCTCGCATTCTGCTGCTGCTAGCTCTTGCTTGCTGCTGCTGCTGCTAAGCATGCTGCTACTGCTGCTGAATTTGCTGCTGCAGCTACTGCTAATGCTCCTAAAAACTGCTGCTGCTGCCCCCCCTTAAAAAACTGCTGCTGCTGCACATTTGCTTACTGCAGCTGCTGCACAGTGCAGCAGCATGCTGCTGCTGCAGTTCCAGTCCAGTCCCCCCCCCTTCTCTCATACACACACACACACACTCCTATATATATACATATATATAACCCTATAGATATATATATATATACACACACTAACTTATATATATCTAACACTCACACACACTCAAACACATATCAACACACACACACACACATAATTATATACATATATATATATATATATATATATATATATATATATATATATATATATATATATATATATATATATAAACACACATATTAGTATATATATGCACACATACAAATATATATATATACCAATACACACACACTCTAAGATATATATACATACACACACACACACACACACACACACACACACACACACACACATATATATATATATATATATATATATATATATATATATATATATATATATATATATATATATATATATATATATATATATATATATACACACACACAAGCACACTTACACATACATATATATATATACACATAGACATGTACACACACAAGTATATAGATATAAATACACACATATATATACAAATATGTATACATAAACACACATACATATAATTATATACATATATATATATATAGACACATATACACTAACACAACACACAACAACACACAAACAATATGCCCCACTCACGCCCAACGACCCCGACACTCACCAACACCCTAAAATATATAAAATATAACTCGAAAACTCTAGTACACACTCCCCGATACTAACCCAACGCGCACACAAGCCCGAAACGAGAAAACCAAGTCGAAATGGCCGTTCGTTCATTTCGACGAACACGTGGTGCGCGGCTCGGAAAACCTCCTGAAACGCACACCAAACGAACTCGGAATCGGCCCAAAATTTATTCATGCACTCTAAACGATGTCTAGATCCTAGAAAAAGTGCTCCCGCATCGATTCTAGGTCCGTGGCGAAAATGCGCACGCACTTAGAATCGGCGACGACGAAAAGCCCCAAAAATGCCCGAAACGCCCGTTTCTTCGCGACGCGGCTTCCCGTGTCCGAACGGAGACACGCACTCACCCTCAAGACACCCGACAACGTCTACCTAGGTTCGTCTAACCTAGGGCATCACCCAAAATTGGGCCAAATTCGGATTTTACCCGAAATTGACACAAAACCTACTGTAAAGTCTCTAAACACTACCAAACTAGTTCCAACTTCCTCCCACGGGTAGGCTTAGGGTCTAGGAAGGTTCTACAATACTAATTACACTACACAAAAATAATTAGCAAGGGAAAAGTTAGGTTTTACCTCTTGGGAGTTGAAATCCCAAGGCCAAAGTCTCACAACCCCTAGAAATCACCTCCCTCAAGCTCCAAGCCACCAAATCTAGCTTTCACACTAGATCTAAGCTCCTCACACCTAGGTTGGAGAAAATGTAAGGTTAGGGCTAGCATAAAGAAGAAGGAATAGAAGAAAGAAGGAAGAAAAAGGAAGAAAAGCTTACTTGGAGAAGGAAGGAAGAAGAAAGAAGAAGTAGAATGTGAAGAAGAAGAAGAAGAAGAAGAAGAAGAAGTAGTGGAATGAACAAAGGGGGAGAGAAGGGCTGCTTCTTGCTGGTTTGCACGGGTGGGAATGGATGGGGGGCCGGCCAAGCAAATAAAAATGGGTTACATAAGTCACCAAATTCCCAAAACGCCCATACTCACTTGGTTTCGGGTTCCGGGTTCCAAAAGCACTCAAACTAGCTCCAAATCTCTCCAACTAACCTCCTAAAAATAAAATAAATATTCTAAACCCAAAAATAAGTCTCACAGGGGTGTGGGCTGGGTCGAACATGGGTCCACTAGGGTCTGACATGGGTCCAGGCTAGCCAAAATCCTAAAACAATCAATAAAAATATAATACAATCATTAATTAATTATAAATATAATTAAATATAAATAATACACAATTAATCCAAATTAAAATAAAAAAATACCCTGATCTGGAAATGGGGTAGTGATAAGTCTATCCTCCTTAGAAAATTTTGTCCTCGAAATTTAAAGTCAATCACACTCCCTCTAGGTCAAACCCCCCAACAATCACAGTCAAGAATTTCTACCTAAACAACATACAAGATCAGGGTCCTACTGGTCGTGTTATCACAGTCTCAATCAGGGTCACTACACTATCTACCACAGCACAAAATAAAAAGTCTAATAGGTACAAATGAAGCACACCACAAGGAATGGAAAAGGACAGAAAGAAGAACAAAGAGACAGACCTGCTAACCCGACACCCGTAGCATCGGCCTCCTCGACCGTCAACGCATAAGCCCTGCCCTGCTGGGGTGTATCCCTCTGCTGGTGCGGGACATGATGCTGTGCCACAGGTGGCCTAGCTCCAACTCTCTGATCCTGTGCTCCACCCAATGGAGGTGCAGTGGGGCAATCTCGCATCTGGTGAGCAGCGGATCCACAGAACAAACACACCTTTAGCCTCCTCCTACAAATATCCCAAGTGTGTCCTGCCTTCCTGCAGTAGGCACAAGTGGGCACCCTCTGATCCTGACCCTGCTGTACTGCCTTCTGCACATAGGGACGCTTAGTCGGTCCCGCACTGCCACTCGCACTGCCTGAATCATCCCTGCCTCTCTTGGACTTGAGCTCCAAGTCATCCTCTGCTCTCTGAGCGTCTCCTACTATCTGCTCGAAAGTCGCCTCGCGGTCGCTCCTGGTCAAAGACTTGACCGCCATAACCAAGCCCTTGCGAAACTTCCTCGCCTTTGCTGCCTCACTCAAGCCATCTACAAATCTGCCCAGACGGCAGAACTCCGCTGCGTACTCGTCCACCGTCATGCTCCCTTGGACGAGTGCCTCAAACTGGCTCTCCAAAGCACTGAGCGCCACATCTGGGAAAAACTTCTCCTTAAAAAGCATCTTGAAAGCCTCCTAAGTAAGCCCTGGCGCTGCAATCCTCGTATCTGTGCGATACCATGTCAAGGCGAGGTCGAACATCTGAATGCCCGTTGCCTCTATCTGCATACTGTCTAGAATCTACGCCAGCCTGAAGATCCCCTCGATCTGCTCTATCCAGTCATCCGCGTACAGGATCCCTTCTGTACCCCGGAACTCCTTAGGCCGCATCCTCTGAAAGTCAATAATACTGCCTGGCCTCGGATGCTGAATCTGATCTGCCTGTGGCTGATTCTGTGTCACCCTATCCACCGCCGTCATGGCCACCTGGTGGGCGTTCTCAATGCCCAGCCTCATCACATCCACCAGACGGTGCTGCGCATCCATCATCTCCCTGAAGAATGCAAATAACTGTGCGGCGTCTACTGGAGCAGGAAGTGGTAGAGGAACCACCGAAACGACTGGGGTAGTCCTCGGATCGATAGGTGAAGGAGGATCCCCGAGAGAAGCAGATGCTCCCTCAACCGCATGAGTGGTGAGTGGAGCGGTAGCAGCTGCCTGAATATGAGCTGGACGAGAGGTAGCAGACCTCTCAGTGGCAACTGCTGGGGCGGTACGATGAGATCGTGTCTTCGGAGGCATCATGAACACAGATCAAAAGAAGTCAATACGGTGTAAGATACGATATAATCAAAGAAGGACAGTAATATTTCAAAAGAAGCAATTTCAGAATAATTAGATTGAAATTGTGCATAGTCGTGATTGAGTACACTCTCATCCTAGATCCTATAGCAGGCTCACAGCAGTACAACTAAGTTGTTGTACCACCACGACATCGTACTAATTGCAAATCGAGACCTGCATGGGCCACCACCGAAAATGTGTCACGACCCGCACCCAAAAAATTGGGCATGAGTCGTGGGTACGTCCAGCCTACGCCGCAGCATCGACGATAGAACGCTGTCTAGGTCAACTATCTAGATAACTCACAAAAAATCTGCCATGACCTCTCCAAAAGGAGGGCAACCACGCAAACAATATAAACCTGTCAAGATCTCAACTCCAAACGGAGGAGCAAATATCACAATGATAATCACAATATACTCAATCACGAATCTAAGCACGATAAAATAACACAGAGATCTAACAACTATAAAGTCTAACCAACAACTACTACTACAACAACCACAACATCAATAATAATAATACATCAACCAAAATAATATACAAATAAGGTCTCAATCCAAAACCGGAGACAAATCCGGTGCTAAAGCTAATAAAAAGAATAACAAGGTCTCAGTGATCCCGGCTACCAACCCGAAAATCACCCCTAAACTAGAGGGTCCCTGTCTGCACCATCGACAGGCTCAGGTCCATAAAACGTCGGACACCACTCCTCCGGATACTCTGAAAAATATGTCCAGTCATGACTGGAGCAAGTACATCTCTAACAGCAGTTCCATTTAAATGATAAAACTATAAAACAGTTATAGCAAGTAGCAAGAAGAATGAAGCAAGTATGAAACAAGGAAATATATATAAATCACTGGTACATAAAGGTAAAGATGCATGGATATCAGAGCAAGATAGTAATAACTGTAAGATACAGGAAATCTAAGCTAAGATCAAGTCCGTGCACATGAACGTGTAGTGAGTCCAGCATGAAAAACATGTAGTGAGTCAAGTCCAGAAATATGTAAGTAAGACCAACAAGAATGCAAGTGAGTCCAGACTATAAAGAATGAACTCGGTGTCTTTGAAATACTTGTTTCGACATGTAAACGGCTAGGGGTAAGTACGGCTCACCGCGCACTGGGTGCGCGGCTGCTATCATTCCAGATTAGACCAGAGGGAGTGATTCCTGATGATTCCAGATGGGAATGTTTACATGTCTACTCGAGTATTTCCTCGTCCCGACTAATACAAGTGGATCCAAGATCCGATACGTAAATCAAGATGAGTCCAGCCTGAACATGAGTGATGCCTGTAGTGATGCCTGTAGGTGATGCCAGTAGTGATTCCAGAATAGAGGCCAGAAATATGAAATGTACGTATCGCAAGTAAATGAATCCAAAAATACCAGTCAGTGTCCCATGTTGTGCCAGAATAATCAGATGATACTATACTAGAAGCTGAATCATAATAATCATCAGATAATGAAAACTATCAGAGAATGTACTCGCCTGACGTCCTGAGCAACTGGCGATCCGAACCGGTATCGCAAGGACCTATGCGAAAAGCAAGGTTAAACAGGATTCTAATGAGTTAAACAGATATAAAATAACTAAAAAAATAGGCTTCTAGGGTCGTTCTAGGTCAAACGGATCAAACCGGTAAAATTTGGGTCAAAAGTCAACTCTAGGTCCAAAAAGTCAACTCTGGGTCAAAACTAGGTCAAAAGTTGACTTTGGCGGTCAACCGAGTCAACTACGGTCAAGTCTGGGTCAAACTAGGGTGCTCCTAAATTTCTAGGTCAAACCGAGCTCATTAAGCTAGAAAACTCACAAACTCGCCTCCTTGAGATACCGGGATACCCTCGGTATCCGATACCTCAACCTAGGCTATAAACCCCGCCTATACCCTCTATAAATCACCTCCCTCAAGCTCCAAGCCACCAAATCTAGCTTTCACACTAGATCTAAGCTTCTCACACCTAGGTTGGAGAAAATGCAAGGTTAGGGCTAGCATAAAGAAGAAGGAAGGAAGAAAAAGGAAGAAAAGCTTACTTGGAGAAGGAAGGAAGAAGAAAGAAGAAGTAGAATGTGAAGAAGAAGAAGAAGAAGAAGAAGAAGTAGTGGAATGAACAAAGGGGGAGAGAAGGGCTGCTCCTTGCTGGTTTGCACGGGTGTGAATGGATGGGGGGCCGGCCAAGCAAATAAAAATGGGTTACATAAGTCACCAAATTCCCAAAACGTCCCTACTCACTTGGTTTCGGGTTTCGGGTTCCAAAAGCACTCAAACTAGCTCCAAATCTCTCCAACTAACCTCCTAAAAATAAAATAAATATTCTAAACCCAAAAATAAGTCTTACAGGTGTGTAGGCTGGGTCGGACATGGGTCCACTAGGGTCTGACATGGGTCCAGGCTAGCCAAAATCCTAAAACAATCAATAAAAATATAATACAATCATTAATTAATTATAAATATAATTAAATATAAATAATACACAATTAACCCAAATTAAAATAAAAAAATACCCTGATCTGGAAATGGGGTAGTGATACTATTGCCACGTGTCCAGTCCCTCGATATTTTGGGACTGGGGCGTGACAGCCGCGCACCCAGTGCGCGGTGAGCCGTACTTACCCCTAGCCGTTTACATGTCGAAACAAGTATTTCAAAGACACGAGTTCATTGTTTATAGTCTGGACTCTCTTGTATTTCTTGCTGGTCTTACTTATAGTTTCTGGACTTGACTCATTACATGTATTTCATGCTGGACTCACTACACGTTCTTGTGCACAGACTTGATCTTAGTTTAGATTTCCTGTATCTTGCAGTTATTACTATCTTGCTTCTGATATCCATACATCTTTATCTTTATGCATCAGTGATATTTATATTTCCTTATTTATACTTCATTTTCTTCACCTTGCTACTTGCTACAACTGTTTTATAGTTTTTATCATTAGTGGAACTGCTGTTAGAGGTGTACTTGCTCCAGTCCTGACTGGACATATTTTTTTTCAGAGTATCCGGAGGATTGGTGTCCGACGTTTTATGGACCTCAGCCTGTCGATGGTGCAGACAGGGACCCTCTAGTTTAGGAGTGATTTCCGGGATGGTAGCCGGGATCACTAAGACCTCAGTTGTTGTTTATTAGCTTCGGTACCGGATTTGTCTCCGGTTTTAGATTGAGACCTTGTATTGTATATAATTTTGGATATTGTTGTATTATTATTATTGTTGTGGTTGTTTTAGTAGCAGTTGTTTAGACTTTGTAGTTGTTAGATTTCTGTGTTATCTTATCGTGCTTAGATTCGTGATTGAGTACTTGAGATTATCATTATGATATTGCTCCTCCGTTTGAAGTTGAGATCTTGACAGGTTTATATATTGATTGTGTGAGATTGTTAGTAGACCTAGACAGCGTTCTACCGCCGATGCTGCGGCGTAGGCTGGACGTACCCACAACTCATGTTCGATTTTCCGAGTGCGGGTCAGGATATACGGTCAACTCTAGGTCAAACTAGGGTGTCCCTAAAATTCAAGGTCAAAACTAGCTCATTAAGCTAGTAAACCCCCAGACTCGCCTCTTTGAGATACCGGGATACCCTCGGTATCCGATATATCAACCTACTCTATACACCCCACCTATTGTCACAACCCGCACCCGGTGTAAGGGCACTAGTCGGAAACAACGCCCAGCCTACGCCGCAGAATCGGCGGTAGAACGCTGTCTAGATAATCTATCTAATATAATGAACCACCAATAATGATAAAATACTCAATCACAGAACTAAGATGGAAAGAGCACGAATCAGATAAAGAAATGAATAGTCACAATATAACTCATGAGTCTAAAATAATACATCAATGAGTCTGAAGAAAGAACAGAAATAAGCTGGAGACAAATCCAGTACAAAGAATACTACAAAGCTATAAAGCTACAACTCCAGGGTCAACTGTCTCAGTTGGGATAAGTCCCTCTTGAGCCAGGGTCTCAGAATCTAAACCCACAATATCCTGGGGTCCATAATAGGTAGGGTACTCCTCAGTGTCATCTGGAAAAATATATCCAGTCAGGAAAGGAGCAGAGTACAACCCTAACAGCAGTTCTCAAACAATGATAAAAACTATGTAACAGTAAATAGCTGTGGATAAACAAGATGCATAAATAGAGACAAGAATGTAGAGACAATAAGGAAATACTGAAAAGAAATACAATAATGAACAATATGCTGATGGAACAAGAATACTAATGACTAAGTGTGTGAGTACTAGCTTTAACATGTGATCGGCTTGGGAACTTGCACAAGAGTATAATGGCCTGGTTAATCATACGTGCGGTGTATGATCAACACTCACAAGAAATAAGACATGCACAAGGAGGGTATGATCACATATCTACACTAAAATACTCCCCACCCCCGACTGGTATAATAGATCCAACCACGGTACGTTATGGCACGAGATTCCCCAAGAAGATAGCTAGTCTCCCCGAGAATCGGTGTTTGTACATGTACAAGATAACCAATGAAACAATACTTGCACCATATACACCATATACCAAGGAATAACATCTCATGACGAGATCCGGATATACCAATCCGTGTAATCATAGTGTCGAGAGAAACATGTAAATCTACACTAGATACAACGAACATAGAGGATATCATAAATGAGAAACTATCAGAGAATGTACTCGCCTGAAGTCCAATGAACAGTCTCACAAATGTCTGACTCGGTGCCTGGAAGACCTAGATATGGAATACAACATTAAAACAAGGTCCCGGAAAGATAACAAGTCAAACTAGACAACTTCTAGGCCAATAAGTCAATTCTAAGTTGAAAGTCAACTATGGTCAACTAAAGTCAAACATGGCCAAACCTAGGTCAACCTCACAAGACATCTATAAAATAATATAGAGATAAACTACAACAATTTAGGAATCAAATAGATTCCAAAAGAATCTTACACAAAGTATATTAATAATACAAATAATATATATCATAAATAATATATATGCAAACCAATATTCATACAATTAAAATACTATATTATAATAATTATTATACCTCACAAAACACACATATATATATATACATATATATATATAACAATAATATATATAATATAAATAAAAACTGCCAAAGCGTCATTGAAAAATAGTGAATAAAATATGATTAAATCAAAACAGTTTAAATAGTGACAGTCGGGACTGTCACCGAAGGACTGTCACCGAAACCCAAATAATAAACTGCCACTGCTTTGATTTTCGCTGACAGTTAAACTGTCGCGAAAAAGCGTCGCAGAAAAGCTGCTGTTTCCCGCTGCTGCAATTAATGACAGGTTTGTCATTAATTGCCCGAAGGCTACCGCGGCTGCTATTAGTCGGCTAATTAATGACAGTTTTTACTGTCATTAATTCACTGTCACTAAAACAAGTTATATATATATAATTATATATATATAAACAAAATATATAAAACAATATATATATATATATATATATATATATATAAACAGAATATATAAAACAGTATATATATATATATATATATAAACCATTAATACAAAAATGTACATATATATATTAATATACACATAAACTTATACCTTCAAATATTTAACAAAGAACATATAATTTACATGGCTAGAAACACACCTAAAATATTTACATTAATATCCAAATAATTACATAATAATTATAAATAATATAATTACATAATTAAACATACAAATATATTTTATAAAATATTTTATGTATAAATTATATTATTTAACAAGTAGTAACATATATATTTGCATGCAAGAAAGCTACATATTATATTGTACATTATATTAGCACACCCAAAATATAGATCTATGCTACAATAATTACTATAATAAATACACAAAATAAATATTTAATATCCATATATATATACTAATTATAAATGAAAAATTGAACCACAATTAATTAGATCTATACAAAAATACACACAATTGGAGAGTATCTCACCGTATCCCACTAGATCTAGGATACGCATGCGACACGAGTCCAACACACAACTAAATGCACCCCGAAGGACACAAACAGATCACAAATAATATTTATGAACAAATCAAAGCGTCAAAAGTAGATCTATGTGTCCGTGTCAAAATACGACATGTTCAAAGCCCCGTGTCGGAGGAAAACCCCCAAATGACACGTATCACCAAATAGTTGGGATACGAACCACAAGTATCCCAATATGGACACGACACTAGCCTCAAACACAAATCTCATGTTCAATTGATCTATAGGATCAATTGACACACACAACAAAATATAAATTCGAAATTCCAACAAAATTGACACAAAAAGCACCATAACTTTCTCCATGGGTCTCCTATGAACACAAAACAAAGTCCTATGGGTACTACATACATATAGGTTGATTTTACATAATTAAATCTCAGATTTAGAAGCTATTTAAATGGGAAAATCTGAATTATACCTATCGGGAGATGGATTCCCAATGAAACCTCCAATTGAGATGAACTTGCTTCCAAATTGTAGATCCTTGCTCCTCTTTGTAGATCCTTGCTTCCTTCTTCTAGATCCTTGCTTCCTCCTTCTCTAATGGTGAATTGGGAAGAATTTGGAATGAATTTGGTAGGGAATTGGATTGGGAATGGAGGGAATTTGGTAGTGGGAGAATTCTAGATCTAGATTTGGAATGAGATGAGAGGAGAGAGAAATTTCCCCCCCTCTTTAATAGGCCGGCCATAGCCCCTCCCCCAAGCAATTATAAAATGTCCAATGTACCCCTTGGGGCCTCTCATGAAGAAATAATTAAGGAAGGAAGCTTCTAGTCTAATCATTTAATTAATTTAATCCATCTCCTTAACTATAGGCTTTCTAAATGGGCCAAGTCTAACTAATTAATTCATGTTGGTCCATGGGTCCAAACTAAACTAGTTGGGTCCACTAAAATAAGTCCAAAATAATTAAATAATATCTAACAACAATTAAATAATACAACAAAAATTATTTACCATGCACAATATTTATTTAAATAGAAAATTACTAAAATACCCTTTTTTCTAAAATGTGGTAGTGACAAGTCTACCATCCTTAAAATAATTTCGTCCTCGAAATTCAAAGACGAAAACTACCCCCAAAAAATCACAGAACAGAACTAAAGAATCACAACTAACTAATGAACAGAACATAACAATGAACAGAACATAACTAGAAATAACATACCTCAAGGTACAAACAAATATGGATAACGCTCTCGCATTTCATCCTCTCTCTCCCAGGTAGACTCCCCCGGAGAGTGATGCCTCCATGCGACGCGCACCAAAGGAATAGTCTGGTTCCTCAGCACCTTCTCTCTCCGATCCAGAATCCCAACTGGCTGCTCTGGATAGCTAAGAGTAGGGCCCACCTCTATCTCTGAGTGATCCAATACATGACTAGGATCTGCCACGTATCGTCTCAACTGCGACACATGAAACACGTTGTGCACTCCCTCCAATGCAGGTGGCAAGTCTAGTCTATAAGCAACTGCACCGACCCTCTCTAGAATAGTGAAAGGTCCAATGAATCGCGGACTAAGCTTTCCGCCTCCACCGAAGCGAATCGTGCCTCGTTTCGGAGAAATCCTCAGAAATACCAAACCACCCACCTCAAACTCCAAGGGTCTCCGATGGCTATCGGCCCAATGCCGTTGTCTGTCCTGCGCCACTCGAAGTCTGTCTCTGATCAACTGAACCTTCTCTGCTGCATCCACAACCATCTCTGGCCCAAGCAAAATTCTCTCTCCAACATCGTCCCAAGACAAAGGAGTACGACACCTCCGACCATATAGAGCTTCAAAAGGTGACATCTCTATACTGGCCTGGTAACTGTTGTTGTAAGCAAACTCTACCAAATGGAGATGGTCCTCCCAAGAACCCCCGAAATCTAGTACACAAGTGCGCAACATATCCTCGAGAGTCTGAATAGTCCTCTCTGACTGCCCATCTGTCTGGGGATGATATGCAGTACTGAACTTGAGCTGAGTGCCCAAACTCTCCTGCAAACTCCTCCAGAAATGAGAAGTGAAACGACTATCCTGATCTGAGACTATGCTGACGGGAACTCCATGTATCCTAACGATCTGCCTCACATACATCTCTGCCAGCTTCTCCGTAGACAAACCCACCTTGAAAGGCAAAAAGTGGGCCGACTTGGTCAATCTATCAACAATGACCCAAATCGCGTCTTTTCCTCCTGGAGATCGTGGTAGTCCGGACACAAAATCCATAGTAATGTGTTCCCACTTCCACTCTGGAATGGGTAATGGCTGAAGTAAACCTCCTGGCCTCTGCCTCTCGGCTTTCACCTGCTGGCACACTAAGCATCTGGATACAAACTGTGCCACTTCCCTCTTCATGCCATACCACCACACACTCTCTCGCATATCCCGATACATCTTGTTAGCACCTGGATGTATGGAATACTGAGAGCGATGCGCTTCCTGCAATATCTCCTCTCGCAACTCCCCACTAGGCACACACAATCTAACTCCATGCCTCAAAGATCCATCCTCTGCAATAGTGAAATCATCCTCCAATCCTGCTCTCACCTGAGCTCTGATACTCCTCAAAGATACGTCATCATACTGTGCTGCCTTGATCCTATCCATCAAATCTGAATGTATCTGCAATCCCCACATCTGTATAGCACCACCCGGAACAATCACCTCAATGCCCAAGCTCTCCAAGTCCTCCAACAAATATCGATCCTGCGTCAAGAACATAGCTACCGGATACCTGCTCAAAGCATCGGCAACTACATTGGCCTTCCCAGGATGATATTGCAAAGAGATATCAAAATCCTTCATCAGTTCCAACCACCGACGCTGCCTCATGTTCAACTCCTTCTGCGTGAAAACGTACTTCAAGCTTTTATGGTCTGTGAAGATCTCCACACGCTCTCCGTACAAATAATGTTTCCACAACTTCAGGGCGAATATAACAGCTGCCAACTCCAAATCATGGGTAGGATAGTTCTTTTCATGAGGACGCAATTGCCTGGATGCATAGGCAATCACTTTCCCATGCTGCTGAAGAACACAACCTAAACCCTTTCCCGATGCATCACTATAAATAGTGAAACCTCCGGACCCTGATGGCAACGTCAAAATAGGAGCAGACGTCAACCTCTTCTTCAATTCCTCAAAAGCAGCCTGGCAATCTTCCGTCCAAACAAACTCCACATCCTTCCTTGTGAGTCTGGTCATCGGCTCAGCAATCCTCGAAAAATCTTGCACAAACTTCCTGTAGTAGCCTGCCAATCCCAAGAAACTCCTGATCTCTGCTACTGAACTCGGAGTCTTCCAAGATTCCACTGCTGAAATCTTCTTCGGATCTACTGAAATACCATCACCAGTCACAACATGCCCCAAGAACTCCACCTTGTCCAAGAAAAACTCACACTTGGACAACTTCCCATACAGCTTCTCCTTCCTCAGCACATCCAACACAATCCTCAAATACTCCTCATGCTCCTCCGGTGTCCTCGAGTATATGAGTATGTCGTCGATGAACACCACCACGAACTTGTCAAGGTACTGGTGGAACACCTTGTTCATCAAGTTCATAAATACCGTCGGTGCATTAGTCAAACCAAACGGCATCACCATAAACTCGAACTGACCATACCGAGTTCTAAAAGCAGTCTTCGGTATGTCCTCCGGCTTCACCTTCACCTGATGGTAGCCTGATCTCAAATCTATCTTAGAAAACACCTTCGCACCACTCAACTGATCAAACAGATTATCAATCCGTGGCAAAGGATACTTATTCTTGATAGTGAGATTATTCAAAGCCCTGTAATCAATGCACATACGCACCGATCCATCCTTCTTCGGTACAAACAATATCGGGGCTCCCCATGGTGAAGAACTCGATCTGATAAACCCCTTATCCTACAATTCGTCCACCTGCTTCTTCAACTCGACCAGCTCGTTGTTGTTTACTCTATAGACATGCTGCGAAATTGGTTCTGCACCTGGCACCAAGTCTATAGAAAATTCAACATCTCGATCTGGCGGCAATCCTGGCAATTCCTCAGGAAACACATCCAAGAATTCTGCTATCAACGGATGCGGCAACTCCTTGTCTTCCACCATAGCTCCACAAATAATGCCTTTTCCCTGCTCTGCAGCTCCTCTAACAAACTCAAACTCTGGCTCTCCTGGCGGACCAAACAAAACTCTACCTCCTCTACAATCTATGCTAGCACGGTGCCTACTCAACCAATCCATCCCGAGTACAATGTCGTAGCTCGGAAGTGGCATTACAAGTAGACACACACTCAACTCCCGGCCTCCCAGAGTAACTCTCCGATCTTTGCAAATATTATTAACCAGGATAATGCCTTCCCCGGTTATGATCTTGCAAGTCCTAAGCAAAGACTCAGCTACCAAACCATGCTTTAGAGCAAAAGAAACAGATACAAAACTATAGAAAGCACCACTATCAAACAAAGCTAAAGCTGGAATGGAATCAAGAAGAATAGAACCTGCGATGACATCTCCGGTGGGTTCCTCCTCTTTGACTGTCATAGCAAACGCTCGTCCCTGCCGAGCACCTTCCTGCTGCTGATGCTGGATAAAACGCTGCTGCTGTGTCGGAAGCGGTCCCCTCGGTTGTGCTGCAGGTGGTCTCATTTGTGCCCTCGGAGCTGGAGCTGCTCCCTGAACTGCACGACGAGGACACTCCCTCAATTGATGCCCTTCAGTACCACAATACAAACAAACTCCTAGCCTCTTTCTGCAAACTTCCCAGATGTGGCCGGACTTCTTGCAGAAGTTGCATAGAGCTTGCTGTAACTGCCTCTGCTGCTGAGGTGCCTGGTGAAAAGGTGCTCTAGCTGGAGTCTGGTTCTGCTGTGGCTGCTGGAAAGGTCTGGACTGGAAATGAGAACGTTTGGCAGATACTGCACTGCCGTTGGCCCCCAGAAAAGAATCACGGTCTCTCTTGGTCTTCAAACCCAGATCCCGCTCAACCTTGCGTGCCTCCGCAAGTATCTCCGAGTATGTCTCATAAAAAGACGGAATGAGAATCTTTACCTCCCAGTTTAGACCCTCTCGGAAACGAATAGCTCGAACCTCCGGCTCCCTCACCAGATACTCTGCAAATCGGCTCAGCCTACCGAACTCCGCAGCGTATTCCTCCACAGACATGCTTCCCTGAATGAGACTCTCAAATTGTCTCCCCAAGTCAAGCCTGTCTATCCGGGCGAAAAACTTCTTCTTGAAAAGGTCCCTGAATACCTCCCAAGATTGTCCTGCGTCAACTAGAACCGGCTCATTCCTGAACCAAGTACGAGCGACGTCGAACAGTTGAAGTCCTACCGCCTCAACCTTCAGATCTTCAGAAAGACGGGACACCCTCATAAGATGCTCAATGTCCTCGAGCCAATCATCAGCATAGACGATGCCCTCCGTCCCTTTGAAAACCCTAGGCTCCAGTTTCTTGAAGTCCTGAATGTTGCCTGGCCGAAGCTGAGCAACCTGAGGAACAACCTGCTGCTGGACCAGAACTCCTCTCTCAACTACAGCACGAGCAAGCTGATGAGCACTCTCGATGCCCTGCCATAGAACGTCGGTCTGCCTCTGATGTGCCTCCGACTGAGCCCTCTGTGCCTCGAGCATCTCACGAAACAGAGTAAACATCTGTGACGCCTCTGCTGGCACAGGAGGTGGAGGTGGAAGCCCCTCAGATACAGCTGGCACAGTCCTCTGAGTGGGTGGTGGACCTCCGAAAGCAGCTGACACTCCAATCACCGGATAAGTGACTGGTGCAGGCCCTCGGGATGTCGCAGACCTCTCAGAAGCTGCTCTCCCCTGCTGTGATCTAGTTTTAGGCAGCATCCTGAGACAAAGCGAAAGAAAGAATCAATATGGCACAAGATGTAAGATATTCAAGGAAAGGACAGTTTAAGAGATCAAGTATCAATATCAAAGGAGAATAGTTGAATCAAAAGAATTTTCCTAGATGTGATTGAGTATCTCAGCCTATATCCTATATCCTATTGCAGGCTCGCAGTAGTACAACTAAGTTGTCGTACTACCACGACATCACATACTTGTGAAGCTAGACCTGCATGGGCCACCACCAAAAACGTGTCATGACCCGCACCCGGTGTAAGGGCACTAGTCGGAAACAACGCCCAGCCTACGCCGCAGAATCGGCGGTAGAACGCTATCTAGATAATCTATCTAATATAATGAACCACCAATAATGATAAAATACTCAATCACAGAACTAAGATGGAAAGAGCACGAATCAGATAAAGAAATGAATAGTCACAATACAACTCATGAGTCTAAAATAATACATCAATGAGTCTGAAGAAAGAACAGAAATAAGCTGGAGACAAATCCAGTACAAAGAATACTACAAAGCTATAAAGCTACAACTCCAGGGTCAATTGTCTCAGTTGGGATAAGTCCCTCTTGAGCCAGGGTCTCAGAATCTAAACCCACAACATCCTGTGGTCCATAATAGGTAGGGTACTCCTCAGTGTCATCTGGAAAAATATATCCAGTCAGGAAAGGAGCAGAGTACAACCCTAACAGCAGTTCTCAAACAATGATAAAAACTATGTAACAGTAAATAGCTGTGGATAAACAAGATGCATAAATAGAGACAAGAATGTAGAAACAATAAGGAAATACTGGAAAGAAATACAATAATGAACAATATGCTGATGGAACAAGAATACTAATGACTAAGTGTGTGAGTACTAGCTTTAACATGTGATCGGCTTGGGAACTTGCACAAGAGTATAATGGCCTGGTTAATCATACGTGCGGTGTATGATCAACACTCACAAGAAACAAGACATGCACAAGGAGGGTATGATCACATATCTACACTAAAATACTCCCCACCCCCGACTGGTATAATAGATCCAACCACGGTACGTTATGGCACGAGATTCCCCAAGAAGATAGCTAGTCTCCTCGAGAATCGGTGTCTGTACATGTACAAGATAACCAATGAAACAATACTTGCACCATATACACCATATACCAAGGAATAACATCTCATGACGAGATCCGGATATACTAATCCGTGTAACCATAGTGTCGAAAGAAACATGTAAATCTACACTAGATACAACGAACATAGAGGATATCATAAATGAGAAACTATCAGAGAATGGACTCGCCTGAAGTCCAATGAAGAGTCTCACAAATATCTGACTCGGTGCCTGGAAGACCTAGATATGGAATACAACATTAAAACAAGGTCCCGGAAAGATAACAAGTCAAACTAGACAACTTCTAGGCCAATAAGTCAATTCTAAGTTGAAAGTCAACTATGGTCAACTCTAAAGTCAACTAAAGTCAAACATGGCCAAACCTAGGTCAACCTCACAAGACATCTATAAAATAATATAGAGATAAACTACAACAATTTAGGAATCAAATAGATTCCAAAAGAATCTTACACAAAGTATATTAATAATACAAATAATATATATCATAAATAATATATATGCAAACCAATATTCATACAATTAAAATACTATATTATAATAATTATTATACCTCACAAAACACATATATATATATATACATATATATATATAACAATAATATATATAATATAAATAAAAACTGCCAAAGCGTCATTGAAAAACAGTGAATAAAATAGGATTAAATCAAAACAGTTTAAATAGTGACAGTCGGGACTGTCACCGAAGGACTGTCACCGAAACCCAAATAATAAACTGCCACTGCTTTGGTTTTCGCTGACAGTTAAACTGTCGCGGAAAAGCATCGCAGAAAACCTGCTGTTTTCCGCTGCTGCAATTAATGACAGGTTTGTCATTAATTGCCCGAAGGCTACCGCGGCTGCTATTAGTCGGCTAATTAATGACAGTTTTTACTGTCATTAATTCACTGTCACTAAAACAAGTTATATATATATAATTATATATATATAAACAGAATATATAAAACAATATATATATATATATATATATATATATATATATATATATATATATATATATATATATATAAACAGAATATATAAAACAGTATATATATATATATATATATATATATATATATACTGTTTTATATATTCTGTTTATATATATATATATATATATATATATATATATATATATATATATATATATATATATATATATATATATAAACCATTAATACAAAAATGTACATATATATATTAATATACACATAAACTTATACCTTCAAATATTTAACAAAGAACATATAATTTACATGGCTAGAAACACACCTAAAATATTTACATTAATATCCAAATAATTACATAATAATTATAAATAATATAATTACACAATTAAACATACAAATATATTTTATAAAATATTTTATGTATAAATTATATTATTTAACTAGTAGTAACATATATATTTGCATGCAAGAAAGCTACATATTATATTGTACATTATATTAGCACACCCAAAATATAGATCTATGCTACAATAATTACTATAATAAATACACAAAATAAATATTTAATATCCATATATATATACTAATTATAAATGAAAAATTGAACCACAATTAATTAGATCTATACAAAAATACACACAATTGGAGAGTATCTCACCGTATCCCACTAGATCTAGGATACGCATGCGACACGAGTCCAACACACAACTAAATGCACTCCGAAGGACACAAACAGATCACAAATAATATTTATGAACAAATCAAAGCGTCAAAAGTAGATCTATGTGTCCGTGTCAAAATACGACATGTTCAAAGCCCCGTGTCGGAGGAAAACCCCCAAATGACACGTATCACCAAATAGTTGGGATACGAACCACAAGTATCCCAATATGGACACGACACTAGCCTCAAACACAAATCTCATGTTCAATTGATCTATAGGATCAATTAACACACACAACAAAATATAAATTCGGAATTCCAACAAAATTGACACAAAAAGCACCATAACTTTCTCCATGGGTCTCCTATGAACACAAAACAAAGTCCTATGGGTACTACATACATATAGGTTGATTTTGCATGATTAAATCTCAGATTTAGAAGCTATTTAAATGGAAAAATCTGAATTATACCTATCGGGAGATGGATTCCCAATGAAACCTCCAATTGAGATGAACTTACTTCCAAATTGTAGATCCTTGCTCCTCTTTGTAGATCCTTGCTTTCTTCTTCTAGATCCTTGCTTCCTCCTTCTCTAATGGTGAATTGGGAAGAATTTGGAATGAATTTGGTAGGGAATTGGATTGGAAATGGAGGGAATTTGGTAGTGGGAGAATTCTAGATCTAGATTTGGAATGAGATGAGAGGAGAGAGAAATTTCCCCCCTCTTTAATAGGCCGGCCATAGCCCCTCCCCCAAGTAATTGTAAAATGTCCAATGTACCCCTTGGGGCCTCTCATGAAGAAATAATTAAGGAAGAAAGCTTCTAGTCTAATCATTTAATTAATTTAATCCATCTCCTTAACTATGGGCTTTCTAAATGGGCCAAGTCTAACTAATTAATTCATGTTGGTCCATGGGTCCAAACTAAACTAGTTGGGTCCACTAAAATAAGTCCAAAATAATTAAATAATATCTAACAACAATTAAATAATACAACAAAAATTATTTACCATGCACAATATTTATTTAAATAGGAAATTACTAAAATACCCTTTTTTCTAAAATGTGGTAGTGACACCTATACCCTCTAATATATATCCTAACACGTATATATATATATATATATATATATATATATATATATATATATATATATATATATATATATATATATATAACCAACTCTAACCCCATTCCTAGGCAAAAGCCCACTACCTCGCCCCGGTACCCATTACCTCAATACCTTGATATCTCAAGGTATTGAGATACCTTACCTTACCCTTCTTATCTTACTAACTATGCATCTATCTATCTATCTATCTATCTATCTATCTATCTATCTATATATATATATATATATATATATATATATATATATATATATATATATATATATATATATATATATATATATATATATATATATATACATACATACATATATTTTATATATCTAATCTCTCTCTCTCTCTCTCTCTCTCTCATCTCTAGTTGCTAAAGGGGGGGGGGTGTTTTGTTGCTATTGTTGTTGGTGTTGCATGCTGCTGCTGCTGCTGCTGCTGCTAACTGCCTGCTGTTGCTGCTACTACCTGCTGCTGCTGCTACTACCTGCTGCTGCTCCCTCTGTCTCAATCTCACTCCCTATCTCGATCCCTCTCTCAGTCCCTCTTTCTTTCCTCCAATCTCACTCACTCACTCTCCTTATCTCACTCACTCAAACACACACACCTATCCTCAACACTCACACACTACACACAAACACACACACAACCACACCTATACACACTCACCCCCAAACACACCAATACACACATACTCACCCATGTACATATAAATACATATATATATATACAAATATAAACTCAAAAACCCTAATACACACTCCCCAAGGCTAAACCAACCCGTACACAAGCCCGAAACCTAGAAACCAAGTCGAAATGGCCATTTGGTCATTTCGACGAACACTTGGAGTGCGGCTTGCGATACCTCGCGAAACGTACGCCAAACCTAATCAGAATCGACCCAAAATTTATCCACGTGTTCTAAACAACGTCTAGAACCTCACAAAAATGCGAACTCTTCGATTCTAGATCCGTGGCAAAATTCCACATGCACGTGGAACCCACGGAGAAGAAAAACCCCCAAATCGCCCGAAATGCCCAAAACTTCATGATACGACATCGCGTGTCCGAACGGGAACACGAACCTACCCTCAAGACATCCAAGCACGTCTACCTAGGTCCATTTAACCTAGGACAACCCCCCAAATGGGTCAATCTCGGATTTTATCTGAAATTGACACAAAACCCTAGGTCAAAGTCTCCAAACCTATCCAAACAAGTTCTAACTTTCTCCCATGGGTAGCCCTAAGGTCTAGAAATGTTCTAAACTACTAATTACACTATATTAAAGTAATTACTCAGAGGAAAGTTAGGGTTTACCTATTGAGAGTTGAAATTCCAAGGCCAAAGTCTCCAAAAACCCTAGAATTCACCACACCAAGCCTCCAAGCCTCCAAACCAAGATTCTACACCAAATCTAGGCTCTACATACCTAGGTTAGAAAGAATGGAAGATTAGGGTTTGCATTAATGAGAGAAGTAAATGAAGGAAGAGAGGAAAGGTGAAAATACTTACTTAGAATTGGAGAGAAGTAAAGAAAGAGAATGGAGGAAGGAAAATAAAGTGGAAGGAAATGAAAAGGAAGGGGGGGTGGGGGGCCATATAGGAGAAATAGGGTTAGGGTTAGAAGCCTAACACAAAGACCACAATACCCTCAACTTAAGTCTTCCAAACTAGGGTTTTAGGTTTAGGGTTTCTTAAACCAATCTAATTAATCCAAAATAACCCAGCTAGATAATTAAAGATAAAATAACTATTCTACACCAAGGGTTTAGTCTGACAAGGGTCTGACAAGGGTCTGACAAGGTCCAATAGGGTCTGACACGGGTCAAAACTAGCCAAAACCCTAAAACAACCAATGCAAATAAATACATCCAACTAATTAAATATAAATACAAATATTTATGATCAATACACAATTTACCAATTTAAAATAAAAAGAAAATTCTATTTTTAGAATTGGGTAGTGACATGATCCGGTACGACAGACGTTTTGTCACGACCCGCACCCGGAAATTCGGGCACGAGTGCGTGGGTACGTCCAGCCTACGCCGCAGTGTCGGCGGTAGTACGCTGTCTAGGGCATGATCACAGGTAATAAATCTAGCTCATTCACCATAATTAAATAGGCAAGGAAAAATAGCAGGAAAAAGAATGCTAAGATTTTATAACCAGAATATGATAATCAGATCCAGAGTTTATTACAGAACCATAGATTATATCGGGGACAAACCCGATTACTAAGATGAAAGGAAAACAAATAACTAATGCTAACTACTCTGCAGGAGTAGTCTCCTGGGTGGGAGCCGGCTCTGCAACTGTATCACCTGCTGGCTCATAGGGTCCATAATAGGTAGGGGTAAGGTTCTCATCATCGCCTAAACAACGGATCCAGTCAGGAAAGGAGCAAAGCACACAATGCACAACAAGATTTAAACTAAATATTTGTGACAGGTAGAAAATAACTGACTAAGCATCATGTTGAGAATATGCGTAAGTAAGTAGTGAAATTAACTGAGAAATAATGCTATAAAACAAGACTAGGAGTAAAATATGATTAATTGCTATAAACCAGAAAAACATGAATAAAATGTGACAGGAAATGTAACTGTAACCAGAACTGCAACAAGACAGGAACTATGTGCGTGAACTTGTGTATTTAGAATACATAGTTGGCATGTAGGGGTTTATAAGGCTAATAAGGCCGTCATAGACGACTAGCAGTCAGGAACAATCAGGAATAAGGCTGATGGTACAGTCGCGTACCAACAGCTAGCAGTCACGACAAGGGGAAAGGTAAACTACATGCCTCATAGTATTCTCTCACCCGACATAAAAAGCAAGACATGAAATATATTATTCAAGACATGAAATCCAGTATTCTAACTCTACATATAATCATCAATGGTACTAATAAAGCAAGGAATTTATTTATCACAATATAAAGGTTAAACTTGAAGTGCAGGTACTTGCCTGTTGTTTGGATCCGATTAATTTGGTTCTCGGGAGAAATTTCCAGAGATGAGTCCAAAAGCTGAAATAGACATTACCATCAAGCTCAGAAGACGTTAAATAGCTAGAAACGCCTGTCCTTGGGTCTAATTTGGAGACAAGGGCAAAAACGACAGTTTCGGATCAAAACGGGGTCCGCCGGTGGGCCCGCTTTGCACCGAAAAATGCGTCCGGGTCAAAGGTCTCCAAATTCACCAAACTTAGTGTCAACAGGTCAGGAACGCTGATACGAACCCAACGGAACTTCCAAATTTGGATTCCGATGAGCCGAACACAAAATCGCCCGTCGAGCGGGGCCTGTGGGGCCCACGACACGCGATTTCGTCAACGTTCTCAGAATCGAACCAAACTTGACCCACAGGACCAGCGTATCACTACGAGTCTGATGGCACAAGTTTTGTCTCGATCCGACGTGTGTGCACGAAGTTAGGGTGAATTACAGAAAAGGCGGATACGGGGCGATGTCCGCGGATACGCGTTGATTCCGGTGTACACGCACACCCGAATCAGCTTCCACGAAAACTCACACGTCCGTATCGACGATACGTACGTATCTGTGAAGACTGCATGCGACCAAGTCGTCCCGTTTGGCGGGGCGGACTCAGTTCCGGGGTGAAAACAGGGTCTGGTTTTTCCTGTTTTTGATCGCGGTGTGCGATCACCACAGGACGCGATACCCCGAACAGTTTGTTCGGACACCGAGAGGGTTATACAGGCTTCACAACGCAATTTACGGAATCAAAAACGGAGCTACGAGCAAAAAGTTACACGTACCTGAAGGGGACCCGAAAATCAGGGTCGGAACCGTGTCCGACACGTGTCCGACTCGTGTCGGACACAGGGAGTCTAGGGTTAGGGTTTGGGGGCTACGGCGGTCCGGCCGGAGGCTGAGGCGGCTCTGGCTGGCCGGAGGCGGTCGGGGGGTGTTCGCCGGGGCGGGGCGGAGGCGTTGGCCGGCGGCGGCGGAGCTCTGGGAGGCGGGCGGATGTCACGACCCGCACCCGAAAATCGGGCATGAGTCGTGGGTACGTCCAGCCTACGCCGCAGCATCGGCGGTAGAACGCTGTCTAGGTCAACTATCTAGATAATAATCTCACACAAAAATCGGGCATGACCTCTCCAAAAGGAGGGCAACCACACAAACAATATATATCCCTGTCAAGATCTCAACTCCAAACGGAGGAGCAATATCACAATGATAATCACAATATACTCAATCACGAATCTAAGCACGATAAGATGGCAAAGAAGACTAACAACCATAAAGTCTAACCACCAACTACTACTACAACAACCTCAACATCAATAATAATAATACAACAATATCCAAAATAATATACAAACAAGGTCTCAATCCAAAACCGGAGACAAATCCGGTGCTAAAGCTAATAAAAACAACAACAAAGACTCAGTGATCCCGGCTACCAACCCGGAGATCACCCCTAAACTAGAGGGTCCCTGTCTGCACCATCGACAGGCTCAGGTCCATAAAACGTCGGACACCAATCCTCCGGATACTCTGAAAAATATGTCCAGTCAGGACTGGAGCAAGTACATCTCTAACAGCAGTTCCATTTAAATGATAAAAACTATAAAACAGTTATAGCAAGTAGCAAGAAAAATGGAGCAAGTATGAACAAGAAAATATATAAGTCACTGGTGCATAAAGGTAAAGATGCATGGATATCAGAGCAAGATAGTAATAACTACAAGATACAGAAAATCTAAGCTAAGATCAAGTCCGTGCACATGAACGTGTAGTGAGTCCAGCATGAAAAACATGTAGTGAGTCAAGTCCAGAAACATGTAAGTGAGACAAGTCAAGAAATGCATGAGAGTCCAGACTATAAAGAATGAACTCGGTGTCTTTGAAATACTTGTTTCGACATGTAAACGGCTAGGGGTAAGTACGGCTCACCGCGCACTGGGTGCACGGCTGCTATCATTCCAGATTAGACCAGAGGGAGTGATTCCTGATGATGCCAGATAGGAATGTTTACATGTCTACTCGAGTATTTCCCCGCCCCGACTAATACAAGTGGATCCAAGACCCGACACGCAAATCAAGATGAGTCCAGCCTGAACATGAATGATGCCTGTAGTGATGCCTGTAGGTGATGCCAGTAGTGATTCCAGAATAGAGGCCAGAAACATGAAATGTACGTATCGCAAGTAAATGAATCCAGAAATATCAATCAGTGTCCCGTGTTGTGCCAGAATAATCAGATGATACTATACTAGAAGCTGAATCATAATAATCATCAAATAATGAAAACTATCAGAGAATGTACTCGCCTGACGTCCTGAGCAACTGGCGATCCGAACTGGTGTCGCAAGGACCTAATGCGAAAAGCAAGGTTAAACATGGTTCTAATGAGTTAAACAGATATAAAATAACTAAAAATAGGCTTCTAGGGTCGTTCTAGGTCAAACGGGTCAAACCGGTGAAATCTGGGTCAAAAAGTCAACTCTGGGTCCAAAAAGTCAACTTTGGGTCAAAACTAGGTCAAAAGTTGACTTTGGCGGTCAACCGAGTCAACTACGGTCAAGTCTGGGTCAAACTAGGGTGCTCCTGAAATTCTAGGTCAAACCGAGATCATTAAGCTAGAAAACTCACAAACTCGCCTCCTTGAGATACCGGGATACCCTCGGTATCCGATACCTCAACCTAGGCTACGCACCCCGCCTAAACCCGCTAAAACCTATGCTAGCACGCGTAAATATATACACATATACATATAAAAATCACTCCAAGACAAATCCTAGGCTATTGCTCAAAAACCCCGTTCGAAACCCAATACCTTGGTTATCTTAAGGTATTGAAATACCTTGGTATCTCAAGATATTGAGGTTTCGCTCTAAAACCCCTCTAACTAGCTATCTAGCTATTGAATATATACCTAGTTATTAATCTAGGCTAGATAATATATATATCTATCATATTTATATATATCTAAGCATATATGTACCTATGTATATATTTATCCACACACATATACACAATACCCTTTACCTTACCCATACACTTATATATATATATATATCTATACGTATATAGGTATCTATATCTTAGATAGATATATCTAAGTATCTAGCTATCTACCTATCTAGTATCTAGAAACCTAACTATCTATGTATCTATTCAACTATTTACCTTGTTATCTATCTATCTAAATATCTATCTACTACCTATTT